>CM035415.1:165316250-165711250 GCA_020310875.1 Ceratopteris richardii
CCACCACGAGAGGCACTTGAAGAGGAAGAAACAGTGAGAATCCTGGTGGAACAGACATTCGAGAAAGAATACGAGCTTGAGACAGTATTAGGAGGCAAAGTCACAGCAAAGGTCGAGATACTTATGAGCTACCAAGGGCACCCTGGCTCAAACAAGTGGAAGAGATCGAAAGGACGCATGAAGAACCGATCGGAGTGCATGTCCTGTCAATGGCAACAATAGAAGAAATTGTATTACAATCTGCTTATTTTCAGCACCTAGCCCATCATCACCTCATAACCACTTCAGAATGACAATTCAGGCAATACCTAGTTATCCTCGCGAATTATAATGCAGAGCTAACTAGGATAATTGGCAAAGCACCAACCTTTGCCACACAGTTCGAACATGAGGATATTCCAGAACAGCCCAAAGAGGGACCATCTCTCAACCTAATTGGAGATCAAAGCTACTCCAGGAATACCCTGAAATGTTACGCATCCACTCCACATTCTATATAACCCGTGCTATGGACAAGTCCAAAGGAGTCTCTTGGTCAGCATTTGCCATTAAAGTGAAGAACAATCCACACTCTACGGATTGGGTTACTACCCATATTTGGCACCTTCGCGGGGACCTCCGACAGAAGCTTACATGATTGCTACCATTCGCCACTCGACTCCTCGCCTGAAGCCGATGCCTGACGTCACAGCCAAGATGATCCTGAAGACATTGGATCTGATGCTCGTAGTATTCAAGACTTTCAGGAATGTCAAGGCTCCTCACGTATCCATGCCAAGATTCGAGAACGAAAATTTAGATTTGGTGTATGATCTAAGTAAGTCTTCCATCAAAATAGTATATGCATGACATTTGTAGAATGTACCTCTAAGTCTCTTACCAAGAGACCTTCAAGGACATGTTCACTACAAGGTTTTGGGAGTATCACTCGAAGATATTTATTTCAAAGCAAACTCACCTACTCAAGCTTTTTGCCTTCGAACAAGCAATGTACTCCGAACATTACAAGATGCCACACCCTCGAAATCTCAAGCGCAATCGATTGGGAACGTTTGAAATTAGATCTCGTAAAAAGACTCCGATTAAAAGACCATGAATTAGCTGCAGATGTAATTCATTTCTACATTGATCACCCAGCACCACAAAGGTCTATCAGGGACAGCAGACTCGAGAGGGGGGGAGTGTTAGTGGCAAGGATAGACAAGGCGGCTTGAGCAATCAAGGGAGCATGAGGGAAGGAGGTCCACGAGAAGGGTATTTCATATTTCATAATTTTTGGTGCTCATTTGAGCCATCGAAATAGCACAGGCTATTTTTTTAAATTAAGAAAGACATTAGGACTGAACAAGGTCACTAGCTAGTCAAAAACTATAAAAAGAGCTTGAGAGCTCATTTTTGAGGTTAGACTGATAGAGATTAGCTTCTTCTTGGAGATTGTAATCATTTCTTGAGTTAATGAGCAAAGGATTCCATTGTTCGACTCTTTGTTTTACTTTGTGTGTGCATGACGTCGTGCTTCCCACTCACTCACTTGTTCACTCACTTGTGCACTGCTATCACTCACGGTCATCATACCATCCTCATATCTTCGCGGACTGACATAGAATACAATATGACAAAACTTATACAACATGTCCCTTATGAGTGAGAAAGATTTGGCTTTAAAGAGAAACTTTCTTTGTTCTAATAGAGTAATCTTGGAAGGAAATTCCCCCTAGAATGAGAAATTTCAAATTGTACTCTCTCTTCATACCAGTTAAAGTGAGAGGCAAAATGAAAAAGGGTAATTCTCTCTATTGGTTTCATTGTAGTGTTCTTTGCCTTGTTTTACGTGTATCATATTTCGAAAAGAGAAATACCTAATGCCATATTCTTCCTTCTACTCTAATTAAATACTTTAAGGGTTGATGGTCAAAAATGACAATGAAGTGCACATCTAAGAGATAATGCCTCAATTTTTGAAGTGTAAAACAATTGCCAAACCTTCTCTTTCAGTGAATCCGTATAGGAAGTTCTATAAAGTGTGTCCAGCTATTTCCTCTAGTATCTTCTCAATAAAAAGTTGTGGAAATCCATCTTGAGAAGTTGCTTTGTTTAAGGAACTAACATTTACACGAACTCTTATCTTCCCACTATTCTTCTTGAGGACGATTATCATAAACGAAAGCCACCTTGAATGTTTTATACCTACTTCCTCCAACATGGTCAACTCTACCTTGACACCCTCTACATGCTTTGGGTTCCGCCAATAGGGTCTACTTCATACTAATGAAACTCCTTCCACCAAGGGAATCCAATAGAGTCCTCCTTGCAGGACCATGCAAAGACATTCTTGAATTTGTAAAAAAGCCATGTTGTCTTCTCTAATAAGAATGTATAATCCCATAGCCTAGTAGCTAAGAAAACTATGTGCTCATTCTTCTCTCTCTCAAATTGACTTCTCCTACTAGTGACTCTTCCTTGCTCTCACCAGAGAAGTCATCCGAAGAATGAAAATGAGCTTGGGCAACACTAAGATTGTGCTCAGTGGTATACTCCTTGGTCCAACCACATGAAATGTCAAGATATGGGAGGTCATCTTTAGCTTTTGGATCAAACGTTGCACCCAGTGGCACCTTCCCATGTTCTACATGTTCTCAATCTGCAATGACGAAACAATCTAATTTGACTTGAGCACATTTGCCCGATTTGAGGAAGTTTTCGAACTCGAGGTGCTTGCCCCCTCGAGGTGTCTGCACAAAAAGTGTCTTCCCAATATGTGTCAGAGAAAGAGTCTACACAACATACGGAATTTGCCAAACTTGCCTCACTGAAGGTGTCTGCACAAGAGGAGGTATCTGAACCATAGTGACAAGGACAGAGGGGCGCAGGCCAAAATGGCATGGGACGTACATCCTTGCCGTCCCCTTCAGAAAAACAAGGGCCGGGGATGGGTCCCGTCTATGCCGACCGTCCAGACAGTGTCCCGGATCATCCAAGACGCCCCATCTCATGTCAGGGACGATCAGTTGGGACGAGATTTGTCCCAAAAACTTGAGTTTCAGATTTATTTTTTTTTTCCTTTCTTTTTTGTTCTTTTCGCCTTTAGGGTTCTCAAGCCCATATGACATCAATGAGGGAGGGAGGGAGGGAGGAAGGGGGGAGCGGGGAGAGAGAGAGAGAGAGAGATGAACTTTGAAGCCTATATAATATATCCTAACAACTATTATATCGACTCCCAAGTTGTGTATGTGTGTGTGCGTGTGTGTGAGAGAGGGAGAGAACTAGCTTCGGCCTATATCCTAACTGCTGGTGTAACTTGTACAGAGTTTATGTGTGTGTGTGTGTGTGTGTGTGTGTGTGTGTGTGTGAGAGAGAGAGAGAGAGCTTCTAAGTGTGAGCTCTCAAATGTATCGTGAATGTGAAATCTGCTACACATTTATCGAATTCTCTATCTATTGTCTACACTAGTGTCCCTCCTCCCCTTTGAGAGTCCCTCCCTCCCCCCAATCCCCGGCCCCGTTCTGGCCCCCATCCCAAGACCCCCCCTTATCGGTCGACCTCGTCCTGGGACCCGTCCTTATCCTCGTCCTGAGACCCGTCCCCCGTCCCAAGTAACTATGTTCTGACCCACTCAGCCAGCATCAGATGGCCCATCCAAAAGTAGTTTCCAACTTCACCAATTTGGCCACCAGAGTGTAGTCACCCAACTAGACCTCGGGGGAGTCGCCGAGCATGGATGGTGGACCACAAGTTGGTCCACTGTGTGCCCATGTTGGTCGAGTGGATGCCCCTATCCAATGTGGTCTACCGGATCCAGTGGGCAACTTCCAATTTTCAGGTCATCTTTGTTTCTTTCCTTGTAAACATCTGGTAAACTTTCTTCCATATTAAGGTTTTGTAAATCACAGTTTCTCACCAATGTTGGTCCAGTTACACTCTATCTACTGAAGAGCCACTCTCGGTGGCACAGGGTGGGCAGAGTCCAGATTGGTCCAAATTTTCATTTATTGCGTGAAATTCCTCTGTGCAGCATTCCGGGCTGGCCAATGAAGTCTCTACAAAACAATATGTAGATAAGTAACCTCCAGTAAAATCCACCCCAATGTACTGATGAAGAGGAGGTGATATGTGATTTCTAAGCCTATCACATGTCTTCCTAGAGGGGGCTAAAAATGAGATAATAATCTGAGATTTTGTTTTTCCACTTTGGTGTTGGAATGAACTCTATAAATGGTCACAACTCGGTCATAATCTTAGAAGAGCATATTACCGACATGAATCACCGTCATCCTATAAAACAAGGCCAAACACCATACACACAATGCCTGACTGGTGCTCAAACATAAAGATGGATTGTTCCAGCTAGTTCCACAATACACGTGTAATATGCGTACTTTCAAGAGCAAAGAAGTACACCAGCCGTATGCATAGTTTCAAGAGCAAAGCCATGGCCAATCCCTGTGAAATTATACTGAAAATCTTGAATACTCATGTCAATTGGCCTGAAAATAATATACAAGCTCAAACCTGACAGTTTTCTGAGAAGAAGAAACTGAACACATAAAAGTATGATGGGGCAGCAGCAGAGGGTAGGAGCGAAAGCCTTGAATGAACTGTCTACGTGAAAGGCCGTGCGCCTGCAAGGGCCCGGGATGGGGAACTCCCCTGACCATGACAGCTGCCGCTCCGACCCTCGCAATCATTCTTAACGGGCGTCTTCCGCTCTACATACACGAAATAGAGGATCCAACTCGATCATTATCAACAGCTTGTGCTTCAGTCAAGCCAGAAGCGCTTCACCTTAGCAAGTGCAATGCTAAAAGCTTAATTTTGTCGTCTTTGCCTTTTGTAAACATTTGAACGCGAAGAACAACTCTAATAGAATACATACATACATACATACATACATACATACATATATACATACATACATACGTACATATATACATGCATGCATACATACATGCATGCATGTATGCATGTATACATACATAGATACATACATGCATGCATACATGAGCACACGCATACATACATATACACATACATGCATACATATATACATACACACACACATACATACATACATACATACATACATACATACACACATGAATACATACACATGTATACACATATACTTGTGTAAGTATGTAGACAAGTACATAGATGTTGAGTATTGTAATTGTATAAGGAAATCTAGAGGTTTCCTCACTGATGACTTGAAATGCAAACAATCACATCGTGGGTTCGAGCCCCATGAGACACAAGCTCCAAAATGGCAACATACAACCATCCATGCATGGGTTATAAGTGGTAAAATGGAGAGGGATGGATCTTCCACAAGTGGCCACCTACACCCATATACCCTAAGCTTGGAGAGGTGGCTCTCGTTGTTGTGGCCATGGATTATTAGATCAATGTTGGCATACAAGCTATAAGAAGAGCATACAGGCACCAAAGAGCAGTCAAGCACAACCTAGCAATGAGGCCTAAACATTTTTTCTGAACTTACTTCCAATTAAGAGTGATTTTCATCACTACACCAACATTGTAAATCCCGTTTTTGGTAGAATAGGCTCCATTTTGTTCAAGCCGGGGACTTATCGAGCTTGAGGAGTATTAGAATTAGCTACATACCAATTTTCATAATTTTTAGATTGATGGTAAGACGTAGAGTTGAGACATTGGAGTTATAGGTAAAATCTATACTTTTCCTTATTTTTCATCAAATTTTCTTTTTTTTTGCATCGCCAACATCATCCACACCACCTCCCACCTCCATCTCCATCTTCCCCAAAATTTGAGTTTTTTGGTCATATTCCCCTACCCACCTCATTTCACTTGTGAGAGAGAGGGAGAGAGAGCTTGTGTGTGATCTGTTTTTTGTGTGTTTTTGAGCATTTGCTGCAAGTTCTAGCTATACCACCATCTCCAACAACTTGCATAGGTACGACAGAACTCTACACAGGTCTCAAGACGACGACCTCTATTTGTCACGACAGATAGAGAAACTCAATAATTTTTGTTTGCATGCTTGGCACGACAACCTACACCACTAGAGCACCCCAAATCACTAAAAGTTTCAAGAAAATTTGTGTTTTTCCGGTCTATCGTGACAGACATCGTCTATCGTGAAAGACATCATCTATCATGACAGACATCGTCTATCAGTGACAGACAGCATCTATCGCAACAGACAGCGCCGCACGACAGAGACCGTCTATTGCAAAAGACACCGTCTATTGCAAAAGACACCGTCTATTACGACAGACCAAAACATGACAGACAACAGACAGCATTGTCTATCACGACAGACAGCGTCTATCGCAACAGATAGCACCGCACGACAGAGACCGTCTATTGCAACAGACACCGTCTATTACGACATACCAAAACACGACAGACAACAGATAGCACCCCACGACAGAGACCATCTATCACGACAGACACCATCTATCGTGACAGACCAAAACATGACAGACGATAGACCTCGTCTATCGCGACAGACACGCATCTATTGTGACAGACAGAGCCCCGCGACAAATAGTGCCTATTGCAACAGACATCGTCTATCGCGACAAACCAAAACACGAAAGACAATAGACCTCGTCTATCGCGATAGATAGAGCCCCGCGACAAATAGTGTCTATCACGATAGACACCATCTATCATGACAAACCAAAACACAGCAGATGATAGACATCGTCTATCGTGATAGACCCCATCTATCGCGACAGACAAGACCCCGCGATAGATACCGTCTATCGCGATAGGCATCGTCTATTGCGGCAGACACCATCTATCACGACAGACACCATCTATCGAGACAGACAGGCCCGATGCAACAATAAGCATCTATCCCAACAGGCACCATATTCTATCGGGATAGATAGGCATTTTTTACAAAAATTAAAGTGCTATTTTTTTTTGAAAATTTGGCTAAATTTTGGGCATATTTGCACACTCAATCACCCACACAATTGCAAAGGCCTTAGAGAAATGCACTAAAATCCTAAAAGGTCCTGATTGTCTGTTTTAATCCCCTGAACCCTGAATCGACATAACTTTTTCATATGAAATCTGTTTTTTGAGCTCTAGAGCTCGTTGGAAAGCTCGTGCTGAATCCGATAGTGTATTTTGAAGTTGACCCTTTGAGGGGTAGGTACACCAAGGGAGCTCTAGAGAAAATTTTTTGGCAATCCAAAAGGGGGAAAAAAAGGTCATCAAAAAGTGTTTGAAATAATTTGTCTATCAATTGAAGGTAAAAACTTGAGTTAAACTTGGAACTTTTGCAGGATCGTCGAGAGCTTTTGGTGAAATGCCCATGTGTGCAGGCTTGGGAACACGTTTCCTGGGCAGACAAATGTAGTGAAGAAAATCTACTTGAGGTTGGAAGATCTCTCAACCCCCTCACTCCATTACTAGCTTAGGCTAAGTGCGGATAGATATTTGGATTGATTAAGGGTACGATAGGAACACTCAAGTTCTAAGATACTCTAATTTCTCAAGTCTAAGAATAGGTAAGTTGCAGTCAAGGGACAACCTACGGGGAAAGAACTTAAGCTAAGTGGATGAAGAACATCAAGTGCGACACACTTAAGTGCTCCTCACGATGCTTAACTAAAGACAAGAAAACAAGTACCCAGGAAATTAAAAGGAACAAGTGATTGGTATCAAAGAATCAGCAACGTGGTTGTACAAGGGTCATTGGGACAATTAGTAGAGTATATGAACCTGAGATCAGGAAGACACCTAGGGAGAGAGTGTCTGATTGTTAGGTCATCCGAGGCTAGTGTCAACCATACCGCTAGGTCTTGGGCCCAGTAGTTGAGTGATTACCCCTACGCTCTATACTCAAAAACCAGTGACTCTGAGATGTCTTACAGCATGGAGAGACCTGTAGGTAGCTCAGGAGTGGCATACCTAGAAAAACCAGAAGGTCCCTACAAGACTCCACTAGAATATATTTAGACCAACCAATTAGGTGCTCGTATCAGTGAGGATGGTCTGAGAAGATCTATCATCCAAATTAAAAACCCAGATCAGCCCATGGGACTAGAACACCCTGTAGTCAAGTTCGAAAATGGTTCCTACATTGATAAAGAAGGAATAATGTATGTGCTCACTAGCCAACCAAAAAGAACAGATGAATTCGGCAACATAATCTCAGAGACCGAAATAGGTGACATAGAACAGGAGCCAAAAACCCCTCGAGGCAAGTCGGTTTTGACTAGAATAATCACTCCAAAGTGGGTTCCCCAAGACAATAGGAGCATATATTTGCTCTTGAATCGAGAGACGGATGAGGCCTTTTGGAGGTATTATGCTTGAGCAGCCTAACGAAGTAGGCGCACTCACCATATATGAATTCAAAGACCCGGATAGGCCAGGCAAAGTGACCTATCTAGATAATGCATCAGAGAGGATCTTTGTGGTCTCGAAGCATGGAAGACATGCATACACATGGAAGGGTGAATTTGTTTTTCCCCAACCTCAATCCACAGTATCTTATGGTCACCAAGGAGCCGTAACATCTCAAGCTCATGGAACTCAAAGAGAGAGGAGTAGAGATAGACCCGAGGTGAGCTTTGCTAACCCATTGGGAAGAGAAAGAACAAGGACAAAGATAGATAGGATGGATAAAGAGAGACATAGGGACCCAAGGAATCCAAGAAATGTCGATGAATTCCCTATGTCAAGGCGCCTAGAGAACACACCAGGACCTTGAGGCCCACGCGATTGGTTAAGTCCATGAAGAATTGCTTCGATGGCACAGGAGACCCATATGACCATGTGGGAGAGTTTAGGAAAGTTTTGAGAGCTGAACAAGTTGAAGACTTGTTCACTGAATACAATATTTTTGGCCTAACTCTCAAGAACACTGCATTGATTTGGTTTCAACCGCTTCACCAATGTCAGTTCAGAAATATAGACCAACTTCTTAAAGCGTTCATCACTGATTTTTCTAAGATTGGTATTAGGCATAACACATCTTCCTTGATATACAACTTCAAGCAAACACCTCAAGAGATCGTGAGGCTTGTAGGAATAAGATTTTGACAATACCTCGAGAGGTGCCCTGTTCCAAAGTTACCCACTTTAGCCAAACAAGTGGCCTTATTTATAGATGGATTGTTAAGTACCAAACTGAGATCATATGTGTACTTAAAGGGCCCTAGATCCATAGAAGAGTGTGTACGAATGTGCATAGATATTGAGGATAATCTAGGGGAGGAATTAGAGCTTTCAAAGATCTATAAAGATTCAAATAGTTCTATTAGCCTCACATCCGCACAATCCACATCAATTAAGGATCTGGCAGAGAAGGTAGCTCAGAAATTAGGAGTATCTAGCAAGTAGATTCCTAGATTTGCCCCAGCGAAACGATGCTACACCTGTGGAGGAGACCATATGGCCAATGTGTGCCCTATCATGGCTCAACCACAAGTGAACCCTAACAGCCAATACTGCACCCTAGAAAGGAGATATACCAACCACACTGCACAAGACTCTCCTTATAATAAACAAGCAATTAGACAAAATTATCCTCAGACGTATCTACGACAATTGAAATACCAGATGTTGAGAAGTGGGGAACAACAAACCCTAACCGCCTCACATGGAAGTGAGAAGTTTCTCCAAGTTGGGGCAAAGAATGAGAGGAGAGGTTCACCCACGCTCATGGAGCAATGGCAACAATGGCCAACGTCACAAAGAGCAAAGGGGAACATCCTCCCAACCATGCACACACACATGCAAATCCATACACCAAGATCATCGCCTTGCACACAAGGAAACAGGAGAGTAGCAAATGACACCTTCTTCCATTACCAAAATGGAGGCCAAGGCCATGGCCAAGGGACCTCCCCGTTACAAATGAGGCTCTTCTTTATATAGAGAAGAGAGGCATATGTGAATAAAAACATGTGGTCAAAAGACCACATGTGCTAAATCCAAAAAGAGAATCTTTATGGGATGTGGGACTACCCACATAGAGAGAGAGAGAGCGCGTGAGATTTCTACGTGGGCTTTCTTTAGGTTTGCTCAAAAAGGACTTTTTAAAGAAAAGGCTTCAATACCTTAGACTTAGGGGAATTATCAAAAAGTGGTTTTAGGAGAGTGTTCACATGGACATCTCCTAATTTACAAAAAGATGGTATTTTCATGAGGGCTAAAGGATGCCAGGGCATGAGGAAAAATATGGGCAACCCTTGTAGCAACACCCTCCTCCTCCTAGACTTTGTCGCCCTCGACAAAGCTGAGAAATGAGACGCATATATTGCTGGATTGGTCCAAGTTTGGAGTCTTCTGCTCGGCTACTCTGCAACTGTTCAAATCTTGAATTGTGCAAAGCTGCAAATCTTTGAATCAGCAAGTCGTCAATCTTCAAGTCTGCAACTCCATATTGCTGAGCGACACAATCCCCTTGGGGGGCAGTCAGCCCAGCAATCCTCCCGTGTGTCTTTTCTTCAAAGCTTTAATTCCTGAAATTTAACATACATAACAAGTAGACTGATATTGAAAAGAACCTAACCACAAAATTTTAGTTTCCACTTTAGAGACATCTTTCACTTAAAGCTTGCTCTTCTAATGAGAAGAGTGCCTGAAAATCTTCTTATTTCTGCAATCCAACAGCAGTTATCTCCAAGTGAGTGTGACATATCACGTTTCATAGCATGAGATGAATATGATATCATGATTAACGTACATTCCTTCCTTCATTTAAATTATGCTCCTAGTCAATCTTGCAATATTAACATGAGTTTTATGCGCTCATAGAGTGAACAGACAATGGTGCAACATTGAGTCCTATCATTTTACAAGCATTCAGGAAATTAAATCAACTTATCCAGCACTATTCCTGCAAAGCACAGTTTCAAATCATCTGTGGGAAGTAAAAAGGATCAATGCTGAAGTTCCAAGTGTGTTGGCCTGTAATGCCTTATAAAAAATAAGACTTTTAAATGAGCATTGTGAAACTAGAGCTACCTCCCTCACAAAAAACAAAACCTCATTCCGTGTCCGCCAAACATTCTTGTGATTCTTTACCATGCTAACAATCCTACGGTGTTAGCTCAGAAATAACCAAAAACATGAGATAAGCATTGTTCTTGTAATGCATGATGATTGACATGCATGTGTTCATGTGATCATGAAAATACAAGAGTCTCCAAACCGAGGAGCATCAACATAAAGAAACTATTCCTATCCTCCCTAAAGCTTGCAATAGATATTTTGGAGACCTGCATGTGTTCATGATATCATGAAAGTGACTCCATACGTAACTAAGTTCAGATCTGAAAACTTGCAATCCCTATGTGCATGACTTCCTAAAAATTTGAAGATGACTGGAGCATTGTCAACAAAATGCTTGGCAATCAAAACCCCATTGCTTTATTTTGAGCCTCCCTTAACCAAAGCATCATCCAACAAAATTGACAAAGTTACCAAAAGGTCAAAAACCACAAGCATCAAGTTGCCACAATGGCATAACAATTTTGAAATAGAACACCCTGCACATAAACACTTTTGAAGAGAAGAGGCAATCTTTACACCCATGTGAACCTTCACACCTGCAAATAGTCACAACCCAAGAGGCAAAAACTTTTTTTTTTTTGCACAATTAACCTTATAGGGCATATCCATAATCTGATTCTGTGAATAATGACGTCAACGACCAAAGGCTACCATTGTCCCACTCTCAGACCTGTATCTCACCAAGACAAGATTAGATAACTAAGTGGCCAATTAAAAGTTATAAGGTTCTTAAAGACCATCCAAAATCCCCATAGGTTCAAATTCAGGTAATATTTCAACAAGTATATTGATCCCAAAAGAAACTCAAAAAAAGAGTAATTAGTCATCATATCTGCTGATCTTGCATATGACATGAAATCAGAGTGACAAGGAGATCGTTCCAAGTTGCAGATATAGATATGTTGCACGCGGAAGTGCTTCCTTTGTTTTGAACGACACAGAACAGGTCTTCATACTACATTACTTGGTTGCACATAGCATTCTTTCCAAAACCTAGGTAGAATTGTGTCACAAAAATTCCCAACAACCTGAAGGCACAAAATGTTAGGGAGCAAAAATCTATTCAAGAGGTCCTGAAGACACCGCATGATTGTCCCTTAAAATTCGATTCCAACACGTTGACCTTCATCCAATACTTGCATGGTGTCCAACCTATAGCTTCCAGCAAATTCCCAACAAAACATGCTCTTCAACAGCAAGTCATTTTAAAACAGGAAAAAATAGATAAAAGACATATCCTGAGGGCTTACAATAATGATTTATTAACCAGTTGGTGAACACAATGAAGACTCAGACTACACCGGGATGCAGACCACGTTTATCACATAATTATCCATCCAACTTTACTTATAAGTTTGCCAACTCCCGTGTCCCTTATAAAGTCGTGGATTAGCAACACCATGTAGGTTAAACAAAGCCTCGAAATAATCTAAAGTTATGGAGCCCTCTTCAAGCTAAACACAATACTAACAGATATGGATGCCACATTATAATTCCTTTTGCCAATGGTCAAAGAAAGGCATAGCAAAACCATAAAAATCCTTAGTGCACTAGATGGCTTGATTGAAGACCTCAGTTGCAGTATGGAGACACTAGTCGGTCAGGGCCACAATATTATAGAGAAAGGTACTAAGATGAAACTTGCAACACATGGTTGCAGTAGACAGCACCATCAAGAACTTACTCTTTCATCAACCCCCTTTCATACCTGAAAGAATCATGAAAAAACCTACCTTTCTTAAGACATGCATATATTATAAGCATAGCACTGTATTCCCAAATGGTGCTTAGGTGATGAGGACTATCAAACGAAAGGTCGATTCCAACGACATCGGCTGAAATGTGTGATCATGGTATCATTACTACCTTTCTCAAACCAAAAAATCATCCATTCACAAAAGAGAAGGTATTATCTCAGAAGAAGTAATTATTCATTTTATAATCGATTGTCCAAAACACCATCTAACTACCCTATTACAGTAGAGCGAACTTGAGTAGGCAACATAGGTCATTGAAGGATTAAACTTAAAAAAAATCGTGCAATCATAATAAAAAAAAATCGACCATCATTCCCTGAGCAAAACATGTGTCACAAAATTAACAAGCATGACTTCAATATGAGAGAGCCATTAGGTTTTGGGTGGAGCAAGGCAGCACATTCGACATTCAGGGTTTGAGCTGTCCCAAGGTAGCCTGAGAGAACATAAATCAAAGGAGCACCGAAGAGCCAAGACTGATTATCTTGCATTAAGTGGCATTTTCGACATAAAAGAAAAAGGCAAAAAAAAAAAAAAAAGATCTTGGTGCCTGAGAAGTGCAATAGAACACAAGCATTGAACCAACCTTTTGCCCTTAAAATGATTGTCTGTTACATGCAGACTCCGTTTAGTCACAGTCAGGATATGAAGGGGGTAGAGCGGGAGAGGCCACACCCGGTAGTAGTATGAGAGCTTTAGTGAGTGGGAGTGTCAAGTCCAGCATAAAACACATCTACATTAACCTGGACCAGATATATTCAAGGCAAACAACAAAAGTAATGGGAACGAAGCTCAAGTGTGAAGGTTAAATGCAAGAGCATCCGCAGTGACTGTCTTCAAAACATGTCGGTGCAGAATTTTTATGCCGAAACCACAGTAGCGAGCCATAGTTTGAGATGTAGAAAGAGGGGAAGAAGAACTCCGACAGAAAAGAAACCTGCTCGATGCAATAGTTCTTCACCTCGAGAGCTGGGAAGGGTCTTTGCACAGAGTAATAACGACGCAAAAGCCTCGAAATATGCCAATAGGTGGGCACAAGCAAGTAAGCTTGGCTCCTACAACAACATTTCAGATCATCGGCTTCAATAGTTCATCACACGAGGAGCGCAGAGCTGCAATACCCAACTCGAACAAGACCTCCGTATGCCCGCACCACGAGTCCGAGGGGAAATGCGATGGGGGCAAGGGGATGCTCCCACCATGGAATCCCTTCAGGCAAAACAGTTTCGAAAGAGAGGCCTACGTGCAGGGAGAACACGGTGAAGCTCCGCCCTTGACAGCGCTCAGGAAGGGGAGCTCGATGGAGCTCAACCCCAGGCGACAAATGTGAAGAGGTGAGCCAAATGGGCACGACCCCGCCAATATTCCTTAGAGAGAGCTTGGAGGGATGGAGAGAACCTCCCCACACCTACCCATGCGTGTGAAATAACTGCTAAGGATAGGGAATATGAAAATAACTCCCCCCCACGATACCGTTTGGTAAATAGTGCGAGCGACAACGCTCCTCTCTGCCCAATTTCAAAAATTCTCGTGTGTGTAATTAACAACATTAGAGTTCATCTACAGATAGTGAAGACGTTTTAAACAACCACGAAGAAATTTTTTCTTTTATATATTTTTTTATTTTTAGTTTTCTTCAAATTTTTTGGTCTTTCCTTGAAAAGAGGGAGGGCTCAGATAGACGTCTACCCTCCCCCCACCCAAGATAGGCATCCCCATTAAGAGATGACAGAGATGGGAGAAAGCCAAGTGAATGAGTGAGTGGGAGTGTGTCAATGTGAGAGAGAAAGGGAGAGAGAAGGGGGGTTAGGGGATGTTTCTGTGCAACAAACAAAAATAAAGATCTAAATTACTAAAAAATTGAAAGAAGAGAGGTACCCAAGGCCAACCGAAGGCCACACGTATTCATCCTCCTCCAAGTGTCAAGGTGCATCTCACGAAGTATGGACACGCAAACTTGGAAAAACCAACGGCTAAAGGCCGACGTCCCCGGCAACGGCGCCAAAATTGTTGAGAAGTGGGGAACAACAAACCCTAACCGCCTCACATGGAAGTGAGAAGTTTCTCCAAGTTGGGGCAAAGAATGAGAGGAGAGGTTCACCCACGCTCATGGAGCAATGGCAACAATGGCCAACGTCACAAAGAGCAAAGGGGAACATCCTCCCAACCATGCACACACACATGCAAATCCATACACCAAGATCATCGCCTTGCACACAAGGAAACAGGAGAGTAGCAAATGACACCTTCTTCCATTACCAAAATGGAGGCCAAGGCCATGGCCAAGGGACCTCCCCTTTACAAATGAGGCTCTTCTTTATATAGAGAAGAGAGGCATATGTGAATAAAAACATGTGGTCAAAAGACCACATGTGCTAAATCCAAAAAGAGAATCTTTATGGGATGTGGGACTACCCACATAGAGAGAGAGAGCGCGTGAGATTTCTACGTGGGCTTTCTTTAGGTTTGCTCAAAAAGGAGTTTTTAAAGAAAAGGCTTCAATACCTTAGACTTAGGGGAATTATCAAAAAGTGGTTTTAGGAGAGTGTTCACATGGACATCTCCTAATTTACAAAAAGATGGTATTTTCATGAGGGCTAAAGGATGCCAGGGCATGAGGAAAAATATGGGCAACCCTTGTAGCAACACCAAATTTGGTGTAGCTCAGTGATGAGTAGCACCTCCTTTAATGTCAATCCGGGAAGACGTGAGGATGGTATGAAGACCTCGAGCAAGTGGAGGCACAAGTGCGTGAGTGAGAAGCACACAAACATGCACACACATACACACACACGCGCACACACGGCAAGACAAAGAGTGAGAAGCAATGGAGTTCTTAGATTACTTTCAAAAATCTCTTACAAGTTCAATTCAATTACAATCTAACCCCAAAAATGAGCTCTCTAGCTCTATTTATAGTTTTTGACTAGGTTTTGGCCGTGTCCAGACCTAGTGTCCGGCCTAGTTAAAAATTAGGTTCCAGGGCTTATGTGACGGCCCAAACGAGATCTAAAAAATACGAAAATTGGTAAGCAACTACTTCTAAGGCTCCTCAAGCTCGAGGACTCCTCGGCTTGCACAAAATGGAGCTACAAAAGGTGGACATGGTATTTATAGGGGTTGTTAGTGATGAGAATCACTTTTAATTGGTGTAAGGGTTTTGAAAAATTAAAGGGTTGCCTTAGTGCTAGATCTGCGTGAATGCTCGTACTTGCTTCTTCATGAAGAAAATTATTGGCCTACTTGGCAGATCGTCGTTGACTCCGTTGTCTGCTTGTGCCTTCTCTCCCCTCTGACTCTCTTCTCTGACTGCCATGCCTTGTCAGTCCTTCAGTTCCTTGTCTGCTGCTAACACCCCCCCTCTCTCACGTCTATCGTCCCTGACAGACCCTTGTTGGGAGGGTCGTTGGACGTAGTATTTGACAACGTCTTGCGCTAAGTGATGTTCGGCAATCCTCAATCCTTTGGCCAAGTCTGTGAGTAAAGCATCCCAATCTACCGGCCCGGGAACCTCTGGATGTGGCATACGTAACTTTTCTGAATGGAGAGCTTGTTCCACTGCAAACAATTGTAATAAATGTGAGGGCCTGGGAATGAAGATCTCTGAGTGATATTCCCAGAACCCTGTGACAAACATCTCTTCAAATGTCTGTTTGAAGCAGGCCGATAGGTACTTTATGCGGGCATGCCATGCATAAACAACATTAATAGAGGGCGTTGTGCTCATGTCATAAACAAGATCCTGATTGCCTTCATTGAATCCGAGCGCAGAGAGGTGAGGTTCCTTAACATTCTTGAAGGTCCGGAAGGTGAATATCATGAGTTCAAAAATTTTAAGGCACATCTGTGTCATGACATCTGGTACGTTTTTGAACCTGACACCCCAATGCCGAATTGTCGATATCATATACCCTACGGTAGGTTGACCTTTAGGTGGTGCTAAGTAGACATAGTTGAGCCATTTCTCACATCCTTTGGTTGTCAGCACCATTTTTGTATATTCCGGCCACGACCTTCTTCGAAATACAGGGCAGTAGCAGGGATTGAACTTGATATACAGGGGCATGTTATTCCATGTGCGATTCATTTCCGGGTAGGTTTCAAGCAGCCGAATCCTCCACATCGGTTGATGATATATTGCCCTGCTTGGCACTCGCTGGGATGTCTTCCGGTGCGAATTGTGTGGCGGAGGTTGGTTCCTTTGAGGTATGTTGCTTTATTTCGGCATTGTAGTCAGCCATTAGGACACAGAAGGGAACATACAAGTCGTCGGAGGTGCCGATCCACCTGTGATGTGAGAGGTTTCTAAAGTACTCGGATTTTATGATTACCTCTTCCAAGCGTGACATAGATGCTATCTGGACTGCCACCCTATCATCATGGGTTGTGGCCACTTTTTCCAATTTCTGCATCCATTCAGGAGCCTCTATTTCAAGGGTGTCCATGCCCTCGTCTGTTTGCTTGCCTCCAGGTGCTGGCATCGGAACATACGGGTCCTCAAAAGATTCCTCTACTTCGATGGGTACTAGGTCTTCAGGTTCTGGTTCCACCAAGGGGGAGGGTTGGCGTTCATATTCGAGGACTTTCTTTTGTAATTCTTCGAGTTGTGCTTTGAGCGCTGCTACTTCGTCAGTTGTGTCAGTGGTGGTTGGGACTTCTTTTGGTGGTTTTGGTTGAGTTGCCAATTGCCTTAGTAGTTCGTCTCTTTCTTTTTCTAAGGCTGCATGGGCTTCGAGGAGATCAGCATGGGTTTCCAATATGATTTGCATATTGTCCGAGGGAATGGCCTTGAACTTCTCCGGGTCAATTTCTTGTGGGGAACCTTCCATGGATACTTCCAAGTTCTCTTCGTTTTGTGTCTGAAGCCATCTATTTTCTTCCAGGCTGCAGACATATGCTTCCGTAATAGAGCCATGTTGCGGCGGAGCTTGAGGTTCTCTGTGATTTGGGAGTGTAGCAGATCATCCATTCGTTGTCTTTCTTCTGCATCTGACTGCGGTGGATTTGCCACTAATTGCTCATGTTGTTCTTGCAATGCACTAAACTGCTGTTGTAAGAGCCTCTTTTCTTTCTCTAAGTCCATGAATCTTCCTTGTAATGTTTCATGACTCCTGAACAAACTTGTATGCTGAGCATCGAGGTGCTGATAGTGTTGTTGTAACTGAGACATGCATTGATACATGTTATTAAATACATTATTAATGGGGGTGGGTGCAGGAAGGGTGTTAAATGCAGAAGGAAAGGGAAAGGGGAAGGGAAGTGTGAATGCGGTGCTGGAAAATGGTGAAGTGGGTGGTGGGGGAATGGGAGATTGTGGCCGTATGGGGGGAGGGAGAGGTGCGGTGGAGGGTGATATGTCCATAAAATCCAGGGTGGACGCAGTAGTGGGAGTGATTGTGAATAGTGGAATTGTGGGTGCAGTGATTGTGGTGAATGTGTACAGTGGTGTGTGCAGTTGTGAATATGAACTGCCCGAAAGTGTCAGTGGGGGAATGGGGATGTCAGTAGCTGCCGTTAGGATTACAGTGTTAGTGGAGGTGTATACAAGGGAGGTGTTGAGAGGGTGTGTGGGTGGATTGGCGGTTTGTGCTTCAGTCATGGCAGTGGACTCGGAGGCGGTGACGGTGGTTGTTACATTGGTAATGGGAGGTGAATGTGGTGGAGTGGGAGGCGGGGGTGGCAAGGGGGGTGATGGGGGTGCACTGGACACATGGGTCTCTTCAGTATCGTGCACAGTGTGTGCTGTGCCCGTGGTCGTGGTTGTCCCTTGTGTTTCGGATACTAAGACATTCATCTGCTTCCCTGCTCGTGGGGGACGTCTTCCGTATCTTCTTTCCGTTCTGCGTGATTGTGCCAGGGCAGTATGCACTGTCTCAGGTACTCCTAAAGCATCAGAGATCATATCCAATGTGGCACGATATTGTTCGTCGACTCCTTCCTCCTCAAGGATTTGGTGCATGATAGCCTTTCCTGCTGCAAGGGATAACTTATGTTGCTGTTGGACCCTGTTGATGGTATCGTAGAGATTTTTCAACTCCTTTGTATATGCTGTGGCACCCTCTAGCTCCTGTATAACTTCTTGCTCATAGTCATGCGCCTCCTCATCAGAAAATCCTTCATGTTCATCCTCTTGTTCTTCTTCTTCTTCATCCTCCACTTCCACCACTTCTGGTTGTCTTGGCTGGGGTTGTTCTGTAGCAGTTTGTTGTCCACTACCCTGCTCTGCTTCGACTTCCGCATTAACAGCTTCAATGATTCTGGCAACTTCTTCATCCGTTAGATCTTCCAAAGTGAATCCGTGAGGAAATTCCAGATCCGTAGGTACAGGTGGAAACACAAGATTAGGGCCATCTGTGCTGTGCCTGGGTAACCTGATAGTAAATGGTTGCACTCGTCTGGGAAGCCTTTGAGTTGTTTCAGGTGTTAGGGTTGCACCGCGGGCTTGTGCACAAGGCATCTGGACAGCGCCTCTCATCTTCTTTGAGGGAGGCCCTGCAGCTGACAGTCTACGTTGAAACTCCTGCACTCTGGTCCAAATGAGAGCCCTCTGTACTGGTACATCATAAGCTAAACATCTATATACAATGCGGGTGAGTGCACAGCATCCGTACAATACAGACTTTTGTTTCTTATACCACCTTTGATGAGCCAAGTGGATTTGGTCGATAATCCAGTGAGGCATGTTGATTGTCAAATCAAAAGCATCAGCCAAGTATAAACTAAACCATATCTTTTTAGGTGGCATTGTGAACCTCTCTTGGGCGGGAAATGCAAAGTGCTGCATGACCATTCGCAAATGAATGGCGATTGTAGGCGTCATTGCCACCATGTCTTTTAACTTTGTCAGATTCCTATTCTTCATATTGTCGGGGACCATAGTCTCTTTCTCCGTAGGAATGTGCATACCTTTCATGTCCAGAGCTTCCCTTACCAAGTTGATAGTCAATCTGAAACGCTTGAGCTCATTGCCCCTTGTGAGAGATGGGAAGACAAAGGAGCTGTATCCCTTTTTGTCTTTGCTCGGAGTAAGGGTGCTAATCAAATAAGAGCATCTTAGAAAATCCGGCTTTGGCAATTGGAATTTGAAGTACTCGTAGAGTTCTGCCTTCTTCCATATAGGTTTCAATCCCTCATTATTCTACAGTCTTTCAAATTCCCTGGTGAAAAAGTGATACCTGCCCCAACGCCCATTGAATTCTATCTCGGCCTCCCACATATAAGTGCCTTCACCTAGGGGTCCTGCCACATCACTGAACCAATGAGAGTTTTTACTGACTGGCATAGTGTGCCCTTGTGGAGGATTCTGAACTGGTATGGCGTGTAATGCCCTCAATGCCGCTGGGCGTTCCTTCAATTCCTCCTCAACTGGGAGACTTTCAATGTCCACGACTTGGGGGTTGGTGCCTGCCTGAGAGCTAGTTCCTGCCGTATCTTCCATGTTACTTCTTGCCTCGTGATTCTGTGAGAATGTAGAAACAGGTGTTAACATTGTAAAGGACAAGATAGAACCGTTTTTGTCCCCGCTACAACATTAACATGGGGTTCGGGAGAGATTAGGGGGTTAGTAAGTGCTCGGTGCTTGTGTGTGTAGTTAGGGATTGGTTAGACCTAAGAGCTAGGTGGAATGATGTAGTGTGAGAGTGATGTAGTTAGTAGGTGGGCATGGATTTACAACTTGAGTCTGGGGGTTTATTACAAGTTTTAGGTTGCCAAATGCAGTGGATGGGTTTTGCTCTTGGTTTCGTAGAGACTCTGGAGAGCTTTATAGGGGTGTCGGCTTGAAAATGAGTCCTTTTAAGGACCCATTTACAAGTGATTCTATTTGTGTTCATGGGCCTTGGTGTGTTCCTGAGTGTTGAAAACGAGTGGGTATAGGTTGTGCAAGTGAGTGGATCATGCTGTATAGGGTGTGGTCTTAGTGTAGCCATTTGAGCCCGCAAACAAGCCTTAGGCACCCAAATTTGTCTTGATTGTGGGCTAGCCTTCATCGACTTCTTGGGTACCCAAATAGACTTCACGTTAGCCGAAGAACTTTTGAAAGACTTCTTATTGGTGTCGTGCTGTTGGTTACTAATAAGAGGCTTTGCCCGTGTGGTTGGCTTGAGTGCAACCGGGTGTTCGCCTTTCCGCACCCACACTTGTTTCATAGTTGAGACATTTTGCTGCGCAAGTACTTTTGATCTCCGACATAGGTAGTACTCTGCTTCTTCTGCCTTTGATCCACCTTTGGTTGCTGCCTCCCTCTGGCCTTTGGAAAAGAAGGGAGTTCCGTTGCATCCCTGACTCCTTTTTTGCGAACATCATTCCTCTGCAACACATAGTTTTGGACAAGAACAGCATGGTCATCTTCATGTCTACTCCTGGAAGGACCAGGAGTGTGTGCCTTTCCTAGTTCCTTGAGTGCTCCATTATCTAACTCTACTGTAATTCGACTATGATTGACCCATACCTGAAGAAGTCCACTTCTTAGGTTTAGGTTGACTGCATGATCATAGATCCAGTCCTGACCCAAGACAAGAGGCTCCGTGAGGTCTTCGTCTTGGCACACTAGCACCTTAACTGTCATTAACATGTCCTGAATGTAGAGGGGAAGCTCCACCTCGCCCATGCAAGGGGTTTCCACACCTCCTAATCCTATGAGATAAGCTTCTATAGGATTGACCTTTAATTTCAATTCTTGACAGTAAGAGAGTCTCACCGCACTAGTGGCTGCACCTGAGTCAATCAATGCTCGCACGGACTGTGCACTAGTTCCTTGTCCTACCTCTATGGTCACAAAAGGTCGTCGATCAATTATTCTATGGGAACTTGTTCCTGCGACTTCACACATTGCCATATGATATCCTTGATCTGCATAGTCATTTGTTCTAAGCTGATCTCTATCTTGTCTTCGCAACTTCATCCTTCTGATGCGTTCTAAAGCTTCTGCTTGAGCTTCTTCTCGGATCCGCTTTTCTTCTTCCTTGCGTTTCTTGGCGATATTGAGTCGACTTAGCATTTCCTCTGTGAGAGGTTCCTGATATAACTTGACTCTGCATCCGCTTATATAGCTTGGGAGAACGTCACCTTCCAATGTGGCTAGTTGCACTGCTCCACTTGTGGAGATCCTATTTATGATCATAGGTCCATAGCCACGCTTCTCTAATTTTCTCACATGTTGTTTCAAAGTGTATACTAGTACTAGGTCGCCTGCCTTCAAGCCTTTATCCTTAACGTGGGCATCAAAATATGCCTTCTGTCGTTTCTTAGCTGCATATATCCTTGCAGCTTCCCTTAGTCTTGTTTCTCCTAATCGTTCAAGGTCAAAAAGTCTAGAGGAGAGTTCATGACCCGTCCATTCGTGCTTTTGTGCTACCTTCAATGTAGGTATCAAGAAGTCCAATGGTAGCACTGCATTTTGACCAAATACCATCTGAAAGGGGGTGGCTTGGAGTACCGTTTTGTAGGCAACTCGGTATGCCCAAACAGCATGGTGTAGCTGTTTGTCCCAATCAGAGCGTTTATTATTCACGAGCTTGGTCAACACATTGCACAGAATCTTGTTTGTGCTTTCGGCTTGCCCATTAGCTTGTGGGTGGTAGGGGGCAGACTTCTTATGAACTACCAAGAATTCTTGGAGCAGATTTTCAATTACTTCATTCAAGAAGTGAGTGCCTCTATCACTTACTAACTCTATAGGTAGCCCGTATCTTGTGAATACATTCTCAAACAAGAATTTAGCAGTTGTTTGAGCATCGTTCTTCGTTGTGGCTTTTACCTCTACCCACTTTGTTAGATAGTCTGTGGCAACAATGATATATTCCGCATGAGAACCCTTAGCTGGGGGATTAATAGGACCTACGAAGTCTATTCCCCACTTAGAGAATGCACGTCCACCCATCATAGGTTTCAGTGGCATCTCATCTTTACGTATAGGATACTGAGTTCTCTGACAAACATCACACCGTTTCACATAGGTATGTGCATCCATGTGAAGGGTCGGCCACCAGAAACCCACAAATAGTATTGCCTTGATCACCCGATCTGGTCCAAAGTGTCCTCCTGCTACACCTTGGTGAGCAGTTTCCAAGATCTTGAGATATTCACTTTCATGGACACATAGCCTAGGTAACCATCTTTACCACGCTTGTATAGATGATCACCAATGAGTGAGTAATCCTAGGCTTCTTGTTCTAAACTCCTTTTCCTAGCAAGCGTCATGTCTTGAGGGAATGTTTTCGTCCTCAGAAAGGATACTAGTGGTTCACTCCAATCTGGCACTATGGAAACTTGATAAAGAGTGGCATGTTCCACAGGTGGTTTAGTGCAGCAGATTGGGCATTCCTTGCACAACTTTTGGACATCAGCCTCCATAGTCGGCCAATGCACTCCGAGTCTCCTTAGTGTCTGCAGGGTTCGTTGCTTTGAGTAGTGTTGCTCTAATTGTAATAAAGTAAGTCTATGATCCAAGGGTCTGGCCGGTTCAGACAGATCTGAAATCGGACACCGTTTGGTCATCCGTGTGTATGACCAAAGATCTCGAGTTTTAGACTTACTAGGAGGTCTTGTGCTCTTGTGAACAAGTGATCCACTTAGCCTAATGGTTAAGACTCAAGGGTGTGAAGGACGAGGTCTTGGGTTCAATCCCCATGAGGTACATGGGAAGAGTATTTTGCCCAAAGAGCTCTAGAACCTTCTAGAAGCATCCACTGGACACTTGGCGCACATGTAGTTACATGGCTGACACGTGGATGATTAGCATTCACCTGCCCAAGAAGGTAGTCCCCTGGAGAGAGCTATATATAGAGGCATTTGGTTGGGAGGAGAGTCATCTCTCAAGCATGTGGTGGTCGTAATCCTTCGTTCTATTGCATTGGTATCAGAGCATTCTCCATAGCTCTCATCTTCATCATCTTGCTCGTGAACTTTTGGTGTGCATAATCTCTTTTTCGAATTCTGCTCCCGCCTGTCTAGAGATGCGTGTCGCAATCATCTTCATGGTTTAGCTTAGAGCAAAGAGTACCAAAAGAAGAAGATCTCTGCTGTGTTTGGCGAGGGATTCGAACCCTCGTCCCCCCGATTAGAGTGCGCCGCTCTATCCACAAGAGCATCATCATCCGCGTGATGAATCATCCCAACACAGTCTATTGACGGGAGTCTGCGCTGAAGAAGGCTGGAGCAAAAGAAATCGAATCGTTTCTGGTGTGTGCCCGCGGGTAATCGAACTCAGAACTTCTGGTTTGGAGCGCCCTCGCCTATCCAGAAAGCCACAAAGTTCGCGAGAGTATTCAGAGACCGTATCTGATTATTCTGAGTTGACGCTGAAGCAGAAGCACTCAAACGGGAGCTAAAATGTAGTTCATCTCCATCGTGATCGCGGATTCGAACCCTGTACCTCCCCGTGTGAGGACGCTCTCTTAACCACAACGCAAATTCGTGTTCATGACTTAGAGAGCGAAGTGGTAGCACCATTCTACACTCTTTCAGTGCTGAAGGAGCAAAACAAATCGAATCATATCTGGTATGCGCCCGCGGTTGATCGAACCTAGATCTTCTGGTTTGGAGCGCATTCGTCTATCCAGACAGCCACAAACGTTCGCGGGAGTATTAAGAGAACCATAATATTATCCTGAGATCGTGCTGAAGCAGACGCTATCCAAAAGTTCAGCTTCTTCAGGTGGGCGCCGAGATTTGATCTCACGACGTTGCAGAGAAGCTTCAGAGCCTTATCCACTGAAGTAAAGGTTTATCGTGATTTCAATCTCTGCATATCTTATACAGTTTGATCATATCTCTGCTCTGCTAATCCCGAGCCGAGATCATCTCATTTTGATTAACCTTTGGAGTTTGCTTATTTCCCCAACCGAACCCGAGTACATATCTGTGGTGGTTCAAGCTGAAGAAAGTTAAAAGTTCGAGCAAAGTTTGAAGAAAGCGGAAGCTATGGAGTAAAGATCCGGAGGCCTTTGGTGATCAAAGTTAAACCAACTTTGAATTCGGACCAAAGTCTTGAGAGAATCACTCTTCCAAAGGATCAAGGGAAGGACGTAGCTCTATGTGGAGCTAAGTATTTTCCAGTTTTTGCTTGGCCTTAATGCTTGATTTATTTTGTTTTCATTATTCTACACTTAATCCTAGATGCACATTGAAATAGCCAAGATTTCAATTGATTAAGTCTAGATTAGAATAATGAATTAATCCATTTCTCATTCCAAGCATTAGTTTTCATTAAGGAAAGACTTGATTTCAAAAAGATCCTTGTGCATCAAAGAATGTATTTTGGTAGTTTAAATACATATTTCCTTTCCATTGAGTAAGTTTTCTATTGCACCTCAAGGGTATGTTTTTATATCATAGTGCATTAGGACAAAGGAAAGGATATACATGCATCAGGATTGCATGATATACATTCTTAGTACAAGGAAAAAATCATGCATCAAGCTCATGCATGATTGTTGTATTATTTTGGGCATGCAAAGAACATGCATGCATACGCATGTGAGCATATGCTTTTGCATGTAGATACATGCATTTGCATGATAGAATGGAATGCTGTTTGCAAGTAGATATGAGAATGTACTCTCTTAGTATTTAGCTTACTTTATAAAGCTCGCAGTTTGACATTAGGGAAGACCAAGGACTAGTTAGTTGCAAAGACATACTAGTTCTAGTTTGCAACTCAAGTAATTAGTCGATTTCTTCCCAAGTCGATACTCCGCTATCAAAGACAAATACTTAATGATAATTAAGTATGATAGATGTCTTGCTAGGTATAAGTAAGCACTAAGAGAAAGTTAAGTAATAAATTTTCTTGATGACCAAGAAAATTTAATTACTGCAAACTCTTTTGTGATGTATGATGACTCTAAGTCCCGGATGTACTTAGAAAGTCATGCGGATAAGCTTTACTTGATTAGTTACATACTTTATGTAACTTCTCAAGCATCCCAAGGTTGGATGAGAACGTCAATTATATTTCCAAGCTCCTTGAGTACTCTTCTATTTAGAAGATTTCGAAAGTTTAAAGAAGTTTCTTTGTGGTTTCAAGATTTGTATCTCATGATGAAACCTCAGTAAGTAACTTTTTGGAATTGAGATATGAAATAGTCAAGCCTTCTATTTCATGTGAGATCATTCTCCTACCATGTTTAAGATGAATTTATTGTTGGGAAGGTAGATGTTCCAAATAGAGGATCTTAATTGATTCATGAACTCTTCCCAAAATACACATAAATTCATATTATATGATAGGTCCAAGGAATGATGAAGGCAAAACCTCTTTAGGATATAAATGTTTCGCCAAGATATAAAGGTACCAAGCTTTTATAAATTTTTATTTGATTTCATCAAGGGGTGATGGAAATCAAAGGTTAAACCTCAACATCAATTGATCCTTGACGTCAATAAAAGGATGTTAGGTTCTATAGTTGCCTCTCTGGTAAATGATGCAACTAGCTAAGCAGTCTTTAGGAAATACTATAAGTTCCTAAAGACTTGAAGCAAGTGTGAACTTTTCATTTAGGAATAGAAAGTTCCAAGAAATGGATTTTCAATCCATGAACTTCTCCTAAACAAGTTATAAAGTTCAAAGTTGTGTTCACAGTAACATTACTATTGGATCAATCATCAATAGATGCTTGGACTTTAAACATAATTTTGATTGGTGAAATATGTTTAAAGGACTCTAGTAACATCTGAAGATTGACCAATAATAATGAGTTTTGTATCAAACTCAAGAATAGAAGTCGATATCACATAAATGAAAGTTCAACTTAAACTTTCATAGTGGCATGGGAAACCATATCCAAAATGTGATATTTTGTCTCTAATTTGATACTCAGGAAATGAATACAATTGAATCAGTAAATTTTTTGGATATTATTTGAAAGAATTTCTTTCAAATGTTCTTTTAATATTGTAAAAGATTCCAAGATGAATCATTTGCTCAAGTTATTCCTTAGAAGGAATCTCAAGTCTTTGAAGAAATGGCATTCTTTCAAGTATTGAGAATGAAATTCTTCATACTCTTTAAACAATAAGTAAGTAGTTCCCGGACATCCCAAATCACTAGAAGTGGTATTTCAAGTCCTATTTGTGATATAACCTAAAGGTATATCAAAGATTCTTAGCTTTGGAATCTGAGAAGCATAAGTGTATGCTTGGACTTGAGAAAGATCTCTAAAAATCCTGCAGGTAAGCAAAGAAGCTTAAGATAGTTTAAGAGATCTTAAAAGATAAAGACTAAGTCTTTATTTTTGTCGCAAGTATCAACCAGACTTGATCAAGCTTGGCCATGATTGTCCAAGAACATGCGATTGGAACTACCCTGTAGATTGCCCAAGTATTGGCAATAAAATTTTTCTTTAGGAATGATTCACTCAAGTTCCATTTATCGAATGGAAAATTGTGAAAAAGTAAGCTGTTCCAAGTCTGAACAGAGTGAAGTATTCCAAGTATGTAGTCTGCAAATCGTGAAGACGGTACTTAAGTCTGTGGAAGGTAAAACATAAGTGTTTGCCTATCCTTAAAGGGATTTTTGGTACAAATCCAGAAAGCATGAGCGGATGCTCGGACTTATGCAGTAGAGAGATTCCTATAAAATTCCTGGCCAGGATAGGTACCTAAAAGCATTAGTAGAAAGGAATCTAAAGACAAGAAGCTAAAAGCTCTTGTCACTACGAAATTGGTCAAGGATAAACCAATTGAACTTGAATTCGAGAAAATTCAAGTACTTGGAATTCTGATTGGTTTTCATTTGAAAACCCTAGCAAAAAAGATTGGAGATATTCTATTAAAGGTTTTCAAGTTCCCAAAGTTAAGCACAAGATCATGAAACGATCATGTCAAGGGATTAAAACCTAGAATATTAAGATAAAGATAGTGCCTAAAACTGTGAAGTTCTTGTCAAAGAATTAAAGTTAGAAGGTTTTCTATCAAAAGATGTTGTAGACTTTAGGATAAATTTCACTCACACGTCAATGTGAGTATAAAATAGGGTGGTATGGGACACCAGATTTTATACTCAGATTGATGTAGGAAAGATGGTATGGGACATCGGACCATGAGATGATGATTATCTTTGAGTCTTCGTTTTGATCTTGAAGTTAGGTTTGATCTTCAAGGGAATTAAAACTTCAAAGAAGGGAGTTTAAATTCAAGAAGAATCTCAAGATACTTCAAGACGACTTCAAGATCAAGGAAATTGAAGATATGAAATAAGGAACTTCCAATATCTTCTTAGAACACTTCAAGCTTAAGTATTATTGATCAGAAGTATTTGATAAATTTCTGAAAGAAGTTGGACTTTGATTTTGAGTTAATCTTTTCAACTAAAGATTTAATTGACTAAGCATCAAGTTCCTAGTGTAACTTGAAAAAATTCACTCTTTTGACTCAAAGAAATGCACAAGAATTGCATTCACGATTAGGAGTAAAAAAGATTGAATATGACTTGAACTTAGTCTCAAGTGAAGCATTATTTGAATACAAAACTCATCAACGTAACCTCAGTGGGTCGACACACTGATGTTGGTTACCACACTAGTATCTTGTGGTTGGATGATGTTTTTGGTTTTCTTTGTATCTTTTTGAGAATCCAGCTTATTTCTCTTAAAGATAAAGACAATGCTTCAATATCTTGTTGAAATAGATCTTTGAAAAGTAAAAAGTCCTGAGTCATCTAGTCTTTGACTCATAGCAAGTTTATGTATATTCGAAGTTTGAATTGGTTGTACAGAGTCTTAGTTATTTCTTTCCGCTTTCCAAATCTTTTGAAATTGACTCAGATATAGTATCTGATTCCTTTTGCAAAAGACCAGGGTTAGCCGGTTAGAATAAAATAACTAACTTGAACATCCTAGATAGATGTTATGTACAAGAACCTTTTCAATCTTCAAAAGGTGATAAGTCTAAGTGGACTTATTCATTTGAGTTTGCTTCAAGTTATAGCATAAATGATTTCTTGGAGTCCAGTTTACTCTAGAATAGGGAAGTTAGGAATTGCTCATCAGATTGACAATTCCCAAGAACTTTCAGTTAAAATCTTTGAGAAAAGTGTCTTAAGTTGGACAATTTTCATTTTGAAGTTGTATTGGTCAAGTTATAGTATGGTTGACTCAAAGAAATGGTAAACTTTCTCCTACAGTTTACAAAGGATTTTTAAACTCATAAGGACAAAGTAGTCCTCTAGTCGGGTGAAAAAATCAAGTAACTGTTAGATAAAAGTAAACCATTGTACAGACATCTAAAGTTAGATGTATGGGACAACCAAACTTCAAGTTCTCCAAAACAAATTCAAGTGAATCAAGAATTCTCAAAGTCTTGTGAGGGATAAGAATCCCACCTTCATTACTAAGCCCATGCACCAGTTATGCCTAGAAATGGACTAGTAATTTGAATCCACCTAGTTCACATGTTTGTGCCTAGATTGCACATCCAGAAACTGTGAATTAGCCAGGGATGTCATTAGATCCACCCTCATTATTCTTCACTAGTTTGTACTTTGTCCCATTCATCAAAGTACAAAACCAGATAGTGTTTTGAATCATTTGGGCAAGGATGCCACCACAGAGATGAGACATGTTCTTCCAGTTCTAGAACATGACCATGTTCTTCCAATTTTAGAACATGAGGCTCGGGGGTTGCCTACAGTATGTATATAGCTCTATTTTCGAGGACAAAAATCTTTTCCAAGGGGGGAAGAATGTAATAAAGTAAGTCTATGATCCAAGGGTCTGGCCGGTTCAGACAGATCTGAAATCGGACACCGTTTGGTCATCCGTGTGTATGACCAAAGATCTCGAGTTTTAGACTTACTAGGAGGTCTTGTGCTCTTGTGAACAAGTGATCCACTTAGCCTAATGGTTAAGACTCAAGGGTGTGAAGGACGAGGTCTTGGGTTCAATCCCCATGAGGTACATGGGAAGAGTATTTTGCCCAAAGAGCTCTAGAACCTTCTAGAAGCATCCACTGGACACTTGGTGCACATGTAGTTACATGGCTGACACGTGGATGATTAGCATTCACCTGCCCAAGAAGGTAGTCCCCTGGAGAGAGCTATATATAGAGGCATTTGGTTGGGAGGAGAGTCATCTCTCAAGCATGTGGTGGTCGTAATCCTTCGTTCTATTGCACTAATGCACCTACATGTGCTAATTGCAACCATTTAGCGTACTCATCCTCTTCCACACAACAAGCCAAAATCCCTTGATTTGTGTGCTTGTACATACTTCCTGCCATGATGTGATACTTTTGGGCTTTTACTACCTCTCTATCCTGTGTGTTTATTACTAGGTGGTTAGGCCCGTATGTCAATACTGGCACTAGTGGCTTAGCCCACTGTGGCACCACTTCCAAATTAAACAAGTAAGCATCAGGAAGGTCATATGACACTCCTTGTGGGGCTTCCCCTGATGTGAGTCTGGAGAGATGGTCTGCTCGCAAGTGAGTCCTACCTTTCCTTACCACAACCTCGAAGTCGTATTCCATTAGTAAGAGAAACCATCTTACTAATCTACCTGTATTGCATGGCTTGTTCACAAGATATAGCAGTGCCTGATGGTCAGTAAAAAATTTAAACTTATTAGCAAGCAAATAATGTCTAAACTTTTTAACTGCATATACCATGCCTAATCCTTCTCGTTCCGTGGTTGTATAATTTCGTTCAGCTGCATTAAATTGTCTACTAGCATAGGCAATTGGAAGATCCATATTGCCTTCACCAGTGGGTTGTGCGAGTACACATCCAATAGCATAATTGGATGCATCCACGTGAACATAGAAAGGCTTATTCCAATCCGGTGTGGTTAAGATTGGTGCTGAACATAATCGCCGTTTAAGCTCATTGAAGGAATTCTCACATTCATCAGTCCACTCAAAGTTAGTCAGAAGTCCATACATGGGCTTTGCAATGACAGCATACATATGAATGAACCGTCGGTAGTAACCACAATGCCCCATGAAGGCCTATACTTCCTTGACGTTCTTTGGCCTAGGTAACTCGGCTATGGCTCTTACTTTCTCTTCATCGGTGGATATGCCATTCTTTGACACTATGTGTCCCAAAATCTTACCTTGCCTGACCATGAAAACGCATTTTTCTGGGTTCAGGCAGACTTGATATTCTCTACATTTGTCAAAGATTTGTCTGAGTTCAGGAATATGGGTTTGTCTAATGTTGGAATGAGCACAAAGATCATCAACATAGACTTCTAAGTTCTTCCTCAAGAACTCTTTAAACACGTGACACATCAATCGTTGAAAGGTAGCAGGTGCATTAGTAAGCCCGAATGGCATTACCCGAACGGCAAATATGCCCCACTCCGTGGCAAAAGCCATCTTATGTTGATCCTCTAGAGCAATGGCTACTTGATTGTAGCCAGAGAATCCATCCAGGAAGCTGTACACTTCTTTGCCTGCTACTCTTTCTAAGAGATGCTCTGTGATAGGAAGCGGATAGTTATCTCGGATTGTGGCTGCATGAACCTTCTTTAAGTTAATGCATACACGTAGCTTTCCGTTTTTCTTGGGCACCACTACAATGGTGGATACCCACTCAGTGTGCTCAATTTCATAGATAAATCCAGCTTCAACCAGCCTATCTATCTCTTCTTTGATCTTGGCAGCATAGTTATCATTGTATGTGTATGGCTTTTGCTTAGAGGGTTTGGCATCTGATGTCATGGGGATGGTGTGAAATCCAGCTTCAACCAGCCTATCTATCTCTTCTTTGATCTTGGCAGCATAGTTATCATTGTATGTGTATGGCTTTTGCTTAGAGGGTTTGGCATCTGATGTCATGGGGATGGTGTGTGAGCATATGTCCGGGTCAACACCCTTCAAATCCTTGTAACTCCATGCGAATACATCTCTGTATTCTCTTAGCAAGGCTATTAATGCATGCTCTTCTTCCTCTGTTAGGTCATGGCCTATGTACGTGCATCTCTCCTCTCCTTCTTCTAGGGCTACCACTATTTTCTTGGTGGTTTCTTTGTTATCATAGGCCTCCCCTGATTGCGCCTCTCGCTTAGGCATTCTGATCATGACTCTCCTGTCATCTATCTCATACTTCTTAAAATTTTCTGGGACCTCAAACAAAGATTCTTCCTCTTCTGGTGTGACTTCTCTCTTCTTTCTTTTCTTTCCTTCTTCCTTCGGGGTCACATGTGTGGCTAGTCTTACATCCCTTGTAAGCTCTCTGTGTCTTTGGGGTTGAAATTCTACTTCATAGAAGTATTCTTCATCTGATGCAAAAGGTGGATCCATAATGATTGACTCTAGATCGGAGTCGCTCGCATCTTCAAATGCATCAGGGCTAGGTTCACATTCTTCTAGAACTGCCTCTCCCATAATTGGCTCTATGGAGAAGACTGAAATGTCATAGCCATCTTCATCACAGTGAGGTGTCCATTGTTCTTCATTGATGGCTACATCCATTGTTGCTAGGATTTCTGCCCAGCCGTGGGGTTCAAATTCTTCTTCAGGAAAAACTACAGGCGCATAGCATAGGCTGGGTCTTGAATTGATCTATGTGTTTCTTTTGCACCTATCTCTCTGGCTTCTTCTCTCTTCTCTTCTTCTACTGCTACTTTGCACATCCATAAGTGGGTGTCTTCATGCATCCATGAGGATCCTGATCCTATGGAATGCACCGATTCCGTATCATCTTTGGCTCTATGGATGGGGTTCCATTGGATAGGAGGGACATCTCTATGAGAGTAATCCTTGAGATTGACTTTGGTCGTGACACCTAGGTGTTGCAAATACAAGGAGTTGGTTCCCCAATCCTGTACCACTTGCAACTGTCGCATAAATGGTCTTCCCAAAATCATCTCATAGGCATGATTTTTTCTAAAGTCACATATAGCGAAAGTATGCTCAAACTCAACACCACATGTAGTGAGAGTTATTCCTTCTAACAACCCTAGGGGTCTCTCTATGTGACCATCGGCCATCTGCAATTTCATCCTCGTGGGCCTGAGTGCTGGCTTGCCCCAACGCTTCCACAGGAAAGTGGTCGCAATTGCAACACCTGCACCTGAGTCAAGAATTCCCTTGGTTGTGTATCCTTGATGTGTAATGGGAAGATAAGTGTTTCCCTCTTCACCTTCACTCATATCTCCTATCTTGTCTAGAGGAATTTCTGGCACTGTCCTATGAGAACCTACCTGAGAACGAGGTTTCGCTACTTCTGGCACTTGATTGGCTACATGTTTCCATAGGTCTGGCCTAACTTTGAGTAGCTCTTCTAAGGTGAGGTTGCATTATACTTTAGTGTTTTTCACTACCTCTGTGTTCCTAGGTATGACTGAGTCCTCATTTCGTACCATGACTATGGGTGCTCTCATACAAGTAGACTTAGCTTCCCATGGGCCTGTGAAGTGGGGTAATTCTTGCAGAGAGTTAGACTCAAAGTCTAATCTTTCCTGAGATTGGGTGCTCTCATGCTCCTCATAAATGGATGGGATGTCTTGTGGTGTTCAATGGGAGGAGGGACTTCACTTTCTTTAGCCCATTTGTCTTCTTGAATCTCTCGTAGGAATTCTGGTGTGAATCGATTCATAGAAGAAGATGTGTCTGGCTCCGTAGAGTTAGGCACATAGGCTTCCTGGGCGGGTAGGCTCACTCTTTCACTTGCCTTGCCCTTGTGTTGTATGGCGGGTTCCTTTTCCGATTGTGCAATTAGCTTCTCTATTCTTTCTAGCAGTCCATCAAAGTGCAACTGCGTCTTTGCTTAGCTAGAGATGTTAAAGAGGCGGCTGGCTTCAAACATGGTCTGAGCCAACTCCACCATTTTGGTGCAAATTTTAGTTCGTTCAAGCTCTAATTCTGCTCTAGGGTAGCACTTTTCATGATCAGTTATGTTTGGCCCTTCTTGGATTCTGGCTTGATATGCTTTAAGCATCATGTTTAGGTCCTCGGGAGTGGGATCTGCTAGGACTGATCCTACTCTAGGGGGTGGTGGAATTAGGTGAGGCGGGTTGGAAGGTGGCTGGTCGGATGGAGTTGGAACTGGTGGAGGTGGAGTAGTGTGAGAGGGAGTTTGAGATGTGAGTTCAGTTATCCTGGCCTTTGTTTCTTTGAGGCTTTCCTCAAGTTCACTCATCTTTTTTGCCCATTGCCTTTTCATTCTTTCCCGACTATCTTTCCAAGCTCTAGTCCTTTTCTTGGTTATGCTCTCAGTTTCACTAGCCTCTGGGCCCTTTTCCTGGCCTACCCCTTGGTTTTGCTTCAATGCTTGAGCTCTAGTGACTACCTGTACAGGTGCAGTGGAAGTGACACTTCTTGTGGAGTCTACAACTAATCCAATAACGTTGATAGGAGTGATTTTTGGCATATTATGCAGGTGGAGGCAAGGGACAATCACGAATGAGATGATCTCCTTGACATCTGTAGCATGGTCCTCTAGGGAATGGAGGTCTTACTTGCCTAGGTTGAGGTCTAGGGTTGGGGTTTGCATACATGACATTTGTGTAATCTGACTCCCAACTAGGTTCATTTGGCTCTTCACTATAGTAGAACTCACCATGTTCAGGAGATTGCATGTAGTAAGCATGGGGACTATCGACATGTGTAGAATCAAAGCTATGGTCACTGGGGTCACTTTCAGAAAGCAGTGGTGTTACAGGGACTATAGCTCTATTCAGGTTTTCTTCTGCTGCTGCATATTTTACTGGGATCACATTAGTTGGGGCAGGGGGTTGTTGTGCTAACACAAGCTGAGGCCTTTGTTGGTTTTGGTATGGTTGCTGATAAGGTTGTTGTGGCCTGCCATATGGCTGTGGAGGGTACGGGTTCTGGTATCTTCCCTGCTGAGGGTATGGCTGAGGGTAGGGTTGCCTAGCCGCCTGCTTGTTGTATGGGCAATCTTGCGCGGTGTGATTGGTGTACCTCCGTTCTATGGTGCAGTACTGGCTACTAGGATTTACTTGGGGTTGAGTCATAATGGGACATACATTTTCCATATGGTCACCCCCACAAGTATAGCATCTTTTCACAGGGGCAAACCTTGGGATCTGTTTGCTAGAGACACCTAATTTCTGAGCTACTTTCTCTGCAAGTTCCTCAATTGATGTGGATTGCGTGGAAGAGAGGCTAGAGGCACTATCTGAATCTTTGTATATCTTGGAAAGCTCTAACTCCTCCCCTAGGTTATCCTCGATGTCAATGCACATGCGTACACACTCTTCTATAGTCCTAGGGTCCTTCAAGTACACATAAGATCTCAATTTTGTACTTAGTAATCCATCCAAGAATAAAGCCACTTGCTTAGCTGGTGTGGGTAATTCAGGGACAGGGCATCTCTCTAAGTATTGCCTAAATCTTCTCCCTGCAAGTCTCACGGTCTCTTGAGGGGTTTGCTTGAAGCTGTGAATCAGCGAGGAAGTGTTATGTCTTATGCCACTTTTAGAGAATTCGATAATGAAAGCCTCTAGGAGTTGGTCTATGCTCCTGAACTGTCTCTCATTCAATGGTTGAAACCACGTAAGTGCTGTGTTCCTAAGGGTTAGACCAAAGGCATTATATTGCGTGAATAAATCCTCCACTTGTTCAGCTCTCAAGACTTGCCTGAACTCGGCCACATGATCGTATGGATCTCCGGTGCCATCGAAGTAATTTTTCATGGACTTAACTAGCTGAGTTGGTCTCAAAGTCCTCGTGTGCTCTCTAGGTCGTGGTAGAGGGAACTCATCTGCGTTTCTTTGATTCCTGTGAGCTCTAAGTATCTCAAGCTCTACCCTATTTGTTTCCGTCCTCGTTCTTTCTCTGCCCACTGGGTTGGCAAAGCTTACCTCAGGTTTATCTCTATGTCTTTCTCTTTGAGTTCCGTGAGCGTGGGAGGTTCCAGCTCCTGGGAGACCAAAGGACACGTTCGATCTTGGTTGGGGGAAAACGAATTCACCCTTCCAAGTGTAAGCATGCCTATCATTTTCTGTAACCACAAAGATCCTCTCTGAAGCGTGATCTAAGTAGGTCACTCTGCCTGGGCTATCAGGATCTTTGAACTCATAGATCATGATTGTTCCTATATCATTTGGCCGATCAGATTTATACCTCCAAAAGGCTTCATCAGTCCCTCGGTTCAGAAGCAGATCTATGCTCTTGTTGTCCTGAGGAATCCACTCTGGTGTGAGAATTCTCGTAAGAACAGATTTCCCTCGAGGGGTCCTGGGCTCTACACCCATGTTTCCTTGTTCTAGGTCATCTATGTCCGTCTCAGGGATCACATTCCCGAATTCTTCTGTCCTATCTGGATGACTGGTGACTACGTATATGGTTCCTTCTTTGTCCAAGTATGCTCCGTTTTCAAACTTGACAGCTGGGTGCTCTAGTCCTATGGATTGGTCAGGGTTTTTAATCTGGACCACGGATCTTCCTAGACCGTCCTCATAGATGCTAGCACCTAATCGGTTGGTCCTAAGGTATTCGAGCTGTGTCTTGTACGGGCCGTCTACCCTGTGCAAGTATGGCACTCCTGAACTTCCCGTAGGTCTGTCCATGCCTTGAGACATCTCTGTTTCACTAGTCTCAGAGCTAGGGTAGTATGAGTGGTGGCTCAACTGCTGGGCCCAAGACCTAGCAGTGTGATTAACGCTAGCCTCTGAAGACCTAAGACTTTGTCTATCTCTTCCTAGATGTCGCCCTGATCTAAGGTTCATAAGCCTAATTGAATAGCCCAAATTTGCCCAAGTACAACCTCGTTTTTGAGATAATTTTCGCACTTGAAGTTGATCGTTTCCACGTTAAGTTCTTTTCCTTTAGAGTTCTCGACCGTACAAAGATTATGTCCTTAGCTTGAAATTGAAAGTTTAGGTATTCTTCAACTTGGTAATTTGCCTATCGTCACCCTGACTTACTCCTACCTCTAGTCGTTCTTAGCCTAAGCTAGGAATTGACAAAGGGAGTTGAGAATTTCCAATCTTTTGTTTCCTTCTTGGTTGCCCTTGAGTTCTCAGGAAGCGTGTTCCCAAGCTTGCACTTACTCTGGCTTAGAATGCCCTCAAGTGCTCTTGCTAGACCTGTGAAAGTCCCACGGTTAGCTCAAGACTTAGATTCAAATGACGCCATAGACCACTTCCATGCATGTAACTCACAGACCAAATTATCCTTTGCTTTTATGGAAAACAATCCCAAGGATCCCTCAGTTTTCCTACCTCGGGGTATGGTCAACTTCAAAAAACCCTATCTAATAATCCTGATATTAATTTTCACATAACCAGTGGACGTTTTGGTTGTACTCCTCACGAGCTTTCCAATAAAACAAGAATCACAGCAAACGGATTTCGTATGAGAGAGTTATGTCAGTTCAGGGTTCTGGTGCTAAAACAGGGTTCAAACAGGCTAACAGATCACAGGATTTTTCTCAAAAGCACATGTGTAGGGACTTCACAACTCACTAATTGCTAGACCAATATGCCCAAAAACTATCCCCAAAGCTTAGAAAAAAACCCTAATTTTTTTGGCCGAAAAGCCTGTCAATCGCGATCGACATGTCTGTCAATCGCAATTGACAGAGGTGTCCGTCGGGCCTGTCGGTCGCGATCGACACGTCAGTCACGATTGACAGTGTCAATCGCGATCGACAGAGTCGGTCGTGAGTTCTGTCAATCGCGATTGATGGTGTCAATCGCGATCGACACTTTTTCCGGGTTTTTTGCCATGATTTCAGTCAATCGGGGATATGTCCGTCGCGATGGACACGTGGCTACGCGTAAAAGTCAATCAATCGTTGAATTTCAGTCGGTCACGATCGACGGTGTCAATTGCGACTGACAGAGGTGTCGGTCATGGCTGTCGATCGCGATCGACGGTGTCAATCGCGATTGACAGGGTCCTACGTGGCAGTCTGTCGGTCGTGATGTCTGTCGGTCGCGATCGACAGGTCTGTCGGTCACGATTGACAGGGTCTGTCGGTCGCGATTGACAGAGAACCACATATTTTTTCTACTGTTTTTAGTGTTTTAGGATGTGCTCTTTGTGCTTGTCACAGTGGTGTGCTTTATTTTACCAAAGGGGCGAGTTTTTTGTCAATCGCGATCGACAGAGGCTGGCGACTGCGAGACAGATTCTGAGTATTCCGTACCTGCACAACGTGCTGGGGATGATGATTCAGCAAGAACCTGCAAAATGCTCAAGAAACATGCAAAAACAGTGCAAGCAATATCGCTCTCTCGCTCTCTCTCACAAGTAGAATGAAGGAAATGAGGTGGAGATGGTGATATGATCAAAACTGAAAATTTTCGTGATGATGGAGATGGAGGTGGGAGATGGTGATGATGATGATGGTGATGAAGATGGTGAAGAAAAAACAAGAAAATAGATGAAAGTGAAGAAAATACCTACAACTCCAACGCGTCAACTCTACGTCTTACCATCACACGCTCGTCCTCAAGGCTCGATCCCCGGCAACGGCGCCAAAATTTGGTGTAGCTCAGTGATGAGTAGCACCTCCTTTAATGTCAATCCGGGAAGACGTGAGGATGGTATGAAGACCTCGAGCAAGTGGAGGCACAAGTGCGTGAGTGAGAAGCACACAAACATGCACACACATACACACACGCGCACACACGGCAAGACAAAGAGTGAGAAGCAATGGAGTTCTTAGATTACTTTCAAAAAGCTCTTACAAGTTCAATTCAATTACAATCTAACCCCAAAAATGAGCTCTCTAGCTCTATTTATAGTTTTTGACTAGGTTTTGGCCTTGTCCAGACCTAGTGTCCGGCCTAGTTAAAAATTAGGTTCCAGGGCTTATTTGAGGGCTCAAACGAGATCTAAAAAATACGAAAATTGGTAAGCAACTACTTCTAAGGCTCCTCAAGCTCGAGGACTCGTCGGCTTGCACAAAATGGAGCTACAAAAGGTGAACATGGTATTTACAGGGGTTGTTAGTGATGAGAATCACTTTTAATTGGTGTAAGGGTTTTGAAAAATTAAAGGGTTTCCTTAGTGCTAGATCTGCGTGAATGCTCGTACTTGCTTCTTCATGAAGAAAATTATTGGCCTACTTGGCAGATCGTCGTTGACTCCCTTGTCTGCTTGTGCCTTCTCTCCCCTCTGACTCTCTTCTCTGACTGCCATGCCTTGTCAGTCCTTCAGTTCCTTGTCTGCTGCTAACACCAGAATCAATACCCACAACAGCAGTATGGTAGGCCCCAACAATCCCATTGTTGGAAGCAGCCAGAGGCACAGACGCCACGGAAGCATGTAACGACAGAGCAGGGCGCCAGTCGGATCAATCTCTCAAACAAATATGTTTTTTATCACTTTTCAAAACATTCAACAGTGATTTTTATCACTAAATGTAACATATGTAACATAGAAAACCCCATTTTGTAATCCATAGCTCCATTTTGTGCAAGCCGAGGAGTCCTCGAGCTTGAGGAGCTTAGGTAGAATGCGCGTACCAATTTTCGTTATTTTTAGTCACCGTTTATCCTTCCAAATAGCATCTAGGACCTATTTTTTAACTAAGCCGGTCACTAGATGTGAAACCGGTCAAAACTAATCTAGAAACTATAAAAAGAGCTAGAGAGCTCATTTTTGAGGTTGGCTAGTGTGAGCTTAGAGCTATTTTGAGCTTGTAAGAGTGTTCTTGAGTAATAGAGCTAATTCCTCTCCTTCCATTGTGTCTTGCTTGTCTCTTCATTGTGTGTGTGTATGTGTGTGTGCATCTTTGTGCTTCTCACCTTCACTCTCACATCATCTCACATTCACGATCTTCATATCACTCCTATCTCTTCCGCGGATTGACAATTAAGGAGGTGACGCTTCTTAACGTGGTTCTCACCATTGTGCTAGAGCAACACCAAATTTGGCGCCGTTGCCGGGGATCGAGTCTAGGACGAATGTGTGATGGTAAGAGTATAGCAAGAAGTGGTGTTGGAAGGTGAAAATTTCAGTTTTTGTTGTTGTTTTTACTTAGTTTTTAGTGTTTTTCACCTCCCCCACACTCCATCTTCATCACCGCATGATCATCTTCATCTCCAAAAAAATCAGAAAATTCACCATATCCACCCATTCTCCTCATTTCCCCTCATTTGTGCATGTGAGAGAGTGAGAGAGAACTTTTGTGCTTGTGTGTGCTTTTGTTTTCTTGAGTTTTCTTGCAGGTACAGAGCTCCAGAGCATCAGGAAGGCTGCAAAAAGGTAAAATTTTCAGTTTCTGTCAGAAATTGCCGACTGTGTCAGACCATCGCAATGGTCTGCAAAGTTCGGATTTTGAGGAAGGCGAGTTCACCACCGTGTAGGCGACCCCTGCGTGAGTAGGAATCCATAGCTGCATCTCAAAAAATCTCAGTTTGGTGGACCATCGCGACGGTCTCTGACCATCACGATTGTGTCACACCATCGCGATTGGCTCACGCCATCGCGACGGCTTGGCCGGACCATCGGGACGGTCTCTGACCATCGCGATTGTGTCACGCCATCGCGATTGGCTCACGCCATCGCGCCGACGGTGCCATGTGGCAATCTAGACCATCGCGACGGTGCACTTCAGACCATCGCGACGGTGCACTTCAGACCATCGCGATTGTCCACGTTGACCGTTGACTGACGCCATTGCGATTGTCCGCCAGTTCACGCCATCGCGACGGTGCACTTCAGACCATCGCGACGGTGCACTTCAGACCATCGCGACACTTCAAAAATTCAGACCATCGCGATTGGCTCACGCCATCACGCTCAGACCATCACGACGGTGCTCTTCAGACCATCGCGATTGTCCAAGTTGACCGTTGACTGACGCCATCGCGACGGTGCACTTTCACGCCATCGCGCTCAGACCATCGCGACGGTGCTCTTCAGACCATCGCGATTGTGCACTTTCACGCCATCGTGACGGTGCACTCTCACGCCATCGCGTGCAGACCATCGCGATTGTGCAACCTCACGCCATCGCGCTCAGACCATCGCGACGGTGCTCTTCAGACCATCGCGATTGTCCACGTTGACCATTGACTGATGCCATCGCGATTGTCCAAGTTCACGCCATCGCGATAGTGCAATACCAGACCATCGCGATTGTGTAATCCCACGCCATCTCGATTGTGCAAATCCAGACCATCGCGATTGTGCAAATCCAGACCATCGCGATTGTCCGCCAGTTCACGCCATCGCCTCACGCCATCGCGACGGTCCCAGACCATCGCGATTGTCTCAGACCATCGCGATTGTGCACCCCCATCGCAAATTTTAGGGTTTCATTTTTTGGCCAATTTTGGGGTTATTTCTGGAAATTTTTGGGTGATTAGACTCATAGTAGCCTATTTAGAAAAACCAGAAGGACCCTATAGAACGCAACTAGAGTTTCTACGAACCAACCGATTAGGTGCTCGCATCTATGAGGATGGTTTGCGAAGGCAAGTGGTGCAAATGCACAACCCTGATCAACCCATTGGATTGGAACGTCCAGTGGTGAAATTCGAGAGAGACGCGTACATAGACAAGGAAGGAACGATGTACATCTTAAGTACGCAGCCAAACAACACCAATGAGTTTGGCGTGATTCAACCAGAGACGGAAGCAAAATCTCAAGGAAAAGAACCATTAGAAGAGCCTAGAACACCTAGAGGGAAATCTGTACTAACACGAGTACTAATCCCAGACTGGATCCCTCAGGACAACAGAAGCATAGAGTTGTTTGTAAATAAAGAAACTGATGAAGCCTTTTGGAGATACAAGACCGAAATACTTAGTGAGGTAGGTATCATCACTATATACGAGTTCAAGGACCCGGATACACCTGGAAAGGTTGTATACCTAGATGAGACTTCAGAAAGAGTCTTTGTGGTGCCTGACCGCGCTAAAAACACATACACATGGAGAGGTGAATTGGTATTCCCTCCATCTAGAACAAACATGAATACAAGTCAACAAGGGGCAGGAACATCCTCAGCCCATGGAAATCAAAGAGAGGGAAATAAAGAGAGACCGGAAGTAAGCTTTAATCACCCCATAGGGAGAGATAGAACAACCACAGACACTAATAGAGCTGATAGACAAAGAGATCATGGAGTACTAGGTGGTAGAGATGATTTTCCTCTACCCAGACCACGTGAACACGCAAGAATATTGAGACCCACACAGTTAGTAAAATCCATGAAGAATTACTTTGATGGGACAGGAGATCCCTATGACCATGTCGCAGAATTCAAGCAAGTGCTAAGAGCAGAACAAGTTGAAGACATGTTCACACAATATAATGCATTTGGACTAACGTTAAAGAATACCGCTTTAACTTGATTCCAACCTCTGCAACAAAGGCAATTCAGAGACATCCATCACTTTTTAGAGTCATTCATCACCGAATTCTCTAAAAGTGGGATTAGACATGACACGTCTTCGTTGATTCATAGCTTTAAACAAACCCCTCAGGAAACAGTTAGACTGGCCGGACGTAGGTTTAGACAATATGTTGAACGATGTCCAATGCAAGAGCTACCCTCACAAGCCAAGCAAGTGTCATTGTTTCTAGACGGCTTGTTGAGCTCTAAACTACGCTCCTATGTGTACCTAAAAGAACCCAGAACGCTAGAGCAATGTGTAAGAATTTGTATAGACATTGAGGACAACTTAGGAGACGAGCTGGAACTCTCAAAGGTCTATAAGGACTCAGACTGTTCATCTCTAGCATCCACAAAATTGTCTAGCTCGATAGAAGACCTAGCAGAAAAAGTGGCTTAGAAACTAGGAGTTTCTAGTAAACCTAGGGTGCTAACAAACAAGCGTTGTTACACCTGTGGTGGTGACCATATGGCAAATGTGTGTCCCAATGCACCACAACCTCAAGCCAACCCTAGTGGCCAATACTGTACAATTGAGAGAAGATACACGAATCATACGGCTCAGGACTGCCCATACAACAAACAAACCGTGAGACAGAACTATCCGCAAGCATACCTGCAGCCAGGTAGGTATCAAGGCCAATACAATGCTCAGCCCTATTACTATAGGCCTCCTCAGAACTACCCATACCAGGCTCAACAGAGACCTCAACCTGTCTTAGCTCAGCAGCCACCCCCACCAGCGAATGTCATCTCAGTCAAATACGCTGCTGTAGAAGAGAATCTAAGTAGGGCTTTAGTGCCTTCTTCACCTTTGATCACAGAGAGTGACCCACACTCAAACAGTTTTGACTCTACGCATGTAGATAGTCCACCCGCATATTACACAGAGTCACCAGAACACGTAGAGACATATCATTCCGATAGTCCACCAGTGGAACCTAGTTGGGAGCCCGACTATGCTAATGTGATGTACACAAACCCAAATCCACGGCCCCAATTGAGACAACAAAGACCACAGGGCCCTAGAGGACCATGCTTTAGGTGCCAAGGAGACCATTTCATAAAGGACTGTCCACATCCTCCGATATCGGGACAATCACAGTACTACAACATCCAAGGCTTTTGTGCCGATTGTGGCAAGGAGCACATAATCAAAGATTATCCCAAAAATCCAGTTAACGCTTCGAATGTGACACCGATCAATGTGATAGGTATTGTAAATAACGCAGATGGATCCAACCCTACATACGTGCCTATCCAAGCTATAACAAGAGCCCAGGCGCTCTTACAGAACCAAAAGCTTAATCAAGAGAAAGTAGCCGGAAGTAGTGAAGTTGCAGAATCTAGCAGTAAAAAGACAAAATCTTGGAAAGATTCTAGAGAAAGAATTAAGAGAAAATGGAGTAAAAAGATAACGGAGTTAGAAGGAAGTTTGAAGGAATCTAGAGCCAAAATCCAAGAATTGACTTCACAGGACTTGAATCAAGAGAATCCAGCTCAAAAATCAGGATCAGTTTTAGCGGAACCCATACCAGAAAATCTAGACATGATGTTTCGTGCATATCAGGCTAGATTAAAAGAAGGACCTCAGGTAGCTGAAATGAGCAAAAACTACCCTCGAGCTGATCTAGAGATTGAGAGAACTAAACTGTGCATGAAGATGGTAGAACTAGCACAAGCTTTGTTCGAAGCCTCTAGATATCTTAATTGGAATAACATGGCAAAACCGGAATTACATTTTCAAGGACTAATGGAGAGGCTAGAATACTTGATAGAGAGCAAAGAGAAAAAAAATCAGCCTAGGAACCCTATTGTCCTAGAGACATAAGAAAGGAATGCACCATCCCTGTCTCAAGTACCCAACTCAGAAAGTCAAGACAATTTGTCTTCCATACATAGGTACTCACATGAATTTTTGAGAGAAATCCAAGAAGAGAAATGGAGAAAAGAACAGGGAACCCATCCTCCTATTCAAGAAATAGATGACTCGCAGGAACAATTTCCCCAAGACATTCCCTCTATTTACGATGATGTAGAGGAAGAACAACTGAGTGACACACAAGATTTGAATCTAATTCTTTACAAGAATTACCTCAGTTCACAGGACCTTGGGAAGCAAAGTCTATTAGTATGAGAGCACCCACGATAATAGTGAGGAATGAAGAATCAGTAATCCCTAGAAACACGGAAGTGATCAAGAATACCAAAGTACAATGTAATCTCACTCTAGAGGAGTTGTTAAAGGTAAAACCAGAATTGTGGAAACATGTAGCAAATCAAGTCCCCGAGCTTGCTACTACTCCCTCACAAATAGGATCACAAAATAAGGTACCCGAGATACCCGTAGAAAAGATTGGAGATGTGAGCGAAGGAGAGGAAGGTAACACTTATCTTCCGATAACCCATCAGGGCTACACCACGAGAGCCATCTTAGATTCAGGAGCCGGAGTAGCCATAGCTACCATCGCTTTATGGAAACGTTGGGGTAAGCCAGCATTGAGACCCACCAGGATGAAGCTACAAATGGCTGACGGACACATAGAAAAACCATTAGGCTTACTAGAAGGCATATCTCTCACCACTTGTGGCGTAGAATTTGAGCATACCTTTGCCATTTGTGACTTTGCAAAAAACCATGCTTATGAGATGATATTGGGACGACCATTCATGCGTCAGTTGCAAATTGTACAAGATTGGGGAACTAATTCTTTGTACTTGCAACATTTAGGAGTGACTACCAAAGTCAATCTTAAAGACTATTCACATCGAGATGTACCTCCAATACAATGGAATACCATCCGTAAGACACCAGTAGAGACGGAATCCGTGCACTCATTAGAATCAGATCCTTCTTGGTTGCATGAGGATACTCATTTATGGATGTGTAAAGTAGCAAAACAAGAGGAAGAAAGGTTAGAAGCCAAGACCTTAGGTGCAGAACAACATCCACGAACCCTTCAGGATCCAGCTTATGCACCTGTAGTATTTCCAGACGAAGAGTTTGAACCCCATGGTTGGGCAGAAATCCTAGCAACCATGGACGTAGCCATCAATGAAGAACAATGGACACCCCACTGTGACGAGGATGGCTATGATATCTCAGTTTTCACGATAGAGCCAATCATGTGCGATGCAATTTTAGAAGAATGTGAACCTAACACTGATGCATTTGAGGATGCAAGCGATTTTGATTTAGAATCAATTATCATGGACCCACCCTTTGCATCAGAGGAAGAATATTTTTTCGAGGTAGAAACTCACACTCAGAGACACGAGGAAATTACGAGTGAGGTGAGGTTAGCCACGGAAGTGACTACCAAAAGTGAAGGCAAGAAAAGAAAGAAGAAAGCAACCATGTCAGAAAAAGAAGAATCTTTGTTTGAAGTACCCGAGAATTTCAAGAAATATGAAATCGAAGATAGAAGAATCATGGTACGAATGCCTAATAGAAAAGCGAATGACGGACAAGTATATGATAACCGAGAGAAAACCAAGAAAATAATCGTAGCCATAGAAGGAGAAGAAGAAAAATGTACATACATAGGGCATGATTTGACAACTGAAGAAGAAGAAGAGCTAGTTGCCCTATTGCGCGAATATAGAGATGTTTTTGCGTGGAGTTACAAAGATTTGAAAGGAGTAGATCCAGATATATGTTCTCATAGAATCCCTATGACTCCAGATGCAAAACCGACAAAACAGAAACCTTACACGTACAATGATAACTACGCTGCGAAGATTAAAGAGGAGATAGATCGCTTGATAGAAGCAGGATTCATTTACGAAATTGAGCATACCGAATGGGTATCCCCCATTGTGGTTGTGCCCAAGAAGAATGGAAAATTGCGTGTGTGTATTAACCTTAAAAAAGTTAATGCCGCCACAATTAGAGACAGTTATCCTCTCCCTATCACGGAACATCTATTGGAAAGAGTTGCGGGCAAGGAAGTTTACAGCTTTCTTGATGGTTTTTAAGGTTATAATCAAGTAGCCATTGCTCCAGAAGATCAACACAAGACGGCATTTGCCACTGAATGGGGCATATTTGCATTTCGTGTGATGCCATTTGGCTTAACAAATGCACCCGCCACTTTCCAGCGACTCATGTGTCATGTTTTTAAGGAATTCTTACGCAAGAGTTTGGAAGTTTATGTCGATGACTTATGTGCTCATTCAAATGTAAGACAGACACATATTCCAGAGTTAAGACAAATATTTGACAAATGTCGAGAATATCAGGTTTGTTTGAACCCAGAAAAGTGCGTTTCATGGTCAGACAAGGCAAAATTCTAGGACACATTGTGTCAAAAAATGGAATCTCTACGGATGAAGAAAAGGTGAAGGTAATTGCAGATTTACCTAGACCAACTAATGTGAAAGAAGTACAGGCGTTTATGGGTCATTGTGGATATTATAGGAGATTCATACACATGTATGCAATAATAGCCAAGCCTTTATACTCTCTTTTAACTAATTTTGAATGGACAGATGAATGTGAAAATTCATTCAATGAACTCAAACGACGTTTGTGCTCAGCACCTATATTGACTACCCCAGATTGGAGTAAGCCATTCCATGTACATGTGGATGCATCCAATTACGCCATAGGATGTGTGTTAGCACAACCCACGAATGAAGGTAACATAGATCTCCCCATAGCTTACGCGAGTAGACAATTGAACGCAGCAGAAAGAAATTACACCACGACGGAACGAGAAGGATTAGGGATGATCTACGCGGTAAAGAAGTTTAGGCACTACTTGTTGGCCAACAAATTCAAGTTCTTTACAGATCATCAAGCCCTATTGTACTTAGTCAACAAACCGTGTAACACCGGACGATTACTACGATGGTTCCTATTACTCATGGAGTATGATTTTGAAGTCGTAGTCAGGAAAGGAAAGACACATCTTAGAGCTGACCACCTTTCAAGATTAACCTCAGGAGAAGCTCCTCAAGGAGTAGCGGATGATCTACCAGATTCATACTTGTTTAACCTTGAGATAGCACCAGAATGGGCTAAGCCTTTAGTCCCTATTCTCACATACGGACCCAAGAATCCTAGGATAAAGATCAAAGAAGGAGAGATTACCAAGTCTCAGAGATACCAAATAATGGCGGGAAGCATATATAAACAGGATAATCAAAAGATTCTTGCTTGTTGTGTAGATGAATCAGAACATGCAAATTGGTTGCAATTAGCACACGTAGGTGCACTAAAGCAACATCATTCAAAACATCGAACATTACAGACTCTGCATAGATTAGGAGTATATTGGCCTACGATGGAAGCAGATGTCTACAGGTTGTGTAAAGAATGCCATGTTTGTTGTGAAAGACCACCAGTAGAGCATGCTACACTGTATCATGTGTCTCTCACACCAGACTGGAGTGAACAATTAGTGACATACTTGAGGACGAAGACATTCCCTCAAGGAATGACTTTAGCACGACAACGCAGTCTAGAGCAGGAAGCTCAAGATTATTCACTTATTGGCGATAACCTATACAAAAGAGGTCGAGATGGATATCTAAGACAATGTGTTCATGAGAGCGATTATCTAAGCATACTAGAGACTGCACACCAAGGTGTTGCAGGAGGTCATTTTGGACCCGATAGGATAATCAAAGCCATCCTCTTTACAGGATTATGGTGGCCCACTTTTCACATGGATGCTCATACCTATGTCAAGAGATGTGATGTGTGCCAAAGAACTCAGTTTCCTACTCGCAGAGACGAATGCCATTGAAACCCATGATGGGCGGACGTGCATTTTCAAAGTGGGGTATAGACTTTGTAGGACCCATTAACCCCCCTGCAAAAGGTACACATGCGGAATACATTATTGTTGCCACAGATTATCTTACGAAATGGGTAGAGGCAAAAGCCACAAAAAAGAATGATGCACACACAACTGCAAAATTCTTATTTGAAAATGTCTTTACAAGATATGGACTGCCTATAGAGTTAGTGAGCGATCGAGGCACTCACTTTCTAAACCAAGTCATTGAACATTTGTTACAGGATTTTATGGTGATTCACAAGAAATCCGCACCATATCATCCTCAGGCCAATGGTCAGGCTGAAAGCACTAATAAGATCCTTTGTAACGTACTGACGAAACTCGTGAACAACAAACATTCAGATTGGGACAAACAGTTACATCACGCTGTTTGGGCATATCGAGTGGCCTACAAGACCGTACTCAATGCAACTCCCTTTCAGATGGTTTTTGGTCAGAATGCAGTGCTTCCTTTGGACTTCTTGATACCGACCTTTAAGGTTGCACAAGAACATCAGTGGACCGGCCATGAATTATCAGCGAGAATAATGGACTTGGAACGATTAGGAGAAACCAGGCTAAAGGCGGCAGCAGGAATATATGCAGCGAAGAAGCGACAGAAAGCATATTTTGATGCGAATGTGAAAGATAAAGGCCTAAAAGAAGGAGATTTAGTTCTAATATATACGCTGAAACAACACGCACGTAAGTTAGAAAAGCGAGGTTATGGACCTATGATCATTAACCGACTCTCAACAAGCGGAGCAGTACAATTAGCCACTTTAGAAGGAGATATAATGCCTAATTACATTAGTGGCTGTAGAGTCAAGTTATATCAAGAACCTCTTACTGAGGATATGCTTAGACGACTCACGTTGGCAAAGGAGCGTAAGGAGGAAGAAAATAGAATACGAGCGGAAGCTCAGGCAGAAGCAATAGAACGCATTAAACGCATGAAGTTAAGAAGACAAGGACTAGGGAGAGAACATTATAACCATCTGGAAACTACACCCAGATATCCCATGGCCATGTGTCAAGTAAAGTCAACCACTCATCCTAGGATAGTGGACAGGAGACCATTCATTACAGTCAGGTTAGAGCACGGCAACCCTTGCCAAGAGCTCAGGGCTCTAATTGACTCAGGTGCTGCGACTAGTGCGATTAGGTGGTCCCACTATAAGGATTCAGGAATAGAAATGCAGCCAATTGAGGCATACCTCATAGGCCTAGGAGGCATGGAAACCCCTTGCATGGGTGAGGTGGACCTTCCTATCCTCATTAAGGATGTGACCATGACAACGAAGCTACTAGTGTGCCATGATGACGACCTGATAGAACCCCTAATCCTTGGCCAAGATTGGCTATACGATCACTCAGTGGACCTAAATCTTAGACAAGGCTCCTTACAGATTGGAACCTTAGAACAGAAGCGAGTGATACCGCTTGACTTCCCTAATGGCATTCCGATTGAGGCTTGTAACCCTAGACCCTATGAAACGCATGCGACGGAAGACCGGAAGATCTTGGGTCAGACCAGTCACGTTACGTCTACACCAACCCACTCGGCCTTGGCTAGGGACAATTGTCAATCAAAAGGACGACAGGAGATCTTCCCTGGGGCTTCCTGCAAACTAGAAGGGGCAGCTACCCAACCGCTCGGGCAGTTGAACACAATCAGCGGTCAGGTGGGTTGCATCAGCGGCCAAATGAGCACAACACCCTGCGGTGCTCATCCTTCCAAACTTGCTGCGGACTGGCCTAGATTAAAGATAAAGAACGAATCACTTCCTAATGGGCAGGTCACGCAAGTGTTGGATCTCCCTTCTTTTCCAAAGCAGAGCATCCAATGGACCTCTCAAACCCAACCACGAACGAGTCAAACACAACAGAGGAACCCAGACCGACGACAACACCAGACAAGGCAAGGAAAACAGCAGTATCAGCATCATAGAACAAGCGGCACGAAACAAATATGGGTGCCAAAAGGACAGCAACCACAGGCTATTGGCAACACTGCAGACGAGAGCAGGACAAAGTTTCAACAAAAGCAGAGTCAACAGCCAAAGTCCCCTCGATCTTCTTCTACAAGTACAAATACTCGACAGATTTGGATCGCCAAGAAGTATCTTATCAATCGACCCACACCCATGCAGATTTGGGTACCCAAACAATGTATTATAGCCCAACCCTCGAGCCATGTAATGTATACCCCTCAGAAATCTTTTCGTCCTTCAATACCACCAAACCCGATACCACTTTTTGCACCTCAGCAGAAACATACCACCCACTCCAAGACTCTTAGGAAATGGATACCGAAACGTATCCATACGTCTTTTTGTACCCCATTATCTAACAATTTTCCCACCCCATTTAAACTCCACCCTTGTAATAATTCACCCTCAACCAAACCTTGTATAAATTCTCACACCATAACCCCACATCATGCATAATAACGGCTCATCAAGAAATGTATGCATAATCTGACCATGTAGGTGTCTAGAGACCTGCATTAGTTTTGCAAATAATCATTGCATTAATCACTTCACGACACTTGGCTACACGGGTTACACATCGGTTATGGAAAGGGATTGCGGTCTCACCTTAATGGGATCATAATTAATTTCCATACTAATGTGTTAATCTTTTGTAGCAGATTTTTTCCATTAGCTCATCAGTCATCATGCAAACCAAAGCAGGACCATCGGAAGCAGGCCCCAGCGTGGCTGCGGTGCCCCTCAATGTTTTACGCGCAGAATCCCACCCGACCGCTCCACCGCCCGAGTTCCAAGGATTTCCGGGACCCATGCCAATCGATAACCCACCTATGGGATACACAGAGAAGATACACCGTAACTCTCACTGGTTCCAAGGCCTAGCAGGACCATTAGCTGATGCTGACTTCATTTTTGAAGCAAATATGACATTTGATGACCGCACATGGAGCAAGTATCAATTCTTCTCAAGAGAATTCGAAGGCCTACAGAACACCCAGGACTTAACTCATGTTTGGGCTAGAGCCGGCTCCACGGAGTATTTCAGTGATCCTCTGCCCAAACCTGACTTTTATAGGTGTTATTACTTAATCACCACTTTGCTGGCCTCAGAGAATAAGGACATCCCAGGAACCTTTATTTTGCCTTCTTTAGTGGATGATCCACCTTACAAAAGATTTTATCTTTCGAAGGATTTAATCAGAGCGGCCATCAAGATTCATGGAACACACACTCCAACGGAGAAAGAACGGCTAGTCCCAGAGCAGATGAAGCGTGGTGACGTAACTAAGTGGGAGGATATTTCTGCTATAACACCTGAGCTCTCTAAGCCATTACGGATATGCATGCAGCATTTTGCTTTCCCAGCTCAGGATCGTTTTACCATGCCCCACAAGAGAATCTGGTTTGGATTGTACTTAGCATGTACTGGACCGCAAACCGTTGATTTAGCTAGCTGGATCATTGATCAACTCTATTTGGCACAACATCGGTGGGAGCGCAAGAAGGTAATCAATGGGTGCTGCGCCCTCACCAGGATCATATATATGTGCTTGGCATATGATTTACCCGTAGAGCGTGCCATGACCAGTGAGGAACTGAAAGCATTCAAAGGCACCACTAGGAAGGCTAGAAAATCTAGCAAAGGCAGAGCCGGAAAGTGGATGAGAGGTACTATCCCGTGCCTACAAGTCCCAGAATCACCCTCGCCACAACCATCTCCAGAGCAGTCACCAACAGCAGCCACTCCCACAGTACAACCTATTCGCATAAGGTTATCTAGACCAGTGATAACGGAGGGCACCACCAGTACTGTCGCACCCCAAGCAGCCACAACCACAGAACCTATCACCACAGCAGCTGAACTTTCCACCACCATTGGTGCGGAAGCTTTCTCTTTTCCAATACCGCATTTAGAACCAGGACAAGCAGAGCCACTGGACCAAACCTTTGATTTTGAGATGCCCAATGCATTCTCCAATCAATTCCAGTATTCAGAAGGACACTGGTTTTCTCAAGAATTTGAAAGGCCTAGCTACCCTACCACACCCAGGGATCAGCCACAAGGACAGATCGTGTCCAGCTCTGATGACGAAAGAACAGCAACCGATGACGACGAAGGAGACGACGAAGCTAGCCAGGGAACACGGGAATCCCAAGAGTATGAACAGACAGATGGCCGAGGCCAACAAACAGACACACATGGCGATACAAGTACCCATGAAGACGAAACTTACGAAGCAGCAGCTTACACACTGGCCATCAAGAAGTTGTATAGAACTATGGAAAAAGTTTGGGCACGCAAGAAGCTGACAGAGGAAGAGAGCCAAAAAATAATAGAACAAGAACTTGTCACAGGCGGATTCGAAGACGCCTATATCAAAGGATTCCGCGAGTTAGTCAAATCAGTAGGCTCCAACGAAGCACTTAGGTAGTTACAAAGAAAGCCATTACCACAGTTTGACCCCCGTAGAGTACGACTACTTTCAAAGCCCGGCGAATACATTCGTGTACCAACCGGAGCACAATCTTCAGAACAAGCCAGGGAGGCACGCCTCGTCCCCGAACGTTCATTGGCCGTAGAAACCATCATTGTAGATTCCCCACCCCGCGCTACAACTGTACCTACCTCAGTAGTCACTGAAGAACCGACCACCCCAACCGCTCCTCTCTCACCACCCGTCCATCCAGCCTCCCCTCTTCACCCTCCTTCTCCCAGACCCACATCTTCATTCGTCGGTGGTGTTGCAGAAATCGTCTCTACGACCACTCACCCCACAATTCCCGCACCCATTAACCCTAATCTACCCCTTCCCACACCCACCTTTCTATCCAACCCATTCCTTCATCAATCTTTTCCATCTTTCCCCACAACTCCAAGACCCCTTTTCCCATTCCCACCACCTTTAACCTTCTCCCCCGTCTCACCTCCCCGACCCACTGTAACCCCTCTTTCCCCTTTCCACCAAGCTGCTCCAGCCAGCCCCCCTGTAAATTACCCCTCAACCTTTGTAAATCCCGTATTTACACCAGCACGAGCACCCACGATCACACCCATATTCACTGTCACCGCACTAGACACGTCCACTGACATGGACATCTCACCACCCACTGCACCATCACTCACTTCACTCACGGCACAAACATTTTTAGGCACATCACAATTTTCAACAATCACTACATCATCCACCTTCCCATCCCCATTCCCCATTCCCGTTGCATCTACACCAACTGCATCTTCATTTAGCACCCCGTTAATACTATCACCCACTGTAGATAATGCATTCCGACAGATGTTCATGTGTATGACGCAAGTAAGAGATGAGTTCACATCTCTTGGCGATAATTACCAGCAGCTGCAGAGGACAACCAATGACTTACAGTCGCAGCTTAATTTATTGTCTATTGAGAATGCCTCACTGAACAGCCGATACCAGGAATTACGCGAGGCATATCACAAATTGGAGCTAGAAAGCGAAGAAAAGACCAAGGAAGCCACTGCTGACTTGGATAATTTATTAAGAGCCCAGACAGTCCGCAATGCAACGCTAACACGAAACATGGGCTTACTAAGAAGACACCTAGCTGCAGCAAAAGAGGAGAACCAGAGACTCCAAGAGCAGAATAGAGAGAATTTGGAAGCGGCATTGGACCATCCAGAACAACCCTTAAGTCCTAACAGATTCAAGGCAATCCCATCCGAAGCAATGAAGATGTTGCTAGAAGACCATGTTAGACTGCTCGAAGACTATGATCCGATGAACGAAGAGCATGAGAAGTTAAAGGAAGATCACAAGCTACTACAGCTCAGAGAACCGGCAACCCAACAAGTACAAGTAGCAGCAGAATTACCAGAACCTGTGGACCCTTCTCCTGACCTCCTAGAGGAACTCAACTCATTACGGGCCCAGGTATCGACCCTTGAATCAAGGATTGCAGTATATGAAGCGCCACCAAGGCCAGATTCCCCACCTGAGCTTCCAGCTGAAGAAGAAACGGTCACTATCCCGGTGGAGGAAACATTTGAAGAAGCGTACGAGCCACAACCCATCCCAGGCGGACGTGTCACGGCTGAAGGCCAGATGACGTACGAACTTCCAACTCCCACATGGATGAAGACTGTGGAGGAAATGGGTAGAACCCACTCAGCCAGAGTCGAGGCCCAGCTACATGCTATGGCCATGATCGAAGAAAGAATTTTGCAATCTCCCTACTTTGCTCAATTGGCCCCACGCAGGTACATATCCGGGCATGAGCTTCAATACAAACCTTACTTCATGCTAATGGCCGAATACCAGCTGGCCATAGAGAAGCGAACTGGCAAGAAGCCATCACATGCAACTCAATTCGAGCCTGAAGACTTGCCACTGGATGCGCAACAAGGCACTATTTATCAACCAGATTGGCGTACACGTCTTTTACAGGAGTACCCTGAAATGATGAGCACATGGGTTAAGGCACCTTTACATTTAAAATACAACCCATGTTGGGGACCCGTGCCACGTCGCCGCTCCTGGACTGCCTTCGCTATCAAAGTCCAAAACAATAAGCAGTGCCAGGACTGGCTGAACTACCCATATTTCAGGCCACCTACAGGATCACCGACAATTGGCTACATGATGGCAACGATTTGTCACTGGCTCCCTCGCTTGAGATATATGGATGATATAGCAGCGCATATGACTGTCAAGATATTTGACATGATGCAAATGATATTTAAAGTATTCCGGCGAGTCAAAGCACCACATGTTAATACCCCGGGCTTTGAGCATGGCAACTTGGATCTCGCATATGACATGAGTACGATGCCATCGCTCCGGGTGTGTTATGCCTGGCATTGCAGAGTCAAGTACTTACCGGCGTGCTACAAGCAAACATTCGAAGAAATGTTCACCACCGGTTTCTGGGAATACCACTCTGAAGTGTTCATCAGCAAGCCGACCCACTTATTGCAATTATTTGCCTGTGAACAGTTGGTGTATTCCACGCATTACAGACTCCCACCATCAGATGAACCACAACCAGTTAATTGGGAGAAGCTCGAGGCAGACCTTGCCCGAGGCATTCGAGTATCTGAGCACACCCTCGCTCACGACCTCCTACAAAACTACATCCGATAGACCGCACAACAAGGTTCTGTCGAGGACGACAGAAGCGAGAGGGAGGGGGGTGTTGGAAGCAGCCAGAGGCACAGACGCCACGGAAGCATGTAACGACAGAGCAGGGCGCCAGTCGGATCAATCTCTCAAACAAATATGTTTTTTATCACTTTTCAAAACATTCAACAGTGATTTTTATCACTAATTGTAACATATGTAACATAGAAAACCCCATTTTGTAATCCATAGCTCCATTTTGTGCAAGCCAAGGAGTCCTCGAGCTTGAGGAGCTTAGGTAGAATGCGCGTACCAATTTTCGTTATTTTTAGTCACCGTTTATCCTTCCAAATAGCATCTAGGACCTATTTTTTAACTAGGCCGGTCACTAGATGTGAAACCGGTCAAAACTAGTCTAGAAACTATAAAAAGAGCTAGAGAGCTCATTTTTGAGGTTGGCTAGTGTGAGCTTAGAGCTATTTTGAGCTTGTAAGAGTGCTCTTGAGTAATAGAGCTAATTCCTCTCCTTCCATTGTGTCTTGCTTGTCTCTTCATTGTGTGTGTGTATGTGTGTGTGCATCTTTGTGCTTCTCACCTTCACTCTCACATCATCTCACATTCACGATCTTCATATCACTCCTATCTCTTCCGCGGATTGACAATTAAGGAGGTGACACTTCTTAACGTGGTTCTCACCATTGTGCTAGAGCAACACCCATCAACCACCCTATCAAGGGTAGCAAAGACCTCAACCAGTTATAGCGCAACAACCCCCTCCTCTTACCAATGTGATTCCAGTGATGTATGCAGTAGGGGAAGAAAATCCGAATAGAGTATTAGTGCCAGTAACACCATTGCTTTCAGAAAGTGACCCGAGTGATCATAGTTTTGACTCCACTCATATTGGTAGCCCACATGCTTAGTACATGCAATCCGCTAATCATAATGAGTCATACTATTATGAAGAACCGAGTGAACCTAGTTGGGAGCCTGAGTATGCGAATGTCATGTACGCAAATCCTAACTCTAGGCCTCAACCTAGGCAGATAAGACCCCCATTTCCTAGAGGACCATGCTATCGATGTCAAGGAGATCACCTCATTCGTGATTGCCCTATGCCTGCACCTACACAACCCCAAACTGTGACAATTCAAGGCTTTTGTCTAGATTGTGGGAAAGAGCACTTGTTACAAGAGTGTCCAAAGAACCCCACCAATATGCCAAAAGTCGCTCCTATCAACATTATTAGGTTAGTGGTAGACTCCACAGGAAGTGTGACTTCCACGGCCCCAGTGCAAGTCAGCACAAGAGCTCAGGCACTTAAGCAAAACCAAGACTTAGGCAAGGAAAAGAATTCTGAGATTAGCGAGATCGAGATTCAGAATAAGAAGAGGACAAGAGTTTGGAGAGAAGGTCGTGAACGTATGAAAAGGCAATGGGCAAAGAAGATGAGCAAACTCGAGGAAAGCCTGAGAGAAACCAAGGCCAAAATAATAGAAATCACATCTCAAACGCACTCTCACACATCACCCCCATCACCATCCTCATCACTATCCATCCCACAACCTTCTAACCCACCACACATAACCCACCCTCCACCCCGAGTAGGATCAATCTTCGCAGATCTCACTCCCGAGGACATAGACATGATGCTTAGAGCATATCAGGCTAGAATCCAGGAAGGTCCAAATGTAACAGATCATGAAAAGTGTTACCCTAGAGTTGACCTAGAGGTTGAGCGAACCAAGCTTTGTGCTAAGATGGTAGAATTGGCTCAAACCATGTTTGAAGCCAATCGCCTCTTCAATTGCTCTAGTTCAGCTAGGACTCAATTGCATTTTGATGGACTGTTAGATAGATTGGAGACACTGATTGCAAAATTAGGAAAGGAAGCCACCTCCCAGGGTAAGGACAAGGCAAGTGAAAGAATGAGCATTCCTCCCAAGGATGCTTATGTGCCAGACACCACTTGTTCTATGACTCGATATTGCCAATAATTTCCAAAAGAGATCCAGGAAGAGAAGTGGGCTAAAGAAAGTGAAGCTCCTCCTCCCATTGAATTTGTGGATGATTTGCATGATCAATTCCCACAAGACCTTCCTTCCATTTATGGAGAACAGGAGTATATCCAATCTTGTGAGAGATTAGACTTCGAGTCTAATTCCTTGCAGGAATTACCCCATTTGATAGGTCCTTGGGAAGCAAAATCTACCTGTATGAGAGCACCCACAATCCTCGTAAGAAAGGAAAATTCAGTCATACCTAGGAATACGGAAGTAGTGAAAAAACACTAAAGTGCAGTGCAATCTCACTTTAGAGGAGCTACTAAAGGTTAAGCCAGAATTGTGGAAACACATAGCCAACCAAGTGCCAAAAGTAGCAAAACCTTGCTCCCAGGTAGGATCTCATAGAACCATGCTAGAAATACCTTTGGACAAGATAGGAGACATGAGTGAAGGTGAAGAAGGAAACACCTATCTTCCAATCACTCATCAAGGATACACCACCAAGGCTATTTTGGACTCATGTGCGGGAGTTGCAATTGCTATCACTTCCCTATGGAAGTGATGGGGCAAGCCAACAGTCAAGCCCATGCGAATGAAGTTACAAATGGCTAACGGTCACATAGAAAGACCCTTGGGACTACTAGAAGGGATAACTCTCACTTGGTTAGGCAAGGTAAGATTCTAGGACACATAGTGACAAAGAACGGCATATCCACGAACGAGGAGAAAGCGAGAGCTATTGCAGAGCTACCTAGGTCAAATAATGTCAAGGAGTACAAGCTTTCATGGGGCATTGTGGCTATTGTCGTCGATTCATTCATATGTATGCGATCATTGCAAAGCCTTTGTACTCCCTTTTGACTAACTTTGAGTGGACGGAAGAATGTGAGAACTCTTTCAATGAGCTTAGACGGCAATTGTGTTCAACACCAATCTTGACTACACCAGATTGGAACAAACCCTTTCATGTTCACATGGATGCATCCAATTATGCTATTGAGTGTGTACTTGCACAACCTACAGGTGAAGGTAATATGGATCTTCCAATTGCCTATGCTAGTAGATAGTTGAATGTAGCTGAACGAAACTATACCACCACCAAACGAGAAGGGTTAGGCATGGTATATGCGGTTAAAAAGTTTAGACACTATTTGCTTGCAAATAAGTTTAAATTTTTTTGCTGATCAAGCTCTATTGTACTTGGTAAGATGGTTCCTCTTACTAATGGAATATGACTTTGAGGTAGTGGTGAGGAAGGGCAAGACTCATTTGAGAGCAGATCATCTCTCGAGGCTCACATCCCGAGAGCCCCCACAAGGAGTATCAAATGATCTCCCTGATGCTTACTTGTTTAATTTGGAAATGGTACCACAATGGTCCAAGACATTAGTGCCAGTATTGACATATGGGCCTAAACACCTAGTGATAAACCCTCAAGATAAGGAGGTAGTAAAAGCTCAAAAAATCAATATCATGGCAGGGAGTATGTACAAGCATACAGATCAAGGGATATTAGATTGTTGTGTGGAAGAGGAGGAGTATGCAAAATGGTTGCAATTAACACATGCGGGTGCATTAGAGAAACACTACTCAAGGCAAAGAAATTTACACACACTAAGGAGACTTGGAGTGCACTGGCTGACCATGGAAGCAGATGTCTATAAGTTGTGTAAGGAATGCCAAGTCTATCGTATTAGACCACCTGTGGAGCACGCTACACTTTACCAAGTGGCTCTAATACCAGATTGAAGTGAACCATCGGTAGCCTTCCTAAGGACGAAAACATTCCCTCAAGATATGACTCTGGCTAGGCAAAGAAGTTTAGAATAAGAAGCACTAGATTACACACTAATTGGTGATAATCTATACAAGCATGGAAAAGATGGATATTGTTGCTCTAGCACAATGGTGAGAACCACGTTAAGAAGCTCCACCTCCTTAATGTCAATCCGCGGAAGAGATAGGAGTGATATGAAGATCGTGAATGTGAGATGAAGTGAGAGTGAAGGTGAGAAGCATAGAGATGCACACACACATACACACACACTACAAAGAGACAAGAAAGACACAATGGAAGGTGAGAAATCAACTCTATTGCTCAAGAATACTCTTACAACTCAAAGTAGCTCTAAGCTCTTCTCTACTCAACAAGCTAACCTAAAAAATGAGCTCTCTAGCTCTTTTTATAGTTTCTAGACTAGTTTTGACCGGTTTCACATCTAGTGACCGGCATAGTTAAAAAATATGTCGTATGCGCTATTTGAGAGGGTAAATGGTGTCTAACAATAGCCAAAATTGATACGCTCATTCTACCTAAGCTCCTCAAGCTCGAGGACTCCTCGGCTTGCACAAAATGGAGCAAGAAATTAAGAAAAGGGTTTTTCTATATTACATATGTTACAATAGTGATAAAAATCACTGTTGGAGGTTTTTGAAAAGTATTTTAAAACATAATTCTTTGAAAAAAAAGATTCGACTGACTCCCTGCTCTATCTTTACATGCTTCCGCGTCTTCTATGCCTCTGGCTACTGCTACTGCCAACACCCCCCTCCCTCTTGCTTCTGTTGTCCTCGACAGAACCTTCTTGTGCGGTCTGTCGGATGTTTAGTTCTATAGGAGGTCTTGAGCGAGGGTGTGTTCTGATATCCGAATGCCTCGGGCCAAATCTGCCTCGAGTTTCTCCCAATCAATTGGTTGCGGTTCATCAGGTGGTGGGAGTCGATAATGTGTGGAATAAACCATCTGTTCACAGGCGAATAATTGAAGCAAGTGGGTGGGCCTACTGATGAACACTTCTCAATGGTATTTCCAGAATCCGGTTGTGAACATTTCTTCAAAGGTTTGCTTGTAGCACGCCGGTAAGTATTTGATTCTGCAATGCTAGGTGTAACACACCCGTAGCGATGGCGTTGTACTCATATCGTATGCAAGATCTAGATTGCCATGCTCGAAGCCTAGGGTGTTTACATGGGGTGCCTTGACACGTCTGAAGACTTTAAAAACCATTTGCATCATGTCAAATATCTTGACAGTCATGTGCGCTGCTATATCGTCCATGTGTTTCAAGTGAGGGAGCCAGTGACGAATCGTGGCCATCATGTATCCCACTGTTGGTAGTTCTATGGGTGGCTTGAAATATGCATAATTTAACCAATCCTGACATTGCTTGTTGTTCTCTACTTTAATAGCAAATGCTGTCCAGGAGCGGCAACGTGGCACTGTTCCCCAACATGGGTTGTACTTTAAGTGCAATGGTGCCTTAACCCAAGTACTCATCATTTCTCAGGATACTCTTGTAAAAGATCTTTACGCCAATTGGGTTGATGGATTTCTCCGTGCTTCGCATCCGGTGGCAAATCTTCAGGCTCAAACTGAGTGGCATGAGATGGTTTGTTGCCTGTTTCTTTCTCTATGGCCAACTGATACTCGGCCATTAGCATAAAATACGGTTTGTACTGTAGCTCATGCCCTGATATGTATCTACGGGGGGCCAAATGAGCAAAGTAGGGCGACTGTAGAATTCTTTCCTCAATCATTGCCATTGCGTGCAGCTACGCCTCTACTCGTGCTGAGTGGGTGGTTCCAAGCTCTTCAATTGTCTTCATCCATGCGGGGGTTGGAAGTTCATAAGTCATCTGGCCTTCAGCCATGACTCGTCCGCTTGGGATGGGTTGTGGCTCATAGGCTTCTTCAAAGGTTTCTTCCATCGGAATGTTTACATTTTCTTCATCGGCTAGGAGCTCTGGTGGGGAATCCAACCTTGGTGGTGCTTCGTATATAGCTGTCCTTGATTCAAGAGTTGATAACTGGGCCCGTAATGCATTGAGTTCCTCTAGGATGTCAGGAGAAGGGTCCGCAGGAGCTGGTAATCCTTGGGTTGCTGGTAGTCCTTGTGTTGCAGGTGCTCTGAGCTTGAGTAGTTTATGATCTTCCTTTAGCTTCTGATATTCTTCGTTCATTTGATTGTATTCATCGAGCAATCTGATGTGATCATCGAGCAACATTTTCATTGATTCGGAGGGCACTGCTTTGAACTGGCTAGGACTTAATGGTTGGTCTGGATGATCGAGAGCAGCTTCTAAATTTTCTCTGTTCTGCTCTTGTAGCTGCTGGTTCTCTTCCTTTGCTGCTGCTAGATGTCGTCTTAAGAGTCCCATATTTCTTGTTAATGTTGCGTTGCGAATTGTCTGGGCCCTAAGCAAGTTGTCAAGATCAGCCGTGGCCTCCTTGGTTTTCTCTTCACTTTCTAGTTCCAGCTTGTGATAAGCCTCGCGTAGTTCTTCATATCGGGTGTTTGGTGAGGCATTCTCAATAGACAATGAGTTAAGCTGCGATTGTAGATCATTCGTTGTCTTTTGCAGCGCTTGATAATTCGTTCCTAAAGATGTAAACTCATTGCGCACTTGAGTCATACATGTAAACATCTGTTGAAATGCCGCATCGATGGTGGGTGATAAAATTAGTGATGTGCTAAGTGCAGATGCAGTTGTAGTGTGAGTGGGTGTTGATGCAAGGGGTAAGGGAAAAGGGGGTGGGAAAGTGGATGTTGTGGTGATTGTGGAAAATTATGGTGTGCTTAAATATTGTGGTGCCACAAATGAAGTGAGTGGAGGTGCAGTGGGGGGTGATATATCCATATCGCTGGATGTGGTGTCGAGTGCGGTGACTGTGAATAGTGGTGTGATCGTGGGTAAGTGTGTGGGGGTAAATACAGGATTTACAAAGGTTGAGGAGTAATTTACAGAGGGGTTGTCTTGGACGGCTTGGTGGAAAGGGGAAAGAGGGGTTACGGTGGGTCGGGGAGGTGAGACTGGGGAGAATGTTAATGGAGGTGGGAATGGGAAAAGGGGTCTTGGAGGTGTGGGGAAGGGTGGAAAAGATGGATGGAGAAATGGGTTGGATAGAAAGGTGGATGTGTTAGGGGGTAGACTAGGTTGAGTGGGTGCGGGGATTGTGGGCTGAAGGGGAGTAAGGACGACTTCTGCTACTCCACCAGAGAAAGAGGATGTTGTTCTGGGAGAAGGGGAGTGTATGGGGGAGATTGGATGGATGGGAGGTGATGGGGGAGCGGTTGGGGTGGTCGGTACTTCGACGACTGTGGTGGTATGTACAGCGGTAGTACGGGGTGGGGAATCTACGAGGATGGCTTCTTCTGTTTGGTTAGTAAGCGGATTCTGCGGGGGTCATATTGCGGTAGCAGTTTTCTCTGCAAATATCTTAAGGCTTCAGTGGGTCCAACTGATTTGACAAGCTCTCTGAAACCTCTGATGTATACTTCTTCGAACCCGCCTGAGACAAGCTCTTGTTCTATGAGGGTTTGGCACTCTTCGTCAGTCAACTTCTTACGTGCCCAAACTTTTTCCATAGTACGGTATAACTTTTTAATGGCCAGTGTATAAGCTGCTGCTTCGAAGGTTTCCTCTTCATGTGTGCTTGTATCACCTTGGGTGTCCGTTTGTTGTTCTTGTTCGTTTGTTTGCACATGTTCTTGGGATTCATGAGTTCCCTGACTGGCTTCGTCATCGCCGTCGTCTTCATCTGTCTCTGTTCTTTCCTCTTCAGAGCTAGACACTATTTGTCCTTGTGGTTGATCTCGTGGTGTGGTAGGGTAGCTGGGCCTTTCATATTCCTGAGAGAAGATCTGGCCTTCTAAAAATTGAAATTCATTTGAAAATACGTCCTGCATCTCAAAATCAAATGTGGTATTTGCTTGTTCTGCTTCTAAATGGGGTATCGGAAAAGAGAAAGCTTCCGCACCGATAGTGGTGGGAACTTCTGCCGTAGTGCTGGTAGGTCCTGGAACTGTGGCTGCTTGAGGAGCAACTGTGCTGGTAGTGCCCTCCATTGTAACTGGTCTCGATAACCTTATGCGAATGGGTTGAACAGGGGCTTCCGTTGGAGACTGTTCCGGAGAGGGTTGCGGGGACAGTGATTCTGGCACCTAAAGGCAGGGGATGGTTCCTCTCATTCGCTTTCCTGCTCGTCCTTTGCTAGGCTTCCTAGCTTTCTTCGATGTCCCTTTGAATGCCTTCAGCTCTTCGCTTGTCATTGCTCGCTCGATAGGTAAATCGTAGGCCAAACACATATATACAATGCGCGTGAGGGCGCAACATCCATTGATGACTTTCTTTCTTTCCCATCTATGTTGTGCTAAATACATCTAATCAATGATCCAGCTAGCTAGATCAATTGTCTGGGGTCCAATACAAGATAAATACAAACCAAACCATATTCGTTTGTGAGGCATTGTGAATCTGTTATGAGCGGGGAAGCAAAATGCTGCATACATATCCGCAGTGGTTTTGAAAGCTGAGGTGTGATTGCTGAAATCTCTTCCCACTTAGTAACGTCCCCATGTTTCATAGGGTCTGGAACTAACCTTTCTTGCTCTGTGGGCGTGTGGGTTCCATGAATCTTGATGGCAGCTCGAATCAGATCTTTAGAAAGATAAAATCTTTTATAAGGTGGATCGTTCACTAAAGATGGCAAAATAAAAGTTCCAGGCAGGTCCTTATTCTCCGAAGCTATCAAAGTGGTGATTAAATAATAGCATCTGTAGAAGTCAGGTTTAGGCAAAGGGTCACTGAAATACTCTGTGAAGCCGGCTCTTGCCCAAACATGTGTTAAGTCTTGTGTGTCTTGTAGCCCTTCGAACTCTCTTGAGAGAAACTGATATTTGCCCCAGGTACGGTCATCAAAAGTCAAATTAGCCTCAAATATAAACTCAACATCCGCCAATGGTCCTGCTAGCCCTTGAAACCAATGAGAATTACGATGAATCTTCTCAGTATACCCTCTAGGATGATCATCAATAGGCATCGGTCCTGGGAAACCTTGAAATTCTGGCGGTGGAGTCGTCGGATGGGACTCTGCGAATAAAATACCGATAGGTGCTACAAGTGCGCTGGGGCCTGCTTCTGATGGTCCTTCTTTGGTTTGCATGATGATTGTCGTGCTAATGGAAAAGATCTGCTACAAAAGATTAGCACATTAGTATGGAAATTAATTATGATCCCATTAAGGTGAGACCGCAATCCCTTTCCATAGCCGATGTGTAACCCGTGTAGCCAAGTGTTGTGATGTGATTGATGCAATGCTTCTTGCAGAACTAGTGTAGGTCTCTAGACACCTATATGTTTTCAGATATTGCATGCAGTTCTTTGATGAGATGTTATTACAGGTGATGTTGGGTTATAGTGTGTGGATTTATACAAGGTTCAGTCATGAATGAGTTATTACAAGGTTGTAGATTAGTCGAGGTGGTAGTTATGTTAGACAAAGGGTTAGGAGAAGACTTCTGGATACGTTTCGGTATCCACTTCCTAAGAGTTTGTGATCGGGTGATAGGTCTCTGCGGAGGGACAAAAGATGAGATCGGATTTGGTGGGGTTAAAGGGTGAAGAGATTTCTGAGGGTTATATATTACATGGCTTGAGGGTTGAGCTATAATACACTGTTTGGGTACCCAAATCTGCGTGGTTGTGGGTCGGTTCATAAGGTACTTCTTGGCGATCCAAATTTGTCGAATGTTTGTAGTCGTAGAAGCAGGTCGAGTAGATCTTGGATACTGTGTCTGCTTCTGCCTTGACTTCTTCTTGTCATTGTCTGCGTTGTTGAAATCTGTTGGTGATTTCTGTCCTTTTAGCACCCATATTTGTCTTGTGCCTCTTGCTTTATGATACTGAGACTGCAGCTTTCTTCCTTGTGTCGTCTGATGTTGTCGTCGATTTGGGTTCCTTTGTCGTAGTTGACTCTTTTGTGGTTGAGGTTGAGAGGTCGGATGGACACTCTGCTTTGGAAAAGAAGGGAGGTCCAACACTTGCGAAACCTACCCATTAGGAAGTGCTCCATTTTGTACTTTTAATCTAGGCCAGTCCGCAGTAAGTGTGGAAGGATGGGCACCGCAGGTGATAGTGTCCATTTGTCTGCTTATGTAGCCCACCTGACCGCTGATTGTGTCCATTTGACCAAGCGGTTGGGTAATTGCCCCTTCTAATTTGCAGGAAGCCCAAGGGAAAATCTCTTGACGTCCTTCTGATTGACAACTGTCTATAGCCAAGCCCGAGTGGGTTGGTGTAGACGTAATGTGACTGATCTGACCAAAGATCTTCCGGTCTTCTGTCGCATGCATTTCATAGGGTCTAGGGTTACAAACCTCAGTCGGAATGCCATTAGGGAAGTCAAGCGGTATCACTCACTTCTGGTATAAGGTTCCAAAATATAAGGAGCCTTGTCTAAGATTTAGGTCCATTGAGTGATCGTATAGCCAATCTTGGCCAAGGATTAGGGGTTCTATCAGGTCATCCTCATGGCACACTAGTAGCTTTACTGTCAAGGTCACTTCGTCTATGAGGATAGGAAGGTCCACCTCACCCATGCAAGGGGTTTCCATGCCTCCTAGCTCTATGAGGTACGCCTCAATTGGTTGCATTTCTATTCCTGAGTCCTTATAGTGGGACCATCTAATCACACTAGTCGCAGCACCTGAGTCAATTAAAGCCCTGAGCTCTTGGCAAGGGTTGCCGTGCTCTAGCCTGACTGTAATGAATGGTCTCCTGTCCACTATGCTAAGATGGGTACTTGACTTTACTTGACACATGGCCATGGGATATCTGGGTGTAGTTTCCAGATGGTTATAATGTTCTCTCCCTAGTCATTGTCTTCTTAACTTCATGCGCTTAATGCGTTCTATAGCTTCTGCCTGAGCTTCCGCTCGTATTCTATTTTCTTCCTCCTTATGCTTCTTTGCCAACGTGAGTCGTATAAGCATATCCTCAGTAAGAGGTTCTCGGTATAACCTGACTCTACAGCCACTGATGTAATTAGGCATTATGTCTCCTTCTAAGGTGGCTAATTGTACTGCTCCACTTGTTGAGAGTCTGTTAATGATCATAGGTCCATAACCTCGCTTTTCTAACTTCCGTGCGTGTTGCTTCAGGGTATATACTAGAACTAAATCTCCTTCTTTCAAGCCTTTATCTTTCACATGTGCATCAAAATATGCTTTCTGTCGCTTCTTTGCTGCGTATATTCCTGCTGCTGCTTTCAGCCTGGTTTCTCCTAATCGTTCCAAGTCCATTATTCTTGCTGATAATTCATGGCCGCTCCACTAATGTTCTTGTGCAACCTTAAGGGTCGATATCAAGAAGTCCAAAGGAAGCATAGCATTCTGACCAAAAACCATCTGAAAGGGAGTTGCATTGAGTACGGTCTTGTAGGCCACTCGATATGCCCAAACAGCGTGGTGTAACTGTTTGTCCCAATCTGAACGTTTGTTGTTCACGAGTTTCGTCAGTACGTTACAAAGGATCTTGTTAGTGCTTTCAGCCTGACCATTGGCCTGAGGATGATATGGTGCGGATTTCTTGTGAATCACCATAAAATCCTGTAACAAATATTCAGTGACTTGGTTTAGAAAGTGAGTTCATCGATCGCTCACTAACTCTATAGGCAATCCATATCTCGTAAAGACATTTTCAAATAAGAATTTTGCAATCGTGTGAGCATCATTCTTTTTCATGGCTTTTGCCTCTACCCATTTGGTAAGATAATCTGTGGCGACAATAATGTATTCAGCATGTGTACCTTTTGCAGGGGGGTTAATGGGTCCTACAAAGTCTATACCCCACTTAGAAAATGCACGTCCGCCCATCATGGGTTTCAATGGCATTTCATCTCTGCGAGTAGGAAACTGAGTTCTTTGGCACACATCACATCTCTTTACATAGGTATGAGCATCCATGTGAAGAGTAGGCCACCATAATTCTGCAAAGAGGATGGCTTTGATTATCCTATCGGGTCCAAAATGACCTCCTGCAACACCTTGGTGTGTAGTCTCTAGTACGCACAAATAATCGCTTTCATGAACACATTGTCTTAGGTATCCGTCTCTTCCTCTTTTGTATAGATTATCGCCAATAAGTGAATAGTCTTGGGCTTCCTGCTCTAGAATCCATTGTCGTGCTAAAGTCATCCCTTGAGGGAATGTTTTCGTCCTCAAGTACGTCACTAAAGGTTCATTCCAATCTGGTGTGAGAGACACCTAATACAATGTAGCATGTTCTACTGGTGGTCTTTCACAACAAACATGGCATTCTTTACACCACTTGTAGATGTCTGCTTCCATTGTAGGCCAATATACTCCTAGTCTATGCAGAGTCTGCAACGTACGGTGTTTCGAGTGATGTTGCTTTAATGCACGTACATGTGCTAATTGCAACCAATTCGCATGTTTTGATTCATCTACACAACAAGCAAGAATCTTTTGATTATCCTGTTTATATATGCTTCTTGCTATGATTTGATATCTCTGAGACTTGGTAATCTCTCCTTCCTTGATCCTTAACTTAGGATTCTTGGGTCCATACGTAAGAATTGGGACTATAGGCTTAGCCCATTCTGGTGCTATCTAAAGGTTAAACAAGTATGCATAGTGTAATTCATCCACTATTCCTTGAGGAGCTTCTCCTGTGGTTAATCTTGAAAGGTGGTTAGCTCTAAGATGTGTCTTTCCTTTCCTGAGTACTACTGCAAAATCGTACTCCATGAGTAATAGAAACCAACATATTAACCGTCCTGTGTTACATGGCTTGTTGACTAAATACAGTAATGCTTGATGATCTGTAAAGAATTTGAACTTGTTTGCCAACAAATAATGTCTGAATTTCTTTACTGCGTAGATCATCCCTAATCCTTCTCATTCCGTAGTGGTGTAATTTCTTTCTGCTGCGTTCAACTGTCTGCTCGCGTAAGCTATGGGGAGATCTATATTACCTTGATTCATGGGTTGTGCTAACACACATCCTATGGCATAATTGGATGCATCCACATGTACATGGAATGGCTTACTCCAATCCGGGATTGTCAATATAGGTGCTGAGCACAAACGTCGTTTAAGTTCATTGAATGAATTCTCACACTCGTCTGTCCATGCAAAATGGGTCAAAAGAGACTACAAAGGCTTGGCTATGATTGCATACATGTGTATGAATCATCTATAATAACCGCAATGGCCCATAAATGCCTGTACCTCTTTCACGTTAGTTGGTCTAGGTAGATCTACAATTACTTTCACTTTTTCTTCATCCGTAGAGATTCCATTCTTTGACACAATGTGTCCTAAAATTTTGCCTTGTCTGACCATGAAAACGCATTTTTCTAAGTTCAAACAAACCTGATATTCTCGACATTTGTCAAATATTTGTCTTAATTCTGGGATATGTGTCTGTCTGACATTCGAATGAGCACGTAAGTCATCGACATAGACTTCCAAATTCTTGCGTAAGAATTCCTTCAAAACATGACACGAGTCGCTGGAAAGTGGCGGGTGCATTTGTTAAGCCAAAAGGCATCACACGAAATGCAAATATGCCCCATTCAGTGGCAAAAGCCGTCTTGTGTTGATCTTCTGGAGCAATGGCTACTTGATTATAGCCTGAGAATCCATCAAGGAAGCTGTAAACTTCCTTGCCTGCAACTCTTTCCAATAAGTGTTCTGTGATAGGAAGAGGATAACTATCTCTAATTGTGGCGGCATTAACTTTTTTAAGGTTAATATACACACGCAATTTTCCATTCTTCTTGGGCACAACCACAATGGGGGATACCCACTCGGTATGCTCAATCTCATAAATGAATCCTGCTTCTATCAAACGATCTATCTGCTCTTTAATTTTCGCAGCGTAGTTATCATTGTACGTGTATGGTTTTTGTTTTGTCGGTTTTGCATCTGGAGTCATAGGGATTCTATGAGAACATATATCTGGATCTACTCCTTTCAAATCTTTGTAACTCCAAGCGAACACATCTCTATATTCGCGCAATAGGGCAACTAATTCCTCTTCTTCTTCATTCGTCAAATCATGCCCTATGTATGTACATTTCTCTTCTTCTCCTTCTATGGCAACTATGATTTTTTTTGTTTTCTCTCGATTATCATATACTTCTCCAATGTCAGCTTTTTTGTTAGGCATTTGTACCATGATTCGTCTGTCTCCTATTTCATATTTCTTGAAATTGTCAGGAACTTCAAACAAGGATTCTTCTTCTTCTGACATTGTTTCTTTCTTCTTTCTTTTCTTGCCTTCACTCTTGCTAGTCACTTGTGTAGCTATCCTCACCTCATTCATGATTTCTTCGTGTCTCTGAGGATGAGTTTCTACTTCGTAAAAATATTCTTCTTCTGATGCAAAGGGTGGGTCCATGATAATTGATTCTAAATCGAAATCACTCGGATCCTCAAATGCATCAGTGTTAGGTTCATATTCTTCTAAAATTGAATCACACATGATTGGCTCTATTGTAAAAACTGAGATGTCATAGCCATCTTCGTCACAGTGGGGTGTCCATTGTTCTTCATTGATGGCTACGTCCATGGTTGCTAAGATTTCTGCCCAACCATGGGGTTCGAATTCTTCGTCTGGAAATACTATAGGTGCATATGATGGGACTTGAAGGGTTCGTGGATGTTGTTCTGCACCTAAAGTCCTGGCTTCTAACCTTTCTTCCTCTTTTTTTGCTACCTTACACATCCATAAATGAGTGTCCTCGTGTAACCATGAGGGGTCTGACTCCAAAGAGTGTACTGATTTTGTTTCTACTTGTGTTTTATGGATGGTATTCCATTGTATTGGGGGTACGTCTCGATGTGAATAGTCTTTAAGATTGACTTTAGTAGTCACTCTTAAATGTTGCAAGTACAAAGAATTAGTTCCCCAATCTTGTACAGTTTGCAACTGACGCATGAATGGTCGTCCCAATATCATCTCATAAGCATGATTTTTTGCAAAGTCACAAATGGCGAAGGTATGCTCAAACTGCACACCACAAGTGGTGAGAGATATGTCTTCTAGTAAGCCTAATGGTTTTTCTATGTGTCCATCAGCTATTTGTAGCTTCATCCTGGTAGGTTTGAGTGCTGGCTTACCCCAACGTTTCCATAAAGCGGTGGTAGCGATGGCTACTCCGGCTCCTGAATCTAAGATGGCTTTCGTGGTGTAGCCCTGATGAGTTATTGGAAGATAAGTATTACCTTCCTCTCCTTCACTTACATCTCCGATCTTTTCTACTGGTATCTCTGGTACCTTCTTTTGTGATCCTATCTGAGAGGGAGTAGTAGCAAGCTCAGGGAATTGATTTGCTACATGCTTCCACAGTTCCGGTTTTACCTTTAACAACTCCTCTAGAGTGAGATTACATTGAACCTTGGTGTTCTTTATCACTTCCGTGTTCCTAGGTATCACTGATTCTTCATTCCTCACTATGATCGTGGGTGCTCTCATACTAATAGAATTTGCTTTCCAAGGTCCTGTGAACTGAGGTAATTCTTGTAAAGAATTGGATTCAAATCCTGTGTGTTCACTCAGTTGTTCTTCCTCTACATCATCGTAAATAGAGGGGATATCTTGGGGAAATTGTTCCTGCAAATTGTCTATTTCTTGAATAGGAGGATGGGTTCCTTGTTCTTTTCTCCATTTCTCTTCTTGGATTTCTCTCAAAAATTCATGTGAGTACCTATGTATGGAAGACAGGTTGTCTTGAATTTCTGTATTGGGTACTTGAGACAGGGATGGTGCATTCCTTTCTTGTGTGTCTGGGACAGTAGGATTCCTATGCCGATCCTTTTTCTCTTTGCTTTCTATCAAGTATTCAAGCCTCTCCATTAGACCTTGAAAGTGTAGTTCAGGTTTTGCCATGTTATTCCAATTTAGATATCTAGAGGCTTCGAACAAAGCTTGTGCTAATTCTACCATCTTCATGCAAAGTTTAGTTCTCTCAATTTCTAGATCAGCTCGTGGGTAGTTCTTACTCACTTCAGCTACCTGTGGTCCTTCTTTTATTCTAGCCTGATATGCACGAAACATCATGTCTAGGTTTTTCGGTATGGGTTCCGTTAAAACTGATCCTGATTTCTGAGCTGGGTTCTCTTGATTTAATTCCTCTGAAGTCAACTCTAGTATTTTGGCTCTAGATTCCTTTAAACTTCCTTCCAACTCAGTTATCTTCTTACTCCATTTTCTCTTAATTCTTTCTCTAGAATCTTTCCAAGATTTCGTTTTTTTACTGCTAGATTCTGCAACTTCACTAGTTCCGTCTATTTTCTCTTGATTAAGCTGTTGGTTCTGTAAGAGCGCCTGGGCTCTAGTTATAGCTTGGATAGGCATGTATGTAGGGTTGGATCCATCTGCATTGTGTACAATACCTATCACGTTGATCGGTGTCACATTTGAAGCGTTAACTGGGTTCTTAGGACAATCTTTGATTATGTGCTCTTTGCCACAATCGGCACAAAAGCCTTGGATGTTATAGTACTGTGATTGCCCTGCTATCGGAGGATGTGGACAATCCTTTATGAAATGATCTCCTTGGCACCTAAAGCATGGTCCTCTAGGGCCCTGTGGTCTTTGCTGTCTCAATTGGGGCCGTGGGTTTGGGTTCGTGTACATCACATTAGCATAGTCTGGCTCCAAACTAGGTTCCACTGGTGGACTATCATAATGATATGTTTCTACGTGTTCTCGTGACTCCGTGTAATACGCGGGTGGACTATCTACATGAGTGGAGTCAAAACTGTTAGAGTTTGGATCACTGTCAGTAATTAGGGGTGAAACGTGTTGGAGAAACACTCACTAATTGGACATATATTTGAAGGTCAAATCTTAGGAAGAAAACCCCATGCCTATGTGAAGGGACAAATTCACAAGTGTATCATATTTGTAAAGTTAGTTCACTTTAGTTCTAGAAGTTTTTTAAAATCACGAGAATACGAAAATCTATATAAGTTAGTTTGTATCAACTGACGTGAAGAGAGAGAGAGAGAGTGAGAGAGAAGAAGTAGAAGAAGGAGTTCATTTTATACGACTGAGTATACTCGGGCTTCTCTGAGTGAGAAAGCATCTGTAAAACTTCTGAGTTTTCATAGCTATGAGAAAGAACTGAGTAAAGTTCTGTGTATGAGTCTCTCTCCATCATCTCCATGCTTGCCTACTGTGTGATGAATTCAAAAGTTCAAGTTTTCTGAGCAATTCGATGCCTGGCATCGAATCTTGGCTGATAAGTCATTTTTTTTTCATTCTCTGTGTGTTAACTGTTGTTGAATCTTCTAAAATATGAAGTTTGTGGAGCAACTCGATGCCTGGCATCGAGTTCCAGCATAAAATGGATGCCCGACATCGACTTCTAGCATATAAGTCATCTTCTTCATGTGTGTGTAAAATAGAGTGTTTCTGGTGCAGAAAAATAGCCAAAAAAAGCCCAAAGTCGATGCCCGGCATCGATTTGGACTGAAATTCAATGCCAGGCATCGAATTTTTTATTTTTGGACACCAGGAATACTAAAACAGGCAAAGTTTCCAATTTTGGAAGGTCATACAGGGTCATCTTGTGAGGGCCATAACTTGAGTTCTAGAGATCCGTTTGATGCATATGATAGCTTGTTGGAAAGCTCTACTCTTCTAGTTTCATCCTATAAAGTTTCATGGAGAAATAATACTTGAGCTAGGAGAAATTAGCAAAATACTGAAGGTATGTCATTTTAGTGACTAGGAATTTTTGTAGAAGCAAAGTTCTCACTTTAGGCTATCATTTCTCAAAGTTTGGAGTGGCAATGAGTTAATGGTGACCATAGAGGTGTTCTAGTGTCACATTAATTCATTTCTTGTGGTGTTTCATACATCAACAAGTGGTATCAGAGCAGAAAGATTCTCGAGAGCAGAAGACGACAAAGGTACGAGAAGTTTTGTAAAGTTTTCCATTAAAGTTTGAAAGGTGAAGCATTTGAAGACACAAGTGTTGAAGCTCAAAGTCAAGGACAAAGCATGGAAGCACATCAAAAGGTGGACACACGAGGAAAGGGAGCAAGTAGGGAGCTCCAAGAAGTGTATGTCAAATTTTCAGAAGAATCCCCTACAAAAATAGTGATTTTCATCACTAGAAACCATTGTAAATACCATTATCTATTTTTAGTAACTCCATTTTGTTCAAGCCGAGGAGTCCTCGAGCTTGAGGAGTATTAGAAGTACCATCGTACCAATTTTCATAATTTTTAGACTTCGTTTGAGCCCTCAAATAAGCCCTGGAACCTAATTTTTAACTAGGCCGGACACTAGGTCTGGACAGTGCCAAAACTAGTCAAAAAACTATAAAAAGAGCTAGAGAGCTCATTTTTGAGGTTAGCTTGTTAGAGAATAGAACTTTTGTAAGAGAACTCTTTTGCAATCTAAGCTTTCCATTGTTCCTCTCTTTGATCTTACTTTGTGCGCGTGTGTGTGTATGTTTGTGTGCTTTCACTCACGCACTTGTGCCTTCACTTGCTCGTGGTCTTCATACCGGTCCTCACGTCTCCGCGGATTGACAAGTAAAGGAGGTGGTGCTTACGCTTGAGCTACACCAAATTTTGGCGCCGTTGCCGGGGAGAGAGCTTCGAGGACGAGCGTTGTGATGATAAGATCGTAGATTTGCGACGTTGGAAGGTAAAAAAACTGTCATTTCAGTTCATTTTCTGTTTTTTCCTCTTCATCTTCATCATCATCATCATCTCCATCTTCTTCCATCTTCTTCTTCATAGAAAATTCTTGTTTTTTAGTGCATTTTCACCATCTTCATACCATTTTTCATGCATTATTGTGTGGGAAGGAGTTAGGAGAAGCAAGGGAGAGCAAGCGCTGTGTTTTTTTCATGATTTTCTGCTCATACGGAGCTCGCCATAGCCGGCGCTCAGAAATTTGAATTTCCCGCCAAAAAATGCGATTCTGTGATGAAAATCGCGATTCTGTGAAAATTCAAATTTTTTTGAAAAAATCACGATTTTCAGTTTTCCCGCCTAAAACTTGGTTGAAAAGAATCGCGATTTTGTGTTTTTTCTCAAAAAAAACACGATTCTCTGCTCAAAATCGCGATTCTCAAAAAACACGATTCTCTGCCCAAAATCGCGATTCTCACCAATCACGATTTTCAGCAAAAACACGATTTTGTGAAAAACACGACTTTCTGCTCAAAATCGCGATTCTCACAAATCACGATTTTCAGCGAAAAATACGATTCTGAGAAAACACGATTTTCAGTCAAAAACACGATTTTGTGAATCACGATTCTCTGAGTCAAAATCGCGATTCTCTAAAACACAATTTTGTGATCAACATCGCGATTTTCAGAAACACGATTTTGTGATCAAAATCGCGATTTTCAGAAACACGATTTTGTGATCAAAATCGCGATTTTCAGAAACACGATTTTGTGATCAAAATCGCGATTTTCAGAAACACGATTTTGTGATCAAAATCGCGATTTTCAGAAACACGATTTTGTGATCAAAATCGCGATTTTCAGAAACACGATTTTGTGATCAAAATCGCGATTTTCAGAAACACGATTTTGTGATCAACATCGCGATTTTCAAATCACGATTTTCTGCTCAAAATCGCGATTTTCAAAAACACGATTTTGTGCTCAACATCGCGATTTTCTGAGTTCACAAAATCGCGATTCTCTGAAAGTTCACAAAATCGCGATTCTCTCCAAAGGCCCTGTTTGCCTGTTTTGACCCCTAGGAGCCTGAATTGGCATAACTTTTTCATCCAAAGTCCATTTTTTGAGCTCTATAGCTTGTTGGAAAGCTCGTTTCAAATCCTACACGACCTCAACTGTTTTTTTTCAAGAATAACGCGTTGATTTTGAGATAGGATAATTTGAAGTTGACCCTCAGGTGGGACTAGGGAACCAAGGGGGCTCCAAAGAATTTTGAACCATACCAAAGGGAAAATTTGGACTCTTGACTAAAGCTTATGAACCTGAGATCTGGTAGACACTTAGGCAAGGATAAACAAAGCATTAGATCTTCTGAGGCTAGTGTCAACCATACATCCAAGTCTTGGACACAACAACTAAGTGGTGATCTTTTACTAAGTTCAGACACAAGTGATTCAGAAATGTCTTTTAGCATGGGAAAACCTGCAGGTGGCTCAGGGACTGCCCATCTACAAACACCGGAAGGTCCCTATAAGACACAGTTGGAATATATTCGGACCAACCAATTAGGTGCTCGCATCTATGAGGATGGTCTGAGGCGATCAGTGGTCCAACTCAAAAATCCAGATCAATCCTTTGGACTTGAACACCCGGTGGTCAAGTTCGAAGAGGGTTCATACATTGATAAGGAAGGAACCATGTATGTGGTTACCAACCAACCAGATAGGACCGATGAGTTTGGAAATATCATTCATGAGAATGAGATAGGAGACCTAGAACAAGGAAATATAGGACAAGGACCCCAGACTCCTAGAGGCAAGTCAGTTTTGACCCGAGTGATCACTCCAGACTGGATCCCTCAAGACAACAAAAGCATAGAACTATTTTTGAATAGAGAAACAGAGGAAGCCTTTTGGAGATTCAAGCCAGAACAACCTAGCCAATTGTGCATAGTCATCATCTACGAGTTCAAGGATCCAGAGATACCAGGAAAGGTTGTCTACCTGGATAACACATCAGAGAAAATTTTCTTGGTAACAGAACATGATAGACATGCATATACTTGGAAGAATGAATTGATTTTCCCCCCACCAAGATCCAATGTTTCCCATGGCCTCCAAGGAGTAGGATCATCCCACGCTCATGAAGCCCAGAGAGGAAGAACTAGAGAGAGACCTGAGGTAAGTTTTGCACACACCGTGGGCAGGAATAGAGCAGGATTTGAAAATGAAAGACCTGAAAGAGAGAGACATCAAGCACATAGGCAACAAAGAGATGAACAGGATTTTCCATTGCCTAGACCCCGAGAGTACCCAAGAACCCTTAGACCCATTCAAGTGATCAAGGCAATGAAGAACTATTTCGATGGGACAGGGGATCCTTATGATCATGTGGCCGAGTACAAACAAGTGCTGAGAGCCGAACAAATTGAGGACTGGTTCACCCAGTACGAGGCATTTGGTTTGACCCTTAAGGGCATTGCCTTAGCTTGGTTTCAACCATTGAGTAGAAGCAGCTATCACGATATAGGTCAACTGCTAGACGAATTCATTGTAGAATTTTCCAAGAGTGGTATCAGGCATAACACATCATCCTTGATCCACAGCTTCAAGCAGACTCCCCAAGAAACAGTGCGACTAGCAGGTAGAAGATTCAGACAGTATCTAGAAAGATGCCCTGCTCTAGAGTTACCCACTCCGGCCAAACAAGTGGCTTTGTTCTTAGATGGCTTACTGAGCACCAAGTTAAGATCATATGTGTACTTGAAAGATCCTAGATCCATAGAAGAGTGTGTGCGGACGTGCATAGACATAGAAGATAACTTGGGTGAGGAGTTAGGATTGTCCAAACTCTACAAAGATTCGGATAGTTCTACTAGTCATACTTCAAAGATCTCCACAGAAATAGAAGAGATAGCTGAGCAAGTTGCCAAGAAGCTGAGAGTCCAAAATAAACAAACACAGAGAGTCACTCCATTGAATCGGTGCTATACTTGCGGAGGTGACCACATGGCTAACGTATGCCCAACGCAAAACCAAAATATTAGAGAAAGGAATGCTCCCTATTGTACTATTGAAAGGAAGTACACAAACCATACGGCTCAAGAATGTCCCTACAATAGGCAGGCTGTTAGACAGAATTATCAGCAACCTTATCCACAAGGTAGGTATCAGAACCAATACCAACAGCCATATTATAGACCACAACAGCAATATCAGGTACCATATAGGCCACAACCTGTCTTGGGAAACCAACCACCAGCTCCAGCCAACGTGATTCCAGTCAAGTATGCTGTGGGAGAGGAAAATCCAAATAGAGCTTTGGTGCCACTAACCCCATTGATACCAGATAATGACTCTCATGCTCATAGTTCAAACTACTCCCATGAAGGTAGTCCACATGCTTATTACACAGAGTCACCTGAACATAGTGAGATTTACTCGTATCAATATGAGGCACCGCCTATGGAGCAAAATTGGGAGCCAGAATACTCCAATGTCATGTACACAAATCCTAACCCTAGGCCCCAGTTGAGACAAATGAGACCACAAGCCCCTAGAGGATCTTGTTTCAGATGTCATGGTGACCATTTCATTCGTGACTGTCCCCACCCACCATCTCCGAGTCAAGGACAGGCTATCACAATACAGGCTTTTTGTCCTGATTGTGGCAAAGACCATCTCCCCAGAGATTGTCCAAGAAACCCCTCTAGTGCACCCAAGATTACACCCATTAATGTGGTAGGCTTAGTGGCAGATCCAAGTTCAAGTAGTAGCAATGTGGCTCCTATACAAGCTGTCACTAGAGCACAAGCCTTAAAACAGGATAAACCAGTAGAACAATCAGAGCCGAGTGAATCGGGAGAGCCTAGTAAGAGGAAAACAAGAACATGGAAGGATACCAGAGAGAAGGCCAATCGCAAGTGGAATAAAAAATTATCGGAACTAGAAGAAAGCTTAAAAGAAGCGAAAACAAAAATAGAAGACATTGCATCTCAAAGCCCCTCGCATGCCGAAACTCCATCCACTCCACCTCATCCCACCCCACCACCCATTGTAAATAGACCGCAACCAGGGTCTGTTCTTGCAGATCCAACCCCAGAAGGCTTGGACATGATGTTCAAGGCCTACCAGGCTCGACTTCAAGAAGGGCCTACAGCGGCAAACCTAGACAAGAGTTACCCTAGAGCAGATTTAGAGATTGAACGGATGAAAATGTGCATGGAAATGTTAGAACAAGCTCAAGCCATACTTGAGACTAGTCAAAAGTTCAATCAAACAAACTCTATCAAATCGGATTTGCATTTCCAGGGCTTACTAGAACGATTAGAGCAGTTGGTAAACAAACCACAAGTTTCTCTACCTCCACAGGCTCAACCAGTTATTGAAAGAGGAAGCTCACCACCAAGGGGAGCTTATGTTCCTAATTCCACGGATGCTGGAATACCTCCTTCTATTCAACAGTACTCTCAAGAGTTCTTGCGGGAAATATAAGAGGAGAAATGGGCCAAGGAGAAGGGTAATTCCCCTCCTATTCCTGAGATTGATGATCTTCATGATCAATTTCCCCAAGACATTCCATCTATTTACGAAGATGAAGCAGAACAAGAAGACGAAAGATTAGATTTTGAATCTAATACCTTAGAAGAACTGCCTCAATTTCCAGGCCCATGGGAATCTGAATCACTCCAGATTAGAGCTCCCACAATACTAGTAAGAAATGAAGACTCAGTGGTTCCAAGGAACACGGATGTCGTGAAGAACACTAAGGTTCAGTGTCATCTCACTGTAGAAGAGTTGCTCAAAGCAAAACCTGAGTTATGGAATCATGTGAAGGATCAGGTCCCAGAACTTGAGTCCAATATGCCAAAAGCAGGCTCTAAGCAAAGGGTACCAGAGATACCTCTAGACAAAATAGGGGACATGTGTGAGGGTGAAGAAGGTAATACTTATCTTCCAATCACCTACCAAGGTTACACAACCAAAGCAATCATAGATTCAGGTGCTGGTGTTGCTATTGCGACCACCTCCTTGTGGAAGCAATGGGGCAAGCCCACATTAAGACCAACTAGAATGAAGCTTCAAATGGCTGATGGTCATTTTGAAAGACCTCTAGGATTGCTAGAAGGGATCACTCTAACCACTTGTGGTGTAGAGTTTGAGCACACATTTGCTATATGTGACTTTGAGAAAAATAATGTCTATGAGATGATCCTAGGAAGACCCTTCCTACGACAATTGCAAATAGTACAGGATTGGGGAACTAACTCCTTGTACTTACAGCACTTAGGGGTTACCACCAAGGTCAATTTGAAGGATTACACCTTCAGAGATGTACCACCCCTACAGTGGAATTCTATCCACAAAGTGAAAGAAGATTCCATCTCTGTGCATTCTGAAAGTTCACCTGATCCATCATGGCTGCATGAAGATACTCATTTGTGGATGTGCAAAGTCGCAAAGGAAGAGGAAAAACGTTTAAAGGCAAGGGAAGAAGGAACTTCACTAGGAGATAGACCAGTTAGAGACCCAGCCTACACACCGATGATCTTTCCAGATGAGGAGTTTGAGCCTCATGGCTGGCCAGAAATCTTAGCCACCATGGACATTGCTGTCAATGAGGAACAGTGGACACCTCATTGTGATGAGGAGGGTTATGATATCTCAGTGTTCATGTGTCAACCCTTGCTAGAAGAATGTGACCCTAGTGATGTCATAGAAGAAGAAGAGAATGACGATGATCTGGAGTCTATTGTGATGGATAGTTGCTTTAACTCAGAGCAGCACTATCTAGAAGATATAGGAGTGTTCACCCAGAAAGAAGAAGAACCTCTCACAAGTATTAAAACAGTAAACTCAAAGGATGGAAGTGAGAGTAGTCAAAAGAAAAAGAAAAGAAAAGCAGTGAAACAAGAAAAGGAGGAATCATTGTTTGAAGTACCAGAAAACTTCAAGAAATATGAAGTTGACGACCGCAAAATTTTGGTACGAATGCCTAAGAGAGAGGCCATCATAGGAGAATCATATGATAATAAAGAAAAGACCAAGAAGATTGTAGTGACCATTGAAGAGAACGAAGAGAGATGCACATATATAGGAGATGACCTAAGTGCAAGAGAAGAAATGGAGCTCATAGCTCTATTAAGGGAATATAGGGATGTGTTTGCATGGCACTATAGAGACTTGAAAGGGGTAGATCCAAGAATTTGCTCTCATACTATCCCCATGATTGCTGATGCTAAGCCCACCAAACAGAAGCCCTACACATATAATGATACCTATGCAGCCAAAATCAAAGAAGAAATTGATAGGTTGATTGAGGCTGGATTCATCTATGAGATTGAGCATACCGAATGGATGTCCCCCATTGTTGTGGTACCCAAGAAGAACGGGAAGTTGCGAGTGTGTATTAACCTTAAAAAAGTTAATGCCGCTACGATTAGAGATAGTTATCCACTTCCAATCACAGAACACCTATTGGAGCGTGTTGCAGGCAAGGAAGTTTATAGCTTCCTTGATGGATTTTGAGGTTACAATCAAGTAGCCATTGCCCCAGAAGATCAACACAAAACAGCTTTTGCTACAGAGTGGGGAATCTTTGCATTTCGGGTGATGCCATTTGGGCTCACCAATGCACCTGCAACATTCCAAAGGCTCATGTGTCATGTCTTCAAAGAGTTCTTGCGAAAGAGCTTAGAAGTGTATGTGGATGATTTATGTGCTCATTCCCAAGAAAGAAGGGTTCACATCCCTGAGCTCAGACAAATCTTCAACAAGTGTAGAGAATATCGAGTGTGTCTAAACCCAGAAAAGTGTGTGTTTATGGTGCGTCAAGGTAAAATCTTAGGTCATATTGTTTCTAAGAATGGAATCTCAACAGATGAAGATAAGGTACGAGCCATAGCGGAGCTACCAAGGCCAAGGAATATTAAAGAGGTACAAGCCTTTATGGGCCATTGTGGATACTACCGTAGGTTTATCCACATGTACGCGATCATAGCTAGACCCCTTTATGCCTTGTTGTCTAATTTTGAGTGGAACGACGAATGCGAGAATTCTTTCAACGAACTGAAGAAACGTTTGTGCACGGCACCAATACTCACCACTCCTGATTGGAATAAACCATTCCATGTCCATGTGGATGCATCCAATCATGCCATAGGATGTGTGCTAGCACAACCCACAAGTGAAGGAAACTTAGATTTGCCCATAGCATATGCTAGTAGACAGCTCACTGCAGCTGAACGGAACTATACCACAACTGAGCGAGAGGGCTTAGGCATGGTATATGCTGTGAAGAAGTTTAGACACTATTTATTGGCCAACAAGTTCAAGTTTTTCACTGATCATCAAGCTTTGTTATATTTGGTCAATAAACCTTGCAATACTGGACGCTTAGTAAGATGGTTCCTCTTACTAATGGAATATGACTTTGAAGTTGTTGTCAGGAAAGGTAGAACCCACCTTCGGGCAGATCACCTTTCTCGCATCACTTCAGGAGAGTCACCGCAAGGAGTGTCTGACGAATTACCCGATGCTTATCTGTTCAATTTAGAAGTTGTTCCTAAATGGGCAAATAAGTTGGTACCAGTCCTAACCTTTGGCCCTGCAAATAAGAATGTGAAAACATCACAAGAAGAAATTGTAAAATCACAAAAATATCACATATTAGCAGGAAGCATGTACAAACAAGATACGGAGGGCGTATTAGCTTGTTGTGTCGAGGATGATGAACATAATAGTTGGTTGTAGCAAGCTCATGAAGGATTGCTAGGAAATCACTATTCTAAACAACGAACATTGCAGAATCTAAAGCGTTTAGGAGTGTATTGGCCTAGCATGGACAAAGAAATACATGAGTGGATTAAGAATTGTCCAAGGTGCAGAGAGAGACCCCCAGTGGAGCATGCGACCCTTTATCAAGTGTCATTAATTCCAGATTGGAGTGCTCCATTGGTAGAGTTTATGAGATCGGGAAAATTACCCAAAGAGGCTAGTCTAGCAAGAAGAAGAAGCATGGAGCAAGAGGCTCAAGGCTATGCCCTAGTAGGAGACAACCTATACCGAAGAGGCAAAGATGGTTACTTAAGACTGTGCGTTCACGAATCAGATTATTTGAAAGTCTTAGAAACTGCACACAGCGGTGTTGCAGGTGGACATTTTGGTCTTGACCGAGTGATCAAGACCATTCTATTCTCAGGACTTTGGTGGCCCACTCTTCATATGGATGCACATACCTATGTGAAGAAATGTGACACATGCCAACGTGCACAATATCCAGTGAGAAAAGACGAGATGCCCTTGAGGCCAATGATGGGAGGACGTGGATTTTCGAAGTGGGGCATAGACTTCATAGGTCCTATTAACCCCCCAGCTAGAAACTCCCATGCAGAGTACATCATTGTAGCCACAGATTACCTTACAAAGTGGGTAGAAGTCAAAGCCACAACAAGGAATGATGCTCAGACTACGGCTAAGTTCTTATTCGAGAATGTGTTCACGAGATATGGACTACCAATAGAGTTGGTGAGCGATAGAGGCACACACTTCTTGAATGAAGTCATTGAAAATCTTCTCCAAGAATTCTTGGTGATACATAAGAAATCCGCCCCCTATCATCCACAAGCCAACGGACAAGCCGAGAGTACCAATAAGATCCTCTGTAACGTATTGACAAAACTGGTGAATAATAAATGCTCTGATTGGGACAAACAACTTCATCATGCTGTTTGGGCTTATCGAGTTGCCTACAAAACGGTACTCAACGCCACCCCATTTCAGATGGTCTTCGGACAGAACGCTGTGCTACCATTAGATTTCTTAATCCCTGCCTTAAAAGTAGCACAAGAGTATGAGTGGAATGGGCATGAATTGTCCTCTAGGATCTTTGATCTCGAACGCTTGGGTGAAACGAGGCTACGAGCGGCAGCAGGCATCTACGCTGCAAAGAAGAGGCAAAAGGCATACTTTGATGCACACATCAAGGATAAGGGATTGAAAGAGGGAGATCTAGTGTTGGTATACACACTAAAACAACATGCCCGTAAGTTGGAAAAAAGAGGATATGGACCCATGATCATTAATAGAATTTCCACTAGTGGTGCAGTTCAGTTGGCCACTCTAGAAGGAGATATCTTGCCAAACTATATTAGTGGCTGCAGAGTCAAGCTATATCAAGAACCTCTTACTGAGGATATGCTAATGAGACTCAACACTGCTAAGAAGCGAAGAGAAGAAGAGTTAAGAGTGAGAGAAGAAGCACAGGTAGAGGCCAGAGAGCGTATTAGGCGAAATAAGTTAAGGCGATTAGGCCTAGATGTCAACTCAAAAGCCCCAAAATATCACATGGATATGTGTCAAAAGTCAGGCATTGCGACTTCTCAGGTCATTGACCGAAGACCCTTTGTGACCATAGAGATAGGACAAGGGAAGGGTGCAAGGACGGTGAAAGCATTGATTGACTCAGGTGCAGCAAGTAGTGCAGTTAAACTTTCCTACTGCCAAGACTTGGGGTTGAACATCAATCCCATAGAAGCTTATCTCATAGGATTGGGAGGTGTGGAAACCCCTTGTTTGGGCGAGGTGGAACTTCCCATCTACCTTCAAGATGTTCCAATGAAAGTCAAAGCGCTAGTATGTCAAGATGAGAACCTTACAGAACCACTTGTCTTGGGTCAAGATTGGATCTATGACCATGCAGTTAACTTAAACCTAAGAAGTCAAATTCTTCAAGTTTGGGTACATGAACAATGCATTACATTAGAATAAGAGAACTGCATGCTCCTAGATCATGGCACCACACACTCTCTTAGTTCTTCCAAGACTAATCATATGAAAGAAGATGTTGTATGTGTCAAAAGCTCTATGATGCAGAAGGAGTCAATCGTGGAAGACCAGGTTCGAAGGCGGGTGGATCTTTCTTCTTCTCCAAAGACTCAAGTAGCCACAGTAGTGAGCCCACCACACAAGCAAACACAACCGTTCACGACAACTGCTACATCAAATAGAAAGACACCATTTGATAAAAAAGCGGTTCCGGGCATGAAGCAGATCTGGGTACGCAAAGGAGAGCATCCACCAGCCTTACCCCCACAAATCCCATCCATGCACACTAACCAGGCCAGAAGACGAAGGAAGCAGCTCAGACAAGCTCCATCACAAGATATCCAACAAGTTTGGGTGCCTAAGAAGTTAGCTGCAGCTCAACAAGGGCAATTACAGATGTGGGTACCTAAGAAGATCCTACACCCACAACAACCTTTGTTCTCCCACATGCAAAAGGTTTCAACAAAGAGGCCAAAAAGAGAAAAGGGTAAGAACCACGTACAGAGACCAAAGGAAGATCAAATCAGCTCTTCAACATTAGTAGGAAGACATGCAAAAAGGATATGGGTTTGGAAGCCAAAAGTGCAAGTAGCCTCCACCGAACCAAAGCATCAACCACACTGGATACCACAGTTCAGAAAGCATCCAAAGAGAAAGACGCCTGAAGTGACCTCTACAGTGCCAAATGATGTTCTAAAATGGACTCCAATAAGGAGGATTACATCAGTTCGAGACTCAATGGATACCTCCACCAAGGTCGGCATCAACCTCCACAAATAACATCGAAAGCCTCGAACGAGCAACAACCATGTGCTCCTTGCACAACCCTGTCTTTTGCACCATTTAGGTCATGCATTTCCAAAGTATGCATTAATATAGGGCCACATTACACGGCCGTGCATAGACACACTTGAGCACAGTGACATATGTCGAACATTTCTATTGATACTAACTTTTGTGTTCTTGTTTTGTGATATCCTTTTTCTCAAAAAAAAAAAAAAAAAAAAAAAAAAAGAAGTGGGAGAGAGCTTGTTCCCAGGTTTGGCTTATGAAACATGAATGAGTCATGCTTAGTTGAAGGTGGAACTGTTGATTACTAGGCATTTATCAATTTGGATCGCAGTGTGTCTCGGCCAGCAGTGAGATTATTGCTGCCTTATCTGGTAGAGGACAAGCATTTGGCATGAACATGGCATCTACAACTATGATTTTCTCTTACCATGGTAGGAATGAAGAGCTTGAAGGTCCGCAACTTGAGTGATGCTTAACTACTTCATGTACCAGAGCATCCAAGGAGATATCTGCAAAAGGTAGTTCTGGAGGAGAAGACTCCTGCATATGGTGAGCTAAAGAGCATATGTGAAACTCAGCTTGGTGTAGTTACCCGATGTTGCTTGCCAAGGAATATAAAGCAATTCAATTCTCAGTATTTCCTGAACCAGTATGGAACAGTAGCACTGGTGAATGGTCTATGTCAATCAGCATGGTAATCTCTTAGAAACCGGCACGTGTCCAATATTCCTCTGAGTGTCAATATAGGGAAGTGAACGTGCATGAGCCCAAGCTCAGAAATGCACATTGTTAGTGACAAATGTTGCTTTGAAAAGAGGAGAGGGGATCCACCACTCAAAAGATCTCATCAGTGGACAATCAACATGGACATTCATCAACAAGGTTCCATCCCAAAGGCCGAGTGTACAACACGAAGAGGCAAACATCCATCAACCTTCGCCATGGTAAGTATCTTTACTCTGGAAACACCATAACCATGATAGTTGAGGAAACCTCTTCGTCAGCATACCCTTGAGCACTTAGCTCAAGACCCGTAATTTTTGCACCATACTTCTTCCAATGCATTTTCCAAGTAAGCATGCGTAGGGCTACATTACAAGGCCGTGCACAAGGCACATACTTTTTTCAACCCAGGCACGAACACACTTACCCATCATTCATTATGGGTTATGAGTAGTTGGCATGAATGCTCTCAACATCATCTTTAAAAGAGCTAGCAGACATCATGGGAACAACATCCATATCTCGGAAGCCAATTGAAGTCAGTAGTTGCTCCAAATCACTCTTGACAACCTCTTTTGAGCAACTTGCAGTTTTGAAAGCTCACAACGACACATTCTTGCTGGAATCCAAGGAACCAGCTCATATAACGGATGGACACCACCTCTCAAAGCACTACACAGAACAGCCCTTCCAACAAGGGTCTGTCAGGGACGACAGACTCGAGAGGGGGGGGAGTGTTGAAGCTCAAAGTCAAGGACAAAGCATGGAAGCACATCAAAAGGTGGACACACGAGGAAAGGGAGCAAGTAGGGAGCTCCAAGAAGTGTATGTCAAATTTTCAGAAGAATCCCCTACAAAAATAGTGATTTTCATCACTAGAAACCATTGTAAATACAATTATCTATTTTTAGTAACTCCATTTTGTTCAAGCCGAGGAGTCCTCGAGCTTGAGGAGTATTAGAAGTACCATCGTACCAATTTTCATAATTTTTAGACTTCGTTTGAGCCCTCAAATAAGCCCTGGAACCTAATTTTTAACTAGGCCGGACACTAGGTCTGGACAGGGCCAAAACTAGTCAAAAAACTATAAAAAGAGCTAGAGAGCTCATTTTTGAGGTTAGCTTGTTAGAGAATAGAACTTTTGTAAGAGAACTCTTTTGCAATCTAAGCTTTCCATTGTTCCTCTCTTTGATCTTACTTTGTGCGCGTGTGTGTGTATGTGTGTGTATGTTTGTGTGCTTTCACTCACGCACTTGTGCCTTCACTTGCTCGTGGTCTTCATACCGGTCCTCACGTCTCCACGGATTGACAAGTAAAGGAGGTGGTGCTTACGCTTGAGCTACAACAAGGCATCAAAAGGTTACTTCAAAAGTATCCTCATACACAAAGAACTTCAAAAGGTATTATTCTTTATCCTTTAAGCTCACAGGTTGCAACAGAAGGCAAGAACTATGGCAGATCATATCTCCATTGACAAACTGGACAGAGATAATTACCCCGCATGGGTAATGAGAATGGAAGCCTTACTTATGAGTAAGGATCTCATGATATATGTTACAGGTGAAGAAGAGAAGCCAGTATTTGAAGATGAAAGCCGACCAAAGAAAGAAGAACTTGATGCTTTAAAGCATTGGCAGAAGAAGGATGCAAGTGCAAAAGCCTACATCTACAATACAATCTCTGATCATTTGCTACCACACATCAGAGGATTGGAATCATCTGAAGATATATGGAATGCATTGGAGTATCATTTCCAAAGTACTACCAAAGCACGGAAAGCAAGTCTATGGTCAGAGTTTACAACATTCAAGAAGAAGCCAAGTCAAAGTATTAGTGATTATGTCACTAAGATGAAGGATCTAGCAGATAGTCTTGGATCCATAGATGAAGATGTTGAAGATCACAGATTGATTGCTCAACTACTTGCAGGCTTGAGAGGGGATGAAAGGTGGAAACCTTTTGTCTTATCAACAGAACTTTCATTAAATCATTATGTTCCAGATTTGAATCAGTTGCTTGGTTTGATGCTCACATATGAGCAAGACTTGAAGGGAGATGGAGATAAAGGTCAAAGTTCTGCAATGTACATGAAGAATAAGAAGAAAGGAGATAAAGGTAAAGCAAAGGATGAAGAGGAGTCTAGTTCTCAAGCTTATTATGCAAGAGGTAAAGGCACTGAGAGAGGAAGAGCAAGAGGTTTTGGAAGAGGAAGAGGTAATCAAAATAACAACAAAAAGGCTTGCTGGATCTGTGGATTGAGTAATCATTTAGCTCATGACTGTTGGCACAACCAACAAGGATCAAACCAGAATCAAAACAACAATAGCAGAGGCCGAGGTGGAAGATATCAAAGTAATTTCCAAAGAGGTAGACAAAGTCAAAGAGGAGGCTATGGTAGAGGTGGAGGAAGAAGTTGGGGACATAATCAATCCTACAACACCACCTACTACAACTATGCAAATGACACATAGAATGAAAGTCATACATCATTGATGATGAACTCAATCAACACATCAGATAAAGAAGATCTAAAGGTATTTTACATTGACTCTAGATGTTCTAATCATTTGTCAGGAAACATAGAATTGATGTCAGAATTGGAAAAAGGCATTTCTAGTCACACAGTTCAAACAGGTGATAATACCAGACATAGTGTACATTCAATTGGAAAGGTGAAATGCAAGAGTGGAACAGATTTGCTAACCAATGTTTTGTATGTTCCCACAATACCTAAAAACTTGATTAGTGTGGGACAGATAGTTGAAAAAGGTTTTCAAGTCAGGTTTACAAATGAAGGAGTATTTGTGGAAGATCCAGAGAATGGATATAATCAGATTGTCTCTGGTAAGAAAGAAGGTAGACTCTTTACTTTAAGAGTGCAAGGGAACATTGGTCAAGCTTTGCTCACACATGGTGAAGGAGTGATTACAGAACTTGATCTCTGGCATAAGAGATTAGGTCACTTTAATGAAAGAGGAATTAAAGCTATGGTTGCTAATCAGTCTGTACTAGGATTACCAAATGTGCAAAGTCAACATATGGTTTATAAATGTGAAGCATGTCAAATGGGTAAAGCACACAGGTTACCATTTCAGAAGAAAGGATTCAAACATGATGGATTACTAGAGCTTATTCATACAGATGTATGGGGACCAACAAAAGAAGGATCTATCAGTGGCTCAAGGTACTATGTTCTTTTCATTGATGATGCTACAAGATGGATAACATTATATGTTTTGAAGGAAAGATGAGAAGTGTTTGGAGCTTTCAAGCATTTTCATGCATATGCAGAGAGAGTCACAGGTCAAAAGCTTAAGAGACTGAGGTCTGATGGAGGGGGAGAATATTTCTCCCAAGAGTTCAATGATTATCTTTGGAATGCAGGTATTAAGAGAGAAATAAATTGCAGGTATACACCACAACAAAATGGTGTAGCAGAAAGAAGGAACAGGACTTTGGTTGAGTTTGCTAGAGCTATGCTAAAGGAGAAGAACTGTCCAAATTATCTTTGGGCTGAGGCTGTAAATACAGCTACATATCTTGTGAATAGATTACCATGTGCAGCTCTGAATGGAATGACTCCATATGAAGCTTGGTGGGGTAAGAAACCAACACTAGATCATTGTAGAGTGTTTGGATCAATTGCATATGCTTATGTGCCATCACAGCTTAGGCATAAACTTGAACCAAAGGCAGAAAAATATGTGTTCATTGGTTATGATGAAAAGCAGATGGGTTACAGGTTGTGGAATCCTCTAACAAAACAATTTATTGTTTCTAGAGATGTTACATTTGATGAACAGAAAAGTTGGTATGCAGATCAAAGTCATACAGCTGAAGAATTTGAAGAAGAGGTAAGAAGATGTGAGAAAGGAAAATCAATTGTGCAGGTAAATAGAGATGAAGACTATATGCAAGCAAGTACATCCACAAGTGGATTAACAAGAAGAAATGAAGAAGCTCCTATATTTGATGAAGAAGTGTATCCAGACACTTATGAAGAATGTGAACCAAGAAGGTCAAGCAGGACTAGAAGACAACCAGAAAGGTATTCTTATGATACTTCTTACATAACTCAGAAGAACTATGCATATATGGTCAAAGATGATGAAGAACCTCAGAACTATGATGAAGCTAAAGGTAAGAAGCAATGGGAAGAAGCGATGAAGGAAGAGTTCAATGCACTGGAGGAGAACAAGACATGGGAACTTGTTCCTAAACCAAATGGTAAGAAAGTAATTGGAAATAAATGGGTTTATAAAGTGAAGAAGCTTGCAGATGGAAGTATAGCCAGATACAAAGCTAGACTGGTGGTGAAAGGCTATGCCCAGACCTATGGCATAGATTATGATGAGACATTTAGTCCTGTAGCTAAGATGTCAACTATAAGGACAATCATTGCTATTGCAGCTTCAAAAGGATGGACTCTAAGTCAATTGGATATAAAGAATGCATTCTTGAATGGATACATATCAGATGAGGTATACATGGAACAACCTCAAGGGTTTATAGATTCCAGGTATCCAAATTTTGTTTGCAGGTTGAGAAGAGCATTGTATGGATTGAAGCAAGCTCCAAGAGCTTGGAACTATAGACTGGTGAAGTATCTCAATGACCTTGGATATCAAAGTTCAAAAGCAGATTCAAGTCTACTTATCAAAAGAACAGAGGAAGGTACAATCTACATTTGTATTTATGTAGATGACATTATAATCACAGGTACTTCAGATGAAGGAATCAAGGAGGTAAAGAGATTGCTTGAAAAAGAATTCAAGATCAGTGACCTAGGAAAGTTATCATACTTTCTTGGAATGGAAGTTACTTATACAGATCATGGCATATATGTGTCACAAGAAAGGTATCTTCTGAACTTGTTGAAGAAGTTTGATATGGAAAATTGCAGAGAAGCTTCAACTCCACTTGAAGTTAATCACAAGCTCAGTAAATATGATGGTGCAGAATACAAAGATATGAGGAAGTATCAATCTCTTGTGGGTAGTTTGATTTATGCTACACTAACAAGACCTGATCTTAGTTATGCCGTGGGAGTTTTGTCACAATTCATGCATTGTCCAAAGGACCCACATTGGATTGCAGGTCAAAGAGTTCTCAGATATATCAAAGGAACTATAAAGGAAGGATTATATTAGATTTGAAGTTGAGAGCCTATAGTGATTCAGATTGGGCAGGTAATCAAGATGACAGAAGATCAACTCATGGTTACATGATATATATTGGTGATAAGCTTGTAAGTTGGTGTTCAAAGAAACAACATACAATAGCATTATCATCAACTGAAGCAGAGTACAAAGGACTTGTGGAAGCAGCTAAGGAAGTCATATGGATGCAGACATTGTTCAAGAGCTTAGGCATTGATCAAGGTACGCCTACAATACATGGAGATAATATGAGTTCACTTTATCTTGCAGCAAATCCAGTATTTCATGCAAGGACAAAGCACATAGAGATACATTATCATTTTCTCAGAGAAAAGGTAATGGAGAAGGAGATTGAAGTGGAGTACATTTCTACTAAAGATCAGTTAGCAGACATAATGACAAAGAGCTTGGATGGTGTGAAGACCAGCAGATTCAAAAGCATGGCAGGAGTAAAAGAAAAGAAGATGATATGAAGAAACAGGGAATGTCAATTAGTGATTGAGGGGGAGCTGTTGGAGAAACACTCACTAATTGGACATATATTTGAAGGTCAAATCTTAGGAAGAAAACCCCATGCCTATGTGAAGGCACAAATTCACAAGTGTATCATATTTGTAAAGTTAGTTCACTTTAGTTCTAGAAGTTTTTTAAAATCACGAGAATACAAAAATCTATATAAGTTAGTTTGTATCAACTGACGCGAAGAGAGAGAGAGAGAGTGAGAGAGAAGAAGTAGAAGAAGGAGTTCATTTTATACGACTGAGTATAGTCGGGCTTCTCTGAGTGAGAAAGCATCTGTAAAACTTCTGAGTTTTCATAGCTATGAGAAAGAACTGAGTAAAGTTCTGTGTATGAGTCTCTCTCCATCATCTCCATGCTTGCCTACTGTGTGATGAATTCAAAAGTTCAAGTTTTCTGAGCAATTCGATGCCTGGCATCAAATCTTGGCTGATAAGTCATTTTTTTTTCATTCTCTGTGTGTTAACTGTTGTTGAATCTTCTAAAATATGAAGTTTGTGGAGCAACTCGATGCCTGGCATCGAGTTCCAGCATAAAATGGATGCTCGGCATCGACTTCTAGCATATAAGTCATCTTCTTCATGTGTGTGTAAAATAGAGTGTTTCTGGTGCAGAAAAATAGCCAAAAAAAGCCCAAAGTCGATGCCCGGCATCGACTTGGACTGAAATTCGATGCCAGGCATCGAATTTTTTATTTTTGGACACCAGGAATACTAAAACAGGCAAAGTTTCCAATTTTGGAAGGTCATACAGGGTCATCTTGTGAGGGCCATAACTTGAGTTCTAGAGATCCGTTTGATGCATATGATAGCTTGTTGGAAAGCTCTACTCTTCTAGTTTCATCCTATAAAGTTTCATGGAGAAATAATACTTGAGCTAGGAGAAATTAGCAAAATACTGAAGGTATGTCATTTTAGTGACTAGGAATTTCTATAGAAGCAAAGTTCTCACTTTAGGCTATCATTTCTCAAAGTTTGGAGTGGCAATGAGTCAATGGTGACCATAGAGGTGTTCTAGTGTCACATTAATTCATTTCTTGTGGTGTATCATACATCAACAAAACGGGAACTAAAGCTCTATTGCGATTCTCTTCTGCAGCAGCGTATTTCACTGAGATGACATTCGCTGGTGGGGGTGGCTGCTGAGCTAAAACAGGTTGAGGTCTTTTTTGAGCCTGATATGGATAATTTTGAGGAGGCCTATAGTAATAAGGCTGAGCATTGTATTGGCCTTGATACCTACCTGGCTGTGTGTATGCTTGCGGGTAGTTCTGTCTCACTGCCTGTTTGTTGTATGGGCAGTCCTGAGCCGTGTGATTTGTGTATCTTCTCTCAATAGTACAGTATTGGCCACTAGGGTTGGCTTGTGTTTGTGTTGCATTGGGGCACACATTTGCCAAATGATTTCTACCACAGGTGTAACAACGTATGTTAGTTGTTAACTTGGGCATCTGTTTACTAGAAACTCCTAGTTTCTAGGCCACTTTTTCTGCTAGATCTTCTATTGAGCTAGACAATTTTGTGGATGCTAAAGATGAACAGTCTGAGTCCTTGTAGACCTTTGAGAGTTCCAACTCGTCTCCTAAGTTGTCCTCAATGTCTATGCAAATTCTTACACACTGCTCTAGCGTTCTGGGTTCTTTCAAGTATACATAGGAGCGTAGTTTAGAGCTCAACAAGCCACCTAAAAACAATGGCACTTGCTTGGCTTGTGAGGGTAGCTCTTGCATTGGACATCTCTCAACATATTATCTAAACCTACGTCCTGCCAGTCTAATTGTTTCTTGAGGGGTTTGTTTGAAACTATGAATCAACAAAGACGTGTCATGTCTGATCCCACTTTTAGAGAATTCAGTGATGAATGACTCTAAAAAGTAATGGATTTCTCTAAATTGCCTTTGCTGCAATGGTTGAAACCAAGTTAAAGCGGTATTCTTTAACGTTAGTCCAAATGCATTATATTGCGTGAATATGTCTTCGACTTGTTCTGCTCTTAGTACTTGCTTGAATTCTGCGACATGATCGTAGGGATCTCCTGTCCCATCAAAATAATTTTTCATTGATTTTACTAATTGAGTGGGTCTGAATATTCTTGCGTGTTCGCATGGTCTAGGTAGAGGAAAATCATCTCTAGCTCCTGGCATTCTTTGTCTTTCCACTCGGTCCGTGTCTATGGTCGTTCTATCTCTCCCTATGGGGTGATTGAAGCTTACTTCCGGTCTCTCTTTATTTTTCTCCCTGTGATTAGCGTGGGCTGATGATGTTCCTGCCCCTTGTTGGCTTGCGTTTACATTTGCTCGTGATGGAGGGAATACCAATTCACCTCTCCATGTGTATGTATTTCTAGCATGGTCTGGTACCACAAATACTCTTTCTGAAGTTTCATCCAGGTATACAACCTTTCCAGGTGTATCCGGGTCCTTGAACTCGTAGATTATGATGGAGCCTACCTCGCTAGGGTGTTCCGTTCTGTATCTCCAAAATGCTTCATCAGTTTCTTTATTTACAAACAGCTCTATGCTTCTGTTGTCCTGAGGGGTCCAATCTGGAACTAGTACTCGTGTCAGTACAGATTTCCCTCTAGGTGTTCTTGGTTCTTCTAATGGTTCCTTTCCTTGAGATCTCGCTTCCGTCTCTAACTGAATCACGGCAAATTCATTGGTATTGTTTGGCTGCGTACTTAAGATATACATCGTTCCTTTCCTTCCTTATCTATGTACGCGTGTCTCTCGAATTTCACCACTGGACGTTCCAATCCAATGGGTTGATCGGGGTTGTGCATTTGCACCACTTGTCTTTGCAAACCATCCTCATAGATGCGGGCACCTAATCGGTTGGTAAGAAACTCCAATTGAGTCCTATAGGGTCCTTCTGGTCTTTCTAAGTATGCTATGTTTGACCCTCCTTCTAGTCGTTCTGTGCTAAATGCCATTTCTGATTCACTCGTGTCTGAGCTTTCGTAGGGGTAATTACTATTCAATTGTTGAGCCCACGATCGAGCAGTAGTGCCTACACTTGCTTCTGACGATCTAAGGCTTTGTCGGTCGGACTTACCTATATGTTTGCCCGATGTAACGTTCATTAATTTTCTTCCTTGCACACTCAGTACACGCTCAGATCGTCAATGATTCTTTGTCATTACTTTCTTGATTCTTTTTAAATTTCTTTTGATTCTTGTCTTAATGTATGCGTCAGGAATTCGACTTTCTGTGGTACTTTGAGTTCTCGTTTTGTCAGACTTAGGTTCTTTCCTTTAGGTTTTCGTATCACACACCTCTACTTTAGTCTTGAACTTGATAAATTTAATTCTCTTGAACTTGAGGCGTTCCTATCCTCGTTAATCCACAATGCTAACGTTTATCATAAGCAAAAAATTGACTGAGGGGGTTGAGTAATCTTCCAACCTCGAGTCAGCTTTCCTGGTTGCTATGATGCCCAAGAAGCCACGCTTCCCAAGCTTTATGCCCTTCACTGCTTTGCCTTGCGATGGTCTGAGATGATCGCGATGGTCTGGGACCGTCGCGATGGTCTAGGAAAACCGTCGCGATGGTGTGTGCACGAACCGTCGCGATGGTCTGAAGTGCACGGTCGCGATGGTCTAAATGTGAGCAATCGTGATGGTCGGGGTGAGGCGTCGCGATGGTCCGATTGAGTGAACAATCGCGATGGCGTCAGTCAATGGTCAACGTGAACCGTCGCGATGGTCCGAAGTGAACCGTCGCGATGGTCACTGATGCGATGGCGTGAGCCAATCGCGATGGTCCAAATTTTGAATTGTCGCGATGGTGTAGGGGTCTCGTCGTGATGGCATGGCTGGTGAGCAATCGCGATGGTCTAGCTTGCCACGTGGCACTATCGAGGCGATGGCATGGGCCAATCGCGATGGCATGGGGTCGACGGGATCGTCGCGATGGTCAAGGACCGTCGCGATGGTTCAAGTGAACCGTCGCGATGGTGTGAGACCGTCGCGATGGTCCGGCCGAGCCGCCGCGATGGCGTGAGCCAATCGCGATGGTGTGACACAATCGCGATGGTCCACCAAAGTGTGAATTTTTGAAATGTAGCAATGGATTCCTTTAGGCACAAGGGTTGCCTACATGCCCATGAACTCGCTTACCTCAAATTCCGAACTTGGCAGACCATCGCGATGGTCTGACACAGTCGGCAATTTCTGACAGAAAGTGATTTTCTTACCTTTTTGCAGCCTTCCTGATGCACTGGAGCTCTGTACCTGCAAGAAAACTCAAAAACACACAAGTACACACAAGCACAAAAGCTCTCTCTCTCTCTTGCACATGCACAAATGAGGGGAAATGAGGAGAATGGGTGGATATGATAAATTTTTTGATTTTTTTGGAGTTGGAGATGATGATGCGGTGATGAAGATGGAGTGTGGGGGAGGTGAAAAACACTAAAAACTAACTAGAAACAACAACAAAAACTGAAATTTTTACCTTCCAACGCCACCTCTTGCTATACTCTTACCATCACACATTCGTCGTAGACTCGATCCCCGACAACGGTGCCAAATTTGGTGTTGCTCTAGCACAATGGTGAGAACCACGTTAAGAAGCTCCACCTCCTTAATGTCAATCCGCGGAAGAGATAGGAGTGATATGAAGATCGTGAATGTGAGATGAAGTGAGAGTGAAGGTGAGAAGCATAGAGATGCACACACACATACACACACACTACGAAGAGACAAGCAAGACACAATGGAAGGTGAGAAATCAACTCTATTGCTCAAGAATACTCTTACAACTCAAAGTAGCTCTAAGCTCTTCTCTACTCAACAAGCTAACCTAAAAAATGAGCTCTCTAGCTCTTTTTATAGTTTCTAGAATAGTTTTGACCGGTTTCACATCTAGTGACCTGCATAGTTAAAAAATAGGTCCTATGCGCTATTTGAGAGGGTAAACGGTGTCTAAAAATAACCAAAATTGATACGCTCATTCTACCTAAGCTCCTCAAGCTCGAGGACTCCTCGGCTTGCACAAAATGGATCAAGAAATTAAGAAAAGGGTTTTTCTATATTACATATGTTACAATAGGGATAAAAATCACTGTTGAAGGTTTTTGAAAAGTATTTTAAAACATAATTCTTTGAAAAAAAAGATTCGACTGACTCCCTGCTCTATCTTTACATGCTTCCGCGTCTTCTATGCCTCTGGCTACTGCTACTACCAACACCCCCCTCCCTCTCGCTTTTGTCGTCCTCGACAGAACCTTGTTGTGCGGTCTGTCGGATGTAGTTCTGTAGGAGGTCTTGAGCGAGGGTGTGTTCTGATATCCGAACGCCTCGGGCCAAATCTGCCTCGAGTTTCTCCCAATCAATTGGTTGCGGTTCATCAGGTGGTGGGAGTCGATAATGTGTGGAATAAACCATCTGTTCACAGGTAAATAATTGAAGCAAGTGGGTGGGCCTGCTGATGAACACTTCTGAATGGTATTCCCAGAATCGGGTTGTGAACATTTCTTCAAAGGTTTGCTTGTAGCACGCCGGTAAGTATTTGATTCTGCAATGCCAGGCGTAACACACCCGTAGAGATGGCGTTGTACTCATATCGTATGCAAGATCTAGATTGCCATGCTCGAAGCCCGGGGTGTTTACATGGGGTGCCTTGACGCGTCTGAAGACTTTAAAAACCATTTGCATCATGTCAAATATCTTGACAGTCATGTGCGCTGCTATATCGTCCATGTGTTTCAAGCGAGGGAGCCAGTGACGAATCGTGGCCATCATGTATCCCACTGTTGGTAGTTCTATGGGTGGCTTGAAATATGGGTAATTTAACCAATCCTGACACTGCTTGTTGTTCTGTACTTTAATAGCAAATGCTGTCCAGGAGCAGCGACGTGGCACTGGTCCCCAACATGGGTTGTACTTTAAGTGCAATGGTGCCTTAACCCAAGTACTCATCATCTCAGGATACTCTTGTAAAAGATCTTTACGCCAATTGGGTTGATGGATTTCTCCGCACTGCGCATCCGGTGGCAAATCTTCAGGCTCAAACTGAGTGGCATGAGATGGTTTCTTGCCTGTTTCTTTCTCTATGGCCAACTGATACTCGGCCATTAGCATAAAATACGGTTTGTACTATAGCTCATGCCCTGATATGTATCTGCGGGGGGCCAAATGAGCAAAGTAGGGTGACTGTAGAATTCTTTCCTCAATCATTGCCATTGCGTGCAGCTGCGCCTCTACTCGTGCTGAGTGGGTGGTTCCAAGCTCTTCAATTGTCTTCATCCATGCGGGGGTTGGAAGTTCATAAGTCATCTGGCCTTCAGTCGTGACTCGTCCGCCTGGGATGGGTTGTGGCTCATAGGCTTCTTCAAAGGTTTCTTCCACCGGAATGGTTACATTTTCTTCATCGGCTGGGAGCTCTGGTGGGGAATCCAGCCTTGGTGGTGCTTTGTATATAGCTATTCTTGATTCAAGAGTTGATACCTGGGCCCGTAATGCGTTGAGTTCCTCTAGGATGCCAGGAGAAGGGTCCGCAGGAGCTGGTAATCCTTGGGTCGCTGGTAGTCCTTGTGTTGCAGGTGCTCTGAGATGGAGTAGTTTATGATCTTCCTTTAGCTTCTGATATTCTTCGTTCATTCGATCGTATTCATCGAGCAATCTGATGTGATCATCGAGCAACATTTTCATTGATTCGGAGGGCACTGCTTTGAACCGGCTAGGACTTAATGGTTGGTCTGGATGATCGAGAGTAGCTTCTAAATTTTCTCTGTTCTGCTCTTGTAGCCGCTGGTTCTCTTCCTTTGCTACTGCTAGATGTCGTCTTAAGAGTCCCATATTTCTTGTTAATGTTGCGTTGCGAATTGTCTGGGCCCTAAGCAAGTTGTCAAGATCAGCAGTGGCCTCCTTGGTTTTCTCTTCACTTTCTAGTTCCAGCTTGTGATAAGCCTCGCGTAGTTCTTGATATCGGTTGTTCAGTGAGGCATTCTCAATAGACAATGAGTTAAGCTGCGATTGTAGATCATTCGTTGTCTTTTGCAGTGCTTGATAATTCGTTCCTAAAGATGTAAACTCATTGCGCACTTGAGTCATACATGTAAACATCTCTTGAAATGCCGCATCGATGGTAGGTGGTAAAATTAGTGATGTGCTAAGTGCAGATGCAGTTGCAGTGTGAGTGGGTGTTGATGCAAGGGGTAAGGGAAAAGGGGGTGGGAAAGTGGATGCTGTGGTGATTGTGGAAAATTGTGGTGTGCTTAAATATTGTGGTGCCACAAATGAAGTGAGTGGAGGTGCAGTGGGGGGTGATATATCCATATCGCTGGATGTGGTGTCGAGTGCGGTGACTGTGAATAGTGGTGTGATCGTGGGTAAGTGTGTGGGTGTAAATACAGGATTTACAAAGGTTGAGGAGTAATTTACAGAGGGGTTGTCTTGAACGGCTTGGTGGAAAGGGGAAAGAGGGGTTACGGTGGGTCGGGGAGGTGAGACTGGGGAGAAGGTTAATGGAGGTGGGAATGGGAAAAGGGGTCTTGGAGGTGTGGGGAAGGGTGGAAAAGATGGATGGAGAAATGGGTTGGATAGAAAGGTGGATGTGTTATGGGGTAGACTAGGTTGAGTGGGTGCGGGAATTGTGGGCTGAAGGGGAGTAAGGACGACTTCTGCTACTCCACCGGAGAAAGAGGATGTTGTTCTGGGAGAAGGGGAGTGTATGGGGGAGATTGGATGGATGGGAGGTGATGGGGGAGCGGTTTGGGTGGTCGGTACTTCGATGACTGTGGTGGTATGTACAACGGTAGTAGGGGGTGGGGAATCTACGAGGATGGCTTCTTCTGCGAAAGAGCCTTCAGGGACAAGACGTGCTTCCCTGGCCTGTTCTGAAGACTGACCGCCGGTGGGTACCCGAATGTATTCACCAGGTTTGGTTAGTAAGCGGATTCTACGGGGGTCATACTGCGGTAGCAATTTTCTCTGCAAATATCTTAAGGCTTCAGTGGGTCCAATTGATTTGACAAGCTCTCTGAAACCTCTGATGTATACTTCTTCGAACCCGCCCGAGACAAGATCTTGTTCTATGAGGGTTTGGCTCTCTTCGTCAGTCAACTCTTACGCGCCCAAACCTTTTCCATAGTACGGTATAACTTTTTAATGGCCAGTGTATAAGCTGCTGCTTCGAAGGTTTCCTCTTCATGTGTGCTTCTATCACCTTGGGTGTCCGTTTGTTGTTCTTGTTCGTTTGTTTGCACATGTTCTTGGGATTCATGAGTTCCCCGACTTGCTTCGTTATCACCGTTGTCTTCATCTGTCTCTGTTCTTTCCTCTTTAGAGCTAGACACTATTTGTCCTTGTGGTTGATCTCGCGGTGTGGTAGGGTAGCTGGGCCTTTCATATTCCTGAGAGAAGATCTGGCCTTTTGAAAACTGAAATTCATTTGAAAATACATCCTGCATCTCAAAATCAAATGTGGTATTTGCTTGTTCTGCTTCTAAATGAGGTATCGGAAAAGAGAAAGCTTCCGCACCGATAGTGGTGGGAACTTCTGCCGTAGTGCTGGTAGGTCTTGTAACTGTGGCTGCTTGAGGAGCAACTGTGCTGGTAGTGCCCTCCGTTGTAACTGGTCTCGATAACCTTATGGGAATGGGTTGAACAGGGGCTTCCGTTGGAGACTGTTCCGGAGAGGGTTGCGGGGACGGTGATTCTGGCACCTGAAGGCAAGGGATGGTTCCTCTCATTCGCTTTCTTGCTCGTCCTCTGCTAGGCTTCCTAGCTTTCTTCGATGTCCCTTTGAATGCCTTCAACTCTTCGCTTGTCATTGCTCGCTCGATAGGTAAATCGTAGGCCAAACACATATATACAATGCGCGTGAGGGCACAACATCCATTGATGACTTTCTTTCTTTCCCATCTATGTTGTGCTAAATACATCTGATCAATGATCCAGCTAGCTAGATCAACTGTCTGGGATCCAATACAAGATAAATACAAACCAAACCAGATTCGTTTGTGAGGCATTGTGAATCTGTCCTGAGCGGGGAAAGCAAAATGCTGCATACATATCCACAGTGGTTTTGAAAGCTCAGGTGTGATTGCCGAAATCTCTTCCCACTTAGTAACGTCCCCACGTTTCATAGGGTTTGGAACTAACCTTTCTCGCTCTGTGGGCGTGTGGGGTACATGAATCTTGATGGCAGCTCGAATCAGATCTTTAGAAAGATAAAATCTTTTATATGGTGGATCGTTCACTAAAGATGGCAAAATAAAAGTTCCGGGCAGGTCCTTATTCTCCGAAGCTATCAAAGTGGTGATTAAATAATAGCATCTGTAGAAGTCAGGTTTAGGCAAAGGGTCACTGAAATACTCTGTGAAGCCGGCTCTTGCCCAAACATGTGTTAAGTCTTGTGTGTTTTGTAGCCCTTCGAACTCTCTTGAGAGAAACTGATATTTGCCCCAGGTACAGTCATCAAAAGTCAAATTAGCCTCAAATATAAACTCAACATCCGCCAATGGTCCTGCTAGCCCTTGAAACCAATGAGAATTACGATGAATCTTCTCAGTATACCCTCTAGGAGGATCGTCAATAGGCATCGGTCCTAGGAAACCTTGAAATTCTGGCGGTGGAGTCGTCGGATGGGACTCTGCGAATAAAATACCGATAAGTTCTACAGGTGCGCTGGGGCCTGCTTCTGATGGTCCTTCTTTGGTTTGCATGATGATTGTCGTGCTAATGGAAAAGATCTGCTACAAAAGATTAGCACATTAGTATGGAAATTAATTATGATCCCATTAAGGTTAGACTGCAATCCCTTTCCATAGCCGATGTGTAACCGTGTAGCCAAGTGTTGTGATGTGATTGATGCAATGCTTCTTGCAGAACTAGTGCAGGTCTCTAGACACCTATATGTTTTCAGATATTGCATACAGTTCTTTGATGAGATGTTATTACAGGTGATGTTGGGTTATAGTGTGTGGATTTATACAAGGTTCAGTCATGAATGAGTTATTACAAGGTTGTAGATTAGTCGGGGTGGTAGTTATGTTAGACAAAGGGTTAGGAGAAGACTTCTGGATACGTTTCAGTATCCACTTCCTAAGAGTTTGTGATCGGGTGATAGGTCTCTACGGAGGGACAAAAGATGAGATCAGATTTGGTGGGGTTAAAGGGTGAAGAGGTTTCTGAGGGTTATATATTACATGGCTTGAGGGTTGAGCTATAATACACTATTTGGGTACCCAAATCTGCGTGGTTGTGGGTCGGTTCATAAGGTACTTCTTGGCGATCCGAATTTGTCGAATGTTTGTAGTCGTAGAAGAAGGTCGAGTAGATCTTGGATACTGTGTCTGCTTCTGCCTAGACTTCTTCTTGTCATTGTCTTCGTTGTTGAAATTTGTTGGTGATTTCTGTCCTTTTGGCACCCATATTTGTCTTGTGCCTCTTGCTTTATGATACTGAGACTGCAGCTTTCTTCCTTGTGTCGCCTGATGTTGTCGTCGGTTTGGGTTCCTTCGTCGTAGTTGACTCTTTTGTGGTTGAGGTTGAGAGGTCGGATGGACACTCTGCTTTGGAAAAGAAGGGAGGTCCAACACTTGCGAAACCTGCCCATTAGGAAGTGCTCCATTTTGTACTTTTAATCTAGGCCAGTCCGCAGTAAGTGTGGAAGGATGGGCACCGCAGGTGATAGTCTCCATTTGTCCGCTGATGTAGCCCACCTGATCGCTGATTGTGTCCATTTGACCAAGCGGTTGGGTAATTGCCCCTTCTAATTTGCAGGAAGCCCAAGGGAAAATCTCCTGACGTCCTTCTGATTGACAACTGTCTATAGCCAAGCCCGAGTGGGTTGGTGTAGACGTAACATGATCTGACCAAAGATCTTCCGGTCTTCTGTTGCATGCATTTCATAGGGTCTAGGGTTACAAACCTCAGTCGGAATGCCATTAGGGAAGTGAAGCGGTATCACTCGCTTCTGATCTAAGGTTCCAAAATGTAAGGAGCCTTGTCTAAGATTTAGGTCCACTGAGTGATTGTATAGCCAATCTTGGCCAAGGATTAGGGGTTCTATCAGGTCATCATCATGGCACACTAGTAGCTTTACTGTCAAGGTCACTTCGTCTATGAGGATAGGAAGGTCCACCTCACCCATGCAAGGGGTTTCCATGCCTCCTAGCCATATGAGGTACGCCTCAATTGGTCGCATTTCTATTCCTGAGTCCTTATAGTGGGACCATCTAATCACACTAGTCGCAGCATCTGAGTCAATTAAAGCCCTGAGCTCTTGGCAAGGGTTGCCGTGCTCTAGCTTGACTGTAATGAATGGTCTCCTGTCCACTATGCTAGGATGGGTACTTGACTTTACTTGACACATGGCCATGGGATATCTGGGTGTAGTTTCCAGATGGTTATAATGTTCTCTCCCTAGTCCTTGTCTTCTTAACTTCATGCGCTGAATGCGTTCTATAGCTTCTGCCTCAACTTCAGCTCGTATTCTATTTTCTTCCTCCTTACGCTTCTTTGCCAACGTGAGTCGTCTAAGCATATCCTCAGTAAGAGGTTCTTGGTATAACCTGACTCTACAGCCACTGATGTAATTAAGCATTATGTCTCCTTCTAAGGTGGCTAATTGTACTTCTCCACTTGTTGAGAGTCTGTTAATGATCATAGGTCCATAACCTTGCTTTTCTAACTTCCGTGCGTGTTGCTTCAGGGTATATACTAGAACTAAATCTCCTTCTTTCAAGCCTTTATCTTTCACATGTGTATCAAAATATGCTTTCTGTCGCTTCTTCGCCACGTATATTCCTGCTGCTGCTTTCAACCTGGTTTCTCTTAATCGTTCCAAGTCCATTATTCTTGCTGATAATTCATGGCCGGTCCACTGATGTTATTGTGCAACCTTAAGGGTCGGTATCAAGAAGTCCAAAGGAAGCACAACATTCTGACCAAAAACCATCTGAAAGGGAGTTGCATTGAGTACGGTCTTGTAGGCCACTCGATATGCCCAAACAGCGTGGTGTAACTGTTTGTCCCAATCTGAATGTTTGTTGTTCACGAGTTTCGTCAGTACGTTACAAAGGATCTTGTTAGTGCTTTCAGCCTGACCATTGGCCTGAGGATGATATGGTGCGGATTTCTTGTGAATCACCATAAAATCCTGTAACAAATATTCAATGACTTGGTTTAGAAAGTGAGTTCCTCGATCGCTCACTAACTCTATAGGCAGTCCATATCTCGTAAAGACATTTTCAAATAAGAATTTTGCAGTCGTGTGAGCATCATTCTTTTTCGTGGCTTTTGCCTCTACCCATTTGGTAAGATAATCTGTGGTGACAATAATGTATTCAACATGTGTACCTTTTGCAGGGGGGTTAATGGGTCCTACAAAGTCTATACCCCACTTAGAAAATGCACGTCCGGCCATCATGGGTTTCAATGGCATTTCATCTCTGCGAGTAGGAAACTGAGTTCTTTGGCACACATCACATCTCTTTACATAGGTATGAGCATCCATGTGAAGAGTAGGCCACCATAATTCTGCAAAGAGGATGGCTTTGATTATCCTATCGGGTCCAAAATGACCTCTTGCAACACCTTGGTGTGCAGTCTCTAGTATGCGCAAATAATCGCTTTCATGAACACATTGTCTTAGGTATTCGTCTCTTCCTCTTTTGTATAGATTATCGTCAATAAGTGAATAGTCTTGGGCTTCCTGCTCTAGACTGCGCTGTCGTGCTAAAGTCATCCCTTGAGGGAATGTTTTCGTCCTCAAGTTTGTCACTAAAGGTTCATTCCAATCTAATGTGAGAGACACGTGATACAATTTAGCATGCTCTACTGGTGGTCTTTCACAACAAACATGGCATTCTTTACACCACTTGTAGACGTCTGCTTCCATTGTAGGCCAATAAACTCCTAGTCTATGCAGAGTCTGCAACGTACGGTGTTTCGAGTGATGTTGCTTTAATGCACGTACATGTGCTAATTGCAACCAATTCACATGTTCTGATTCATCTACACAACAAGCAAGAATCTTTTGATTATCCTGTTTATATATGCTTCCTGCTATGATTTGATATCTCTGAGACTTGGTAATCTCTCCTTCCTTGATCCTTAACTTAGGATTCTTGGGTCCATACGTGAGAATTGGGACTATAGGCTTAGCCCATTCTGGTGCTATCTCAAGGTTAAACAAGTATGCATCGGGTAATTCATCCACTATTCCTTGAGGAGCTTCTCCTGTGGTTAATCTTGAAAGGTGGTTAGCTCTAAGATGTGTCTTTCCTTTCCTGAGTAATACTTCAAAATCGTACTCCATGAGTAATAGAAACCAACATATTAATCGTCCTGTGTTACATGGCTTGTTGACTAAATACAGTAATGCTTGATGATCTATAAAGAATTTGAACTTGTTTGCCAACAAATAATGTCTGAATTTCTTTACTGCGTAGATCATCCCTAATCCTTCTCATTCCGTAGTGGTGTAATTTCTTTCTGCTGCGTTCAACTGTCTGCTCGCGTAAGCTATGGGGAGATCTATATTACCTTCATTCATGGGTTGTGCTAACACAAATCTATGGCATAATTGGATGCATCCACATGTACATGAAATGGCTTACTCCAATCCAGGGTTGTCAATATAGGTGCTGAGCACAAACGTCGTTTAAGTTCATTGAATGAATTCTCACACTCGTCTGTCCATGCAAAATGGGTCAAAAGAGAGTACAAAGGCTTGGCTATGATTGCATACATGTGTATGAATCGTCTATAATAACCGCAATGGCCCATAAATGCCTGTACCTCTTTCACGTTAGTTGGTATAGGTAGATCTACAATTACTTTCACTTTTTCTTCATCCGTAGAGATTCCATTCTTTGACACAATGTGTCCTAAAACTTTGCCTTGTCTGACCATGAAAACACATTTTTCTAGGTTCAAACAAACCTGATATTCTCGACATTTGTCAAATATTTGTCTTAATTCTGGGATATGTGTTTGTCTGACATTCGAATGAGCACATAAGTCATCGACATAGACTTCCAAATTCTTGCGTAAGAATTCCTTGAAAACATGACACATGAGTCGCTGGAAAGTGGCGCGTGCATTTGTTAAGCCAAAAGGCATCACACAAAATGCAAATATGCCCCATTCAGTGGCAAAAGCCGTCTTGTGTTGATCTTCTGGAGCAATGACTACTTGATTATAGCCTGAGAATCCATCAAGGAAGCTGTAAACTTCCTTGCCCGCCACTCTTTCCAATAAGTGTTCTGTGATAGGAAGAGGATAACTATCTCTAATTGTGGCGGCATTAACTTTTTTAAGGTTAATACACACACACAATTTTCCATTCTTCTTGGGCACAACCACAATGGGGGATACCCACTCGGTATGCTCAATCTCATAAATGAATCCTGCTTCTATCAAACGATCTATCTCCTCTTTAATTTTCGCCGCGTAGTTATCATTGTACGTGTATGGTTTTTGTTTTGTCGGTTTTGCATCTGGAGTCATAGGGATTCTATGAGAACATATATCTGGATCTACTCCTTTCAAATCTTTGTAACTCCAAGCGAACACATCTCTATATTCGCGCAATAGGGCAACTAATTCCTCTTCTTCTTCATTCGTCAAATCATGCCCTATGTATGTACATTTCTCTTCTTCTCCTTCTATGGCAACTATGATTTTTTTAGTTTTCTCTCGATTATCATATACTTCTCCAATGTCAGCTTTTCTGTTAGGCATTCGTACCATGATTCGTCTGTCTTCTATTTCATATTTCTTGAAATTTTCAGGAACTTCAAACAAGGATTCTTCTTCTTCTGACATGGTTTCTTTCTTCTTTCTTTTCTTGCCTTCACTCTTGCTAGTCACTTGTGTAGCTATCCTCACCTCATTCATGATTTCTTCGTGTCTCTGAGGATGAGTTTCTACTTCGTAAAAATATTCTTCTTCTGATGCAAAGGGTGGGTCCATGATAATTGATTCTAAATCGAAATCACTCTGATCCTCAAATGCATCAGTGCTAGGTTCACATTCTTCTAAAATTGAATCACACATGATTGGCTCTATTGTAAAAACTGAGATGTCATAGCCATCTTCGTCACAGTGGGGTGTCCATTGTTCTTCATTGATGGCTACATCCATGGTTGCTAAGATTTTTGCCCAACCATGGGGTTCGAATTCTTCATCTGGAAATACTACAGGTGCATATGCTGGGTCTTGAAGGGTTCGTGGATGTTGTTCTGCACCTAAAGTCCTGGCTTCTAACCTTTGTTCCTCTTGTTTTGCTACCTTACACATCCATAAATGAGTGTCCTCGTGCAACCATGAGGGGTCTGACTCCAAAGAGTGTACTGATTCTGTTTCTACTTGTGTTTTACGGATGGTATTCCATTGTATTGGGGGTACGTCTCGATGTGAATAGTCTTTAAGATTGACTTTAGTAGTCACTCTTAAATGTTGCAAGTACAAAGAATTAGTTCCCCAATCTTGTACAATTTGCAACTGACGCATGAATGGTCGTCCCAATATCATCTCATAAGCATGATTTTTCGCAAAGTCACAAATGGCGAAGGTATGCTCAAACTCCACAGCACAAGTGGTGAGAGATATGTCTAGTAAGCCTAATAGTTTTTCTATGTGTCCATCAGCCATTTGTAGCTTCATCCTGGTAGGTCTGAGTGCTGGCTTACCCCAACGTTTCCATAAAGCGGTGGTAGCGATGGCTACTCCGGCTCCTGAATCTAAGATGGCTTTCGTGGTGTAGCCCTGATGAGTTATTGGAAGATAAGTATTACCTTCCTCTCCTTCACTTACATCTCCCATCTTTTCTACTGGTATCTTTGGTACCTTCTTTTGTGATCCTATCTGAGAGGGAGTAGTAGCAAGCTCAGGGAATTGATTTGCTACATGCTTCCACAATTCCGGTTTTACCTTTAACAACTCCTCTAGAGTGAGATTACATTGAACCTTGGTGTTCTTTATCACTTCCGTGTTCCTAGGTATCACTTATTCTTCATTCCTCACTATGATCGTGGGTGCTCTCATACTAATAGACTTTGCTTCCCAAGGTCCTGTGAACTGAGGTAATTCTTGTAAAGAATTGGATTCAAATCCTCTGTGTTCACTCAGTTGTTCTTCCTCTACATCATCGTAAATAGAGGGGATATCTTGGGGAAATTGTTCCTGCAAATCGTCTATTTCTTGAATAGGAGGATCGCTTCCTTGTTCTTTTCTCCATTTCTCTTCTTAGATTTCTCTCAAAAATTCATGTGAGTACCTATGTATGGAAGACAGGTTGTCTTGACTTTCTGTGTTGGGTACTTGAGACAGGGATGGTGCATTCCTTTCCTGTGTCTCTGGGACAGTAGGGTTCCTATGCCGATCCTTTTTCTCTTTGCTTTCTATCAAGTATTCGAGCTTCTCCATTAGACCTTGAAAGTGTAGTTCAGGTTTTGCCATGTTATTCCAATTTAGATATCTAGAGGCTTCGAACAAAGCTTGTGCTAATTCTACCATCTTCATGCAAAGTTTAGTTCTCTTAATTTCTAGATCAGCTTGTGGGTAGTTCTTACTCACTTCAGCTACCTGAGGTCCTTCTTTTATTCTAGCTTGCGGGTAGTTCTGTCTCACTGCCTGTTTGTTGTATGGGCAGTCTTGAGCCGTGTGATTTGTGTATCTTCTCTCAATAGTACAGTATTGGCCACTAGGGTTGGCTTGTGTTTGTGTTGCATTGGGGCACACATTTGCCAAATGATTTCTACCACAGGTGTAACAACGTACGTTAGTTGTTAACTTGGGCATCTGTTTACTAGAAACTCCTAGTTTCTGGGCCACTTTTTCTGCTAGATCTTCTATTGAGCTAGACAATTTTGTGGATGCTAGAGATGAACAGTCTGAGTCCTTGTAGACCTTTGAGAGTTCCAACTCGTCTCCTAAGTTGTCCTCAATGTCTATGCAAATTCTTACACACTGCTCTAGCGTTCTGGGTTCTTTCAAGTATACATAGGAGCGTAGTTTAGAGCTCAACAAGCCATCTAAAAACAATGACACTTGCTTGGCTTGTGAGGGTAGCTCTTGCATTGGACATCTCTCAACATATTGTCTAAACCTATGTCGTGCCAGTCTAACTGTTTCTTGAGGGGTTTGTTTGAAACTATGAATCAACAAAGACGTGTCATGTCTGATCCCACTTTTAGAGAATTCAGTGATGAATGACTCTAAAAAGTGATGGATGTCTCTAAATTGCCTTTGCTGCAATGGTTGAAACCAAGTTAAAGAGGTATTCTTTAACGTTAGTCCAAATGCATTATATTGCATGAACATGTCTTCGACTTGTTCTGCTCTTAGTACTTGATTGAATTCTGCGACATGATCGTAGGGATCTCCTGTCCCATCAAAATAATTTTTCATTCATTTTACTAATTGAGTGGGTCTGAATATTCTTGCGTGTTCGCGTGGTCTAGGTAGAGGAAAATCATCTCTACCTCCTGGCATTCTTTGTCTTTCCACTCGGTCCGTGTCTATGGTCGTTCTATCTCTCCCTATGGGGTGATTGAAGCTTACTTCCGGTCTCTCTTTATTTTTCTCCCTGTGATTAGCGTGGGCTGATGATGTTCCTACCCCTTGTTGGCTTGCGTTTACATTTGCTCGTGATGGAGGGAATAGCAATTCACCTCTCCATGTGTATGTATTTCTAGCATGATCTGGTACCAAAAATACTCTTTCTGAAGTTTCATCCAGGTATACAACCTTTCCAGGTGTATCCGGGTCCTTGAACTCGTAGATTATGATGGAGCCTACCTCGCTAGGTTGTTCCGTTCTGTATCTCCAAAATGCTTCATCAGTTTCTTTATTTACAAACAGCTCTATGCTTCTGTTGTCCTGAGGGGTCCAATCTGGAACTAGTACTCGTGTCAGTACAGATTTCCCTCTAGGTGTTCTTGGTTCTTCTAATGGTTCCTTTCCTTGAGATCTCGCTTCCGTCTCTAACTGAATCATGCCAAATTCATTGGTATTGTTTGGCTGCGTACTTAAGATATACATCGTTCCTTCCTTATCTATGTACGCGTCTCTCTCAAATTTCACCACTGGACATTCCAATCCAATGGGTTGATCGGGGTTGTGCATTTGCACCACTTGTCTTTGCAAACCATCCTCATAGATGCGGGCACCTAATCGGTTGGTTCGAAGAAACTCCAATTGAGTCCTATAGGGTCCTTCTGGTCTTTCTAAGTATGCTACGTTTGACCCTCCTTCTGGTCTTTCTGTGCTAAAGGCCATTTCTGATTCACTCGTGTCTGAGCTTTCGTAAGGGTAATTACTATTCAATTGTTGAGCCCACGATCGAGCAGTAGTGCCTACACTTGCTTCTGATGATCTAAGGCTTTGTCGGTCGGACTTACCTATATGTTTGCCCGATCTAAGGTTCATTAATTTTCTTCCTTGCACACTCAGTACACGGTTAGATCGTCAATGATTCTTTGTTATTACTTTCTTGATTCATTTTAAATTTCTTTAGATTCTTGTCTTAATGTATGCGTGAGGAATTCGACTTTCTGTGGTACTTTGAGTTCTCGTTCCGTCAGACTTAGGTTCTTTCCTTTAGGTTTTCGTATCACACACCTCTACTTTAGTCTTGAACTTGATAAATTTAATTCTCTTGAACTTGAGGCGTTCCTATCGTCGTTAATCCACAATGCTAACGTTTATCCTAAGCAAAAAATTGACTGAGGGGGTTGAGTAATCTTCCAACCTCGAGTCAGCTTTCCTGGTTGCTCTGATGCCCAAGAAGCCGCGCTTCCCAAGCTTTATGCCCTTCACTGCCTTGCCTTGAATGCCTTTAATTGCCTTTGCTAGACCTGGAAAAATCCAATATTAGACCAATATCACAAATGGATGATCAAGCACTTGAGTTTATACACTTTTAATGTCTCTTAACCTTTGGCAACTTCTCTTCCAAAGCCCCCTTTCTTTCCTAGTCCCAACTATGTCAACCTCAAAAATATCCTCTCAAATTCTTTTGAAAAAAACAGTTGACGTCACGTAGTACTCATAAAGAGCTTTCTAACGAGCTATTAAGCTAAAAAAACGGACTTCGGATGAAAAAGATATGATCGTTCAGGCCCTAGGGGGTGAAAACTCACAAACATGTTTTTCTCCAAATATGAGCTAAGGGGTCTCCTATGAGTGCAATGATCCAAAAATTTTCAAAAAATAGCCCCAAAATTGGCCAAAAATTGAAACCCTAAAATTTGCGTTTGGGGTGAGCAATCGTGATGGTCTGGGACCGTCGCGATGATCAAGGCGAACCATTGCGATGGCGTGTGCGCGAACCGTCGCGATGGTCTGAAGTGCACGGTCGCGATGGTCTAAATGTGAGCAATCACGATGGTTGGGATGAGGCGTCGCGATGGTCCGATTGAGTGAACAATCGCGATGGCGTCAGTCAACGATCAACGTGAACCATCACGATGGTCCGAAGTGAACCATCGCGATGGTCACCGATGCGATGGCGTGAGCCAATCGCGATGGTCCAAATTTTGAATTGTCGCGATGGTGTAGGGGTCTCGTCGTGATGGCGTGGCTAGTGAGCAATCATGATGGTCTAGCTTGCCATGTGGCACTATCAAGGCGATGGCATGGGCCAATCGCGATGGCGTGGGGTCGACGGGATCGTCGCGATGGTCAAGGACCGTCGCGATGGTTCAAGTGAACCATCGCGATGGCGTGAGACCGTCGCGATGGTCCGGCCGAGCCGTCGCGATGGCGTGAGCCAATCGCGATGGTGTGACACAATCGCGATTGGCTGAGCCAATCACGATGGTCTAAGCCAATCGCGATGGTCCACCAAAGTGTGAATTTTTGAAATGCAGCAATGGATTCCTAGAGGCGCAAGGGTCGCCTACACGCCCATGAACTCGCTTACCTCAAATTCCGAACTTGGTAGACCATCACGATGGTCTGACACAGTCGACAATTTCTGACAAAAAGTGATTTTCTTACCTTTTTGCAGCCTTCCTGATGCACTGGAGCTCTGTACCTGCAAGAAAACTCAAAAACACACAAGTACACACAAGCACAAAAGCTCTCTCTCTCTCTTGCACATGCACAAATGAGGGGAAATGAGGAGAATGGGTGGATATGGTGAATTTTCTGATTTTTTTGGAGTTGGAGATGATGATGCGGTGATGAAGATGGAGTGTGGGGGAGGTGAAAAACACTAAAAACTAACTAGAAACAACAACAAAAACTGAAATTTTATCCTTCCAACGCCACCTCTTGCTATACTCTTACCATCACACATTCTTCCTAGACTCGATCCCCGGCAACGGCGCCAAATTTGGTGTTGCTCTAGCACAATGGTGAGAACCATGTTAAGAAGCTCCACCTCCTTAATGTCAATCCGCAGAAGAGATAGGAGTGATATGAAGATCGTGAATGTGAGATGAAGTGAGAGTGAAGGTGAGAAGCATAGAGATGCACACACACTACGAAGAGACAAGCAAGACACAATGGAAGGTGACAAATCAACTCTATTGCTCAAGAATACTCTTACAACTCAAAGTAGCTCTAAGCTCTTCTCTACTCAACAAGCTAACCTCAAAAATGAGCTCTCTAGCTCTTTTTATAGTTTCTAGACTAGTTTTGACCGGTTTCACATCTAGTGACCGGCATAGTTAAAAAATAGGCCCTATGCGCTATTTGGGAGGGTAAACGGTGTCTAAAATAACCAAAATTGATATGCTCATTCTACCTAAGCTCCTCAAGCTCGAGGACTCCTCGGCTTGCACAAAATGGAGCAAGAAATTAGGAAAAGGGTTTTTCTATATTACATATGTTACAATAGTGATAAAAATCACTGTTGGAGGTTTTTGAAAAGTATTTTAAAACATAATTATTTGAAAAAAAAGATTCGACTGACTCCCTGCTCTATCTTTACATGCTTCCGCGTCTTCTATGCCTCTGGCTACTGCTACTGCCAACAGATATCTAAGACTATGTGTCCATGAGAGTGAATATCTCAAGATCTTGGAGACTGCTCACCAAGGGATATTAGGAGGACACTTTGGACCAGACCATGTGATTAAAGCAATTCTATTCACAGGTCTTTGGTTGCCAACCCTCCACATGGATGCTCATACCTATGTGAAGAGGTGTGATGTTTGTCAGCAAACTCAGTATCCTATACGTAAAGATGAGATGCGATTGAAGCCTATGATGGGTGGACGTGCATTCTCTAAGTGGTGAATAGACTTTGTTGGTCCAATTAATCCCCCAGCCAAGGGTTCGCATGCTGAATACATCATTGTCGCAACTGACTATCTAACCAAATGGGTAGAAGTAAAAGCTACGACAAAGAACGATGCTCAAACAACTACTAAGTTCTTATTTGAGAATGTGTTCACCAGATATGGGCTACCAATAGAGCTAGTAAGTGATAGAGGCATGCACTTCTTGAATGAAGTCATAAAAAATATTCTCCAAGAATTCTTGGTGATACATAAGAAGTCTGCCCCTTATCATCCACAAGCTAACGGGCAAGTCGAGAGCACCAATAAGATTCTATGCAATGTACTGACAAAATTGGTTAATAATAAATGCTCTGATTGGGACAAACAGCTACATCATGCTGTTTGGGCATACATAGTTGCCTATAAAATGGTACTCCAAGCCAAATCCTTTCAGATGGTGTTTGGCCAAAATGTTGTGCTACCATTAGACTTCTTGATACCTACATTGAAAGTAGCACAAGAGCATGACTGGATAGGCCATGAGCTATCTTCTAGAATCTTCGATCTTGAACGACTAGGTGAAACAGTAGCAGGAATATATGCCGCCAAGAAAAGACAAAAGGCATATTCTTACACACATGTCAAGGATAAGGGCTTGAAAGCAGGCAATCTGGTCTTAGTCTACACTTTGAAGCAACATGCACGGAAATTAGAGAAGAGAGGCTATGGACCAATGATTATCAATAGGATCTCAACAAGTGGAGCAATTCAACTAGCCACTCTACAAGGCGACATCCTACCGAGTTACATCAGTGGATGCAGAGTTAAATTATATCAAGAACCCCTCACAGAAGAGATGTTAAATCGACCGAAGTCTTAAGTAGTACCCATATGTTTTGATTGGTTCATGCACATGTGCATAGAGATGGATCAAGATAGCAAGACACTTAGGTTGCTCTTAATTCACATGTTTAAGCTATGGAATCCCATATTGCACGTAACTAGAACAAAGGCGATAGGCAAGGATGTTCTATTCCACTCTTATCATTCTTTCCATATTCTGCACATGATTTAGTTTTTCATATGAAAAACCAAATGAAGCTTTGAATGATGGAGACAAGCATCAGACCACACATGGATTCTCCTCTTTTAAGATTCAATGGGGATAGGGTCTCCCTTTTGAATAAAGAGGTGAGTTAGAGAGATGAAGAACATGAGAGTGATCATGGGGCATGGGGTAAAACCCTAAGCTATATACCTCCACTCATTTTCAAGGATAGAAAAACTTTTAAGGAGGGGTATTGTATAACTACGTGGGCCTAAGGGGTAGAAGGCACGTGATTTTACTAAGCTTGATAACTATGTGATCACCTTGAGAACCCAGGTTCTAGAAGGCACACATGTCTCCTTGAGGGTGAGCTACCACCTTAGCCTTGGAGCTATATAGTGGACGGATTAGGTAACCTTTGAAAAGATAAATAATAACACCTTTCTATAATAATACCTTTGGATTTTAAAACAATTGATAATCTATAAGATTCTAGAGTAGTTCTCCATATTGCACTAGAGAATACAAATGCTTGCAACCCATGTTCGGTACCAATTCTATACAATAAGTCTATAATTCTCAATAAATTGGGCAAAATATGTGCATCATCTTTCTCTTTTTCCATTTTCTTTTTAAGATTGATGACAACATTAATGACAAACGATTTTTCTGGTTCCTAGCCATGGCCAAAGGATAGGTTTTCTATGGGTTATACTGAGATGAAGTTATAGAAAGACAAGTGATAAAATCCATAGAAATTTGTTCCCATGGTTCGTTCAGAATGGGAAGGGGCATTAATAATCCAAATGCTTTACCATGATTACATTTTACATGTTGACATGCAATGAATTGAGAAACATACTATGCAATATCTTTTTCCATATGGAGCCAAAAGAAGAAATCTTTGCAAGAAAAAATGGTGCGTTATATACCTCTATGACCCATGTAAGATGATTCATGCATTTCTTTGATGATAAAATCTTTAAGATCTTGTGTTATGCATACTCTATGTTGAAAATAAAGTAAACCATGATGAAATGTATAATGTTCATAAGTTAAAGATGCATAGTTGTTGAAGTCAGGCCATGCACGTGAGAAATACAAATAAGATGCATAAGTGGAAATCATTTCTTGAAAGGAATGAATTTGTATGGCAGAAATATTATGCAAAACAACAGAATGTGAAGGAAAATGGCTAAGAGCATCGGTTACGACATTAGCTTTCCCAGGTTGATATTGGATCATGGGTTGAAAATTTCAAATGAATGAATCCCATTTAAGATGTCGATCAAAGATTAAGGGCTGATTTAATAAATACTTAATAGCCTATTGATAGGATTTGATTAATACCTCAGATCCCATAAGATAGTGTTTCTGAATTTGCAAAGCATGCATAACTGCTAAATATTATTTATCATATGTACTATAATTCTTTTTTGATAGCTTAAGCTTCCTACTCTCAAATGCAATGGGATGATTGTTTTGCATCAAAGCAACACCTATTTTTGAACCACTAGCATTAGTAACAACATGAAATGGTTGTGAAAAATTAGGTAACTATAAAATATGTGCATGTGAAAGTGCATGTTTGAGTTTTTCAAAGGATTGCTGTTCGGTAAGTCCCCATGAAAATTTTATTTTCTTTTTCAATAACAAGGTAAGAGGCAATGCTAAATAAAAAAAAATTGAACGAAGTTCCTAAGAAAACTAGCAAATCCAATAAAAGAACGAACATCATTGACTGATTGAGGTATTGGCCATTCTACTATAACTTTAATATTTTTTGGATCGACATGGATGCCTTCACTTGAAATAATATGTCCTAGATATTCTAGCTTACGTTGAAAGAAGTAACTTTTTTCATGATTAGCATAAAGTGTGTTTTCTCGTAGCAAATGGAAAACTCTTTTAAGATTCTTCTCATGCTCACTATCATTCTTACTGTGAACAAGTATATCGTTAAAGAATACAAGAACAAAAACTTGGTAATCAAGGAAAATGTTGTTCATCATTCACGCAAATGTAGCAAGAGCATTGCTAAGTCTGAAAGGCATTACCATAAATTCATAACTGCCAGTTTAGGTTCTAAATGTTGTCTTAAAAATATCACTATGCATCATATATATCTGCTAGTGGTCTGATTTAAGATCAGTTTTACTAAAGACACAAGCTCCTCGTAATTTATCTAAGAGATCATCTATTCGAGGAATAGGGCATCTATTCTTTATTGTGATCTTGTTAAGGGCTCCATAATCAATGCACACTCAATAAGTTTTAGCCTTCTTCTCTACTAAGAGATTTGGTACTCCAAATGGGGAAGAACTAGGCCTTATAAGTCCTTTGTGGAGTGAGTCTTGAACTTTGGTTTTCTATTTTTTTTTGGTGTGGTGGGCCATGCCTATAAGGTGCTTTATGAGGAGGAGAACTACCACCAATTAAGTCTATGCTATGGTCAAAGGATCCTCAAGATGGTGGTACTTCAGAGGGATACTCAAACATAAAGAAAACCTTACAAGTGGTCATGAAAGGTTTATGTGCATTGGGAAATGTATGAGAATAATCATTTATGACATTGATAGAATTGTTTTACTTGAGTATGACTAATCAATGGAAATGGTTGATTTGAACTTTAAATTCAAAGTTAAAGGTATGTGTATGGTAGTCTATGCATGGGTTATAATGATGACAAAAAGGCATACCAAGTATAACATTTTAAGATTGTAAAGGTGCAATTAAAAATGTTCATGCATCTATATATGGGCCTATGCTAATCGTAACGTCTTGCACTTCTCGTGTTACATTTTAACGGCTACCTTGAAATGTAGTCACTTTATACAAGGAAGGAAATGTTTTTAATTTAAGTTCTTGTATTAATAAATGTGAAATGAAATCATGTGAACTACCATCATCATGTAAAATATTAACCAGTTTGTTATTAATTGTACCCTGCATGCAAAGTAAAGAATAAAGAGAGATATCCTCACCTAAGGTACTTAAGTCCGTCTCCAATGTTTCCTCTATTCAAACAAGAGGGATTTCTTTGTTGATGGCCTCCATGCTATGCAATTGAGTTGCAATTGGTTTCACTGAAGAGGTTGCAAGCGGCACTTCATTCTTGTATGTCCAGGTTTACCACAATTCCAGAAGGTAATACGTGGTCGCTTCTGTTGGGCATTCACCGCTAAAGTTTGCAAGGTGGGTGGTTTGGTAGGTTGGAGAGAAGAAGCAACAAGTGTAGTTGAGTAGTTGGATTATGGAGGACATGGAAAACTAGAGTAAGATGGGGCATTAAAATTACACTTCATAGGAAAAGTTGGTTTAACAAAAAGTGGTTGTTGATATGCTTGTTGTATACAACGTTGGAGTTAGACGTCTACGGAAGCACGTGAACAACACAAGGAAGAAGAAGAAGCTTGGAGCACAACACACAATGCTGAATGTATTACCATTAGAATGCACAAAGATAAGTAGCTCGTTAGGGCAATAGGCATATATACGAGCTGGGAAAAAAAACTTCCTAAAGAGGGAAAAAAGTGCCCTGGCGGTCCTAGAGTGTTCACACACCACTACCTAAATATATCAACAAATCCCCCATGGAAGTGATACAGTGAACAAGGAGCTGGCACTCATGTATAAGGAAGTGCCAAGCTATGTGGAATCAATCAACAAAAGGAAGTAAGCCCAAAGCTTTGCAAAAAGCTTCAAACTTCAACCTAGGCTGAGCCTTTGTAAAAAGGTCTACAATGTTCTCCTGCATGGGCACATATGCCAAACTGATCTCCCCGGCAGAAAACCTCTCCCTGACATAATGATAATGCACCTCAATGTGCTTAGTGCGAGCATGGAACACAGGGTTCCTTGCAACTGCTAATGTGCTTTGATTGTCAGTGAAGATGGTGGTGGCAAAAGACTGACCAACACCCAAATCATCCATAAGGCGTCTGAGCCACATACACTCAACAGTTGCTGTGAAAGCTGCCCTATACTCAGCCTCACAACTAGAAGTAGCCAGAGTCTCAACCAAGATATACATGAGCTACCAAGTATGAAACAAAAGACATTGGTAGACACATGAGTGTCATAGCAACGAGCCCAATCATTGTCAGAAAAAACATGCAAATTTGGCGGTAGTGATCCCCCCTTGGGATAAAACAATCCAAGTAGCCGGGTACCACTCAAGTAGTGAAAGATGCACTTAAACGCTTGCCAATGCTTGACACCTGGGCAATGCATAAACCCGCTCATGTGTGAGACAACAAACTGAATATCTGGCTGAGTAATGCATAAGTAAATCAATCATCCAATAGCCTGTTGATAGAGAACATCATCAAATGCATCTCCAACATCATGAAGACTCAATCGTAAACCTGTCTCCATAGGAGTGGCAGTAGGCTTACAATCTTCAAGGCCAAAACTCTACAATAATGTGTCAATATATTTTGTTTGACACAAAGCCATTCCAGCATCAACTTGCATAAACTGAATGCCCAAATAGTGATGCAAATGCCCCAAATCAGACATCTCAAATGAGGCATGAAAATCAGCCTTAAAATCAGCAATATGCATGTCATGAGGACCAGTGAGCAACATGTCATCAACATACACCACAATGATCAGAAGCACATCATTATCATGCTTAACATATAAGGTGCTTTCAGTTGGACTGTTCTCAAAACCATGTGCAATGAGATAGGCATGTATCTTTTCATACCAAGCACATGGTGCTTGCTTTAAACCATTCCTTCTTTAACCTCCACACCTAGTTTTCATGCCCTTTCTACACAAAGCCATGAGGCTGAAAAACATACACTTCTTCATGCAAGTCATCATTTAGAAATGCTATTTTTATGTCCAACTGATGTACATTCCAACCATAATGAGCTACAAGTGCGCAAATGCTATGAACAGTAGTCATTCGACAAGTAGGAGCAAAGGTTTCATCAAAATCAATGCCTCTTTCCTGCACATTACCCTTTGCAACAAGCCTATCTTTATATATGTCAACTAATCCATCAGGTTTATGCTTCAACTTGTATACCCACTTAGTGCCAATGGCCTTCTTGCCAGGAGGCAAGTCACATAAAGATTAGGTACCATTTTTCATGATAGCATCATATTTAGATTGCATTGCAACCATCTAATGTTCAGAATTTCGTGCTTCATTAGAAGGGAACAAGTTCAGTCTCATCATAGAGACTAGAGGCAGCCATACCATAGCAATCTGATGCAAAAGAGGCACTAGGAGAGCTGATTGAGTATGGTATGACAGAGGTGCATCTAATTTGCTATCACGCAAGGTCTGCACCAGCCATTTTGGCATAGTTTTTGCCTCCTCAATATCTGCTCTCTCATCAAGAAGTGCATCATGTAAATCTGCATCAAAAATGGAATGATCTACATCATCACATGAAACCTGCAAAGGCTGAGAAGTTGCCTCATTAGGAATAGCACTAGACTGTCCACCTGTAAAAAGAGGCAGCAAAGTATCATACATGTCTTTGGAGCTAACAGATGTCTCCTTAGTACATGAAAGCAATGGTTGAATAACATCTTCCAGAAAAACAACATCACGGCTAACCAAAATGCATTTATTCTATGGATGATATAGATGATAGACTTTACTTTCATAACTGTACCCAATAGAAATATATTTTACTGCTTTATCATCCAATTTTCTACGATGTTGTTCAGGCACTAATGCATATGCCAAATAACCAAAAACTTGTAGATGAGCAACAAATGGCTTGCAACCATGCCAAGCCTCATATGGAGTGATAGACTGCAGCGCTTTAGTGAGACACCTGCTCAGCACATATGTTTCATAGATAATAGCCTCAAGCTAGAAACTATGTGGTAATACTTGACCCTTGCCATACACCTCGGCATCTCCATGAGTGACCTGTTCTTTCATTCAGTAGCTCCATTCTATTGAGATGTATACGGCATTGTACACTGATGTTTTATCCCATGTTCAACCAGAAATGCATTAAAATCATAAGACATATATCCCCCCCCCCCCCCCCCCCCCCCGATCAAAACGGAGGTTGCCTATTTTACATGCTGACAGATTTTCAGCCAAAACTAGAAACTGTTTGAAGCACATAAACACTTCGGATTTTGTCTTCAATGGATATACCCATGCATGCCTAGAAAAATCATCGATGAAAGTCACGAAGTAAAGATAGTTCCCAGAAGAAGGTGTCTACATAGGAATGTTGAGATATCAAGCTCAACATGTGATGATCCAGGATGACACGTACCAGTTTTTCGTTTCTCTGACATGTATAGTGGTCACGCCGGTATATGTCTGGGATACTTCATTGAGCTTTATTAGATTTATCTACCGAGAGTGATAGCACATTTGTTCCTTGCCAGCTCACTCATTCGTGGACATTAGGTTTTTCCTTATGTAATGATCTTTATATATTGCACTTGTATTCTTGTTTTTAGGTCATTCTTGTACATTCCTTTTTATGTAATAGAAGAAGAAGAAGAAGAAGACTAAGAAGATCATTCTTCCTTGCCTCAATCTGTGTGTGTGTGTATGCTTCTCCTTGAGAGTGAGAGTGTGTGTGTGAGCTCTCTTCCTTATCTCCTTCCTTGTGACATGGTATTAGAGCTAGCGTGGTTGTAGAGAGCTCGTGGAGAAGGCGACGGTGAAGATTATGCAGCAAGGCATGGAGAAAAGGCGATTCACAAACGACCTCCGTTTGCTACGAAAATCAGCGTGAAGGTAGAAGACCTCCATTTCGAGCCCGCAAACTTGGGCCCGCAAAAAAACCAGGTCATCTCGACCTCCGTTTCAAGCTCTTTAGGTGGGGCCTACAAAAAAACCAGGTCAGTTTCAGAAACTGTAACTTGCCTGTGTTCGCCAATACTCATATATTCCAGATCCAGAATTTCAAGTGATTTCGTGTACTGTTGGTACACAAAAACTGTGTTTTTCTAAGATCGATCTGTCACGTCATAGTGCGACAGTGCTCAAGCAGAAGTGCTGCTTGTAGTGTTTTGTAGTGTTGTGAATTGTTGCAAAAATGGCAAACGCAGATGGAATGAGTCAGCTTATGAATGATAAGCTGGACAAGAACAACTTCCATGCTTGGAGATTTAGAATGACGAATTTCCTAATGGGAAAAGGCTACTGGAAGTACATCGAAGGAGAGAACAAAAATGCTCCGCAATTACCAGAGAGGAATCAGACTACAGAACAAATAAGAGCATATGAGGAATGGAAACAAGGGGCATGAAAGGTAATGTAATAGCTATCTATTAGCATACATGATAGCATGATTGGGCACATACAGGATGCCAAGACTCCGAAAGAGGCTTGGAAAATTTTGGTCACATTGTACGAGACCAATACAAAGGCAAGAAAATTGCAACTCAAGAACGAGCTGCATACATTGGAGAAAAAGAGCATGTCGGTAAGTGACTACACTCTGAAAATCAAAAGCATATGTGAGTCACTTGCATCTATTGGTGTGAATGTAGATGATGATGATGAGAAGGTGGAAGTGTGCCTTCATGGTTTAGGAGCTGCATATAAGTAGTTCAGAACTTCTATACAGACTAGGGAAAATATTCCAAATTTTTATGATCTGGTATCTATGCTGATTATTGAAGAAAAGAATCTTGGTGAGGATTCAAACTCCCAAGGAAAGCCCAGTTCTAATTAGGTATTCTACTCTGGCAAAGGAAGAGGAAGAGGTAGAGGTTTCGGAAGTGGAAGAGGAAACAGTAACCAAGACCAAGGTCAACAACAAAATCATGCAAGAGGAAGAGGAGTTTCAAGGCAGGGGGAGCCAAAGAGGTCGCAAAAAATTCCAAAGAAATGATTCAGGTAATGATAGTAAAGGATGTTGGAATTGTGGTAAACCTGGACACTTTGAACGTGATTGCAGGTTGAAGAATCAAATTAACAAAAGATAGCAAAACAACTATGCATCCACAAGTGTAGATGATTATGAGAAGCTGTTTATGGTTCAACATCACATGATGAATACGATGTCTGCTGGTGTTTCAAAATCGAATGATAATGTCTGGTATGTTGACTCAGGTGCTTCAAATCACATGACCAGTCATGTGGAATGGTTTAGTACTCTGCAAAAATTTCCAGCTCCTAGATATGTTGAAACAGGTGATGACACATCACATCCTATTGAGCATACAGGAAACATAGCACTATCTATGGAGGATGGTTCTAAAAAATCATGGAATTCGGCGTCAGTTTTCATGCAGGTACACAGCACAACAAAATGGTGTTGTTGAACAAAAAAAATAGACATATTGTAGAAATAGCAAGAGCCTTGATGGCTGAGAAGAATATGCCTCATTGTTATTGGGTAGAAGCTGTGCATATTGCTATATACATCATGAACAGAACTCCGACTGTTGCTGTACATCAAGTTACACTGGAAGAGAAGTTTACAAGTAAAAAGACACACTTATCACATCTGAAAGTTTTTGGCTGTATTGCATATGTACATGTCCCAGATCAATTGAGGATGAACCTTGATTGAAAAGCAAAAAAGTGTGTCTTAATTGGATACTCCCTTGAGCAAAAGGGATATAAATGTTATAACCCACTCACATAATAGGTAAAGGTGAGCAAAGATGTGATATTTGATGAAATGTCAAGTTTCTATGCAGATGCCAAAGAAGGACTGAATCTTGAACCAAATGACAAAGAAAATGCTGAAAAATCAAGTGCAAAATCTCAAGTTTTGAGTGGACCGGATGCATCACCAAGCAATAGTTCCAATTCAAATCCATGGAGTGGAAGATTGCGTGGAAATTTTAGTCTAGCAAATTCATCAAATACATCCAAATAAGGTAAAGAAAAGCTTTCTACTGGTAGTAAAACATGTGCAGGTTTTGAAGACGTTGATGGAGATTCAAGCAGTTCAGAAAAGAGTCTTGATGAGGAACTTGGATTGCCCTCTGTGAAGACTCCAGGAGTAAGAAGGGCACATGTAGATGATACAAGGAGAAGTGACCCAGGACCAAGAAGATTTGGGAGGATGCAAAATTCAGTGCAACGATTGACGTATGACATTTATATGGCTTGTCATTGTGCCTACATGACAAAGGTAATACAAGATGCTGAACCTTCTTGTTTTGAAGATGCAATTGGTAATGCAGATTGGGAAAAAGCTATGGATGAGGAGATGGCTGCACTTTATGGAAATGATACATGGAAGCTGGTTCCATTGCCACAAGGAAAGAAACCCATAGGCTGCAAATGGGTTTACAAGGTAAAGCATAATGATGATGGTAGCATAAGCAGGTATAAAGCACGATTGGTAGCTAAAGGATATGCAGAGACATATGGAATTGATTATGAGGAAACATTCAGTCGTGTAGCTAAAATGTCTACTATCAGAACACTTGTTGCATAAGCTACAACAAAAGGATGGACTTTGCATCAGATGGATGTGAAGAATGCTTTCCTATATGGTGAGTTACAAGAAGAAGTATACATGGACCAGCCACAAGGATATGAAGATTCAAAGCATCTAGAATATGTTTGCAGGTTGCAAAAGGCTTTGTATGGACTGAAGCAAGCCCCTCGTGCATGGCATGCAAGTATTGCTGATTACTTAACCAGCATTGGGTTTTCTATGTGTGATACAGATCACTCACTATATGCAAGGAAGGCTGATGATGGCATCACTATTGCGGCTATTTATGTTGATGACCTGATTGTAGGTGGTGATAATGAAGGAAGCATCAAAGAGGTAAAGAAACTTCATATGCAAGAATTTGACATGAAAGATCTTGGTGTGCTGCGCTATTTCTTGGGCATCAAGTTTATACATACAAAAACAGGTATATGGATGTCGCAAAGGCAATATGCCTTGAATATGCTTCAAAAGTATGGTATGGCTGATTGTAAGCCAATTTCTATGCCATTATATCAGAATTTGAAGTTGGACACTACATCAGGTGAAGCATAGGAAAATGCTACTATGTATAGGTGTGATCTAAGTTATACTGTTGGACTTGAAAGTTAGTTTATGCAGGTTCCCAAGAAGCCACATTTGGATGCTCTGAGGCACACTCTACGTTATGTGAGTGCTACTTTGGATTATGCATTGTTTTATGAGGCTGGTCTAGATTTGCAGGTTTATGAATACACCGATGTCGATTGCGCTGGTAGCATTCCAGATAGAAGATCTACTAGTGGTTTTCTATTCTCATTGGGGAGTGCAGTTGTTACATGGAGCAGCATGAAGCAACCCACTGTTGCTTTGTTGAGTATTGAGGCTGAGTATAGAGGTGCTGCAATGGCAGCATGTGAGGCATCATGGCTGGAGATGCTACTTGCGGATTTAGGTGTGGAAGTGCAAAAGCAATCACTATTTATTGTGATAATTTTAGCGGCATACAATTAGCTCGGAATCCTGTTTTCCATGCTCTCCTAAAGTGGATTCAATCGCTTTTGATTCCTTCACTTTTATATCAAGTAAATACTCAAGGAGTTACAAGGGTGAGTTCATAAGTGAACTCTTCAAAACTTTAGCATTTTCTTGAAATATAGCATAAGTTTTTATAACATTTGAAGAGTCAAGCCTTTGCTTAGAGTTGCCATGAACTTGTTCCAAGACTCCTCTCATTATCCATAGGCAACCACCTCTATCTCAACCTGGGCGACCAACACCTCCAAATCCAAAGCAAAATTACTTCTTCACCCTTCAACCCAACCTTGTTGACCAACAAACCTTCCTCTAAATTTGGGCGACCACCTATACTTGGGTGTGTAAATCTGGGTGACCACCCATTCTTGGGTGTGAAAATATGGGCGACCACCCATTCTTGGGTGTGTAGATTTAGGTGACCACCCAATTGTGGGCTTGTGCTACTAGGAGGACCAACCACTTTTGGCATAATATGGGGTGAGGCCACCAAACACTTTTGGCATAATATGGGGTGAGGTGACCAACCACTTTTGGCATAATAGGGGGTGAGGCCACCAAGCACTTTTGGCATAATATGGGGCGATGCCACCAACCACTTTTGGCATAATATGGGCGAGGCCACCAACCACTTTTGGCATAATATGGGGCGAGGCCACCAACCACTTTTGGCATAATATGGGACGAGGCCACCAACCACTTTGGAATAGTATGGGGCAAGGCCACCAACCACTCTTAGCTAACTCCACATCATGAGGCAACTACCTCAAGTCTTGCTACATCAAATAGAGATTCATTGGGTGACTATGTGATGACACACTTGGAGGGTGGCTACCGACTTATGAAGGGCTCCACCATGAGCTACCTTGGGTGACAAATGACTGGTGGAGTACATTTTGTCAGTAAAGTGTCATAGTGAAAAGTAATGTAGGGAATACCGCTGCCAAGCTTTGGTGGTGTCAAGAGCTAAAATTGGAGGCCTAGTTGAAGTTGGCTACCAGAGCCATAATTAGTCCACTCCTTCACCTCTTTGGCCACCACTTTGGTGCGTGTGATAGTTAAGACTAGGATTTGGCAAGGCCACCCTTGGCCTCTCTGGAGTCTACATAAATAGATGTTCGACACTCATTTGGGATACGATCTCAAAGGTGTGGATCTTTGGGACTATTGCATATCGTCATTACCATCAATTGTTGATGCTTGTTGAGGCTATTTTCTAGTCTACTCTCTGCACTCTATTGCTACAGGCACACTATTGGAGGTCACTCTATGGTGAGTATATAGAGTGTGGGCTTCCTAGTGGAGTTGGAGATTAGCATTACAGAGTGATTGAGTGGCTTGAGTCTAGTCATTTGGCATGCATCGATGAATTTCTTACAGATCAAGTCATCATCTTTGTTGTATTCATTGTGTTAGTCGACGCTCTTGTACTGCTTCTAGTTAGTTTTTGAAATGGAATGCTCACCCTTAGTTTCATCCTTTGGTAGCATTGTGGCCCTTTGTAATCATTTTCTGATTTAAGAAGTTGGGTTTCCTCTCTTATGAGCACTTGTCATCGATACTTTCTCCATGACTATACATTTTCTCTTCTGTTGCTATCTCTATTGTCAGTGAATGTACCTGCACATAGGAATGTTACATGGTATACTTCCCTAAGGAGAACCCCCCTTGAGTAGACAGAGTACTAGAAGTGTATACAGTCTGATATTGCTGGAAGTGGGTACCTAAGTGCCTCCTCTACATATGTACATGTGTTTTTTAATTCTCTTTTGAACATACAAATGGACTTTTTATTAGATTTGGTTGAAAATACAAGTAAAGTTTGTACAGGAGTTAGTGGTTTTATTTAGGTAAAAATACAACAATGTACAAATGAAATATGTTTTCATCACACATTCAATCAAGCGATTGTCAACACAACTCTTTAGATTACGGCTAGCATACAAGATAAACTTGAAAAAATATGTGTACACAATCCTAAAGGGATTTCATCACAACAATGGGTTACTGCACTATGATGAGAGAGAAAAAATAGATCAATTTGAGTGAGTCACACATGGTGCTTCCACAAGATGTCAGGTTTTGTGACTAATCCTAGTGGTTTTGTGCAAGAAGTGGGAGATTTATGCGGAGCTCATCAAAGCTTGAAAAAATTCTGCATCAAATTTTTGGTTTCAAAATCAAGCATACTTTTTGGCCAATGGCTGATAGAAGAGGGAGAGGTGATGAGAATGTTGACATAAAACAAGGAGGGGGTGAGCACAAAATTTCAAAACTTGGTGGTCATCACATTAGTACAAAAGTAATATCTGTACAATCTTATATTAATAGATCCCTATGCTGAATATACCACAATAAGTGAGGAAAGAAAGAGCTCATAGAGAACCAATGTTTCTGCCTCTACACTCAAATGTTTTTCTAAGTATGTTTTTTCTTTTTAATAAAACTATATAGGTTTCATTCTTATGCATCTTCATGAATATCACTCCACAATATAGATGCATTCTACCATTTGTATGAATGCTTACTCAAGCCTTATGTTGGTCCCAAAATTTTACTTAAGAGATCAAAGTGCACATATCCATCACTTAATATGTTAATGGATTAGACACTGCTCTTTCATAAAGAGTAAGACCTTCCCTATGGCTTGAATGTTGGAGTTTGAGGTATGTGAAAACACACGAACGAGCACAACACACAATACTGAATGTATTACCAAGAGAATGTACAAAGATAAGTAACTTGTTAGGGTTATAGGCATATATACAAGCTGGGGGAAAAAACCTCCTAAAGAGGGGAAAAAGTGCCCTGATGGTCCTAGTGTGTTCACACACATCACTACCTAAATACATCAACAAATCCCCTGTTATAATTTATGGAATAAAGGAATGTTATATGGATTTTAATGTCTTGAGGGTTTAATGTGATTTTTGTTTTGATTTAGTAGGTGGAGACTCATGAGAGTGTGAACGCAAGTGAAATGATTCAGATATGTTTGAAGATATTTAGAAGAATATTTAGAAGATAGTATTTTAGTTATTTTTTGTAAAAAAAATAGATCGCTTTAGAAAGTGACATTTTTGTAAAAATATTAGATCGCTTGAAAAGCGATGATTTTGTAAAAAAAAGTAGATTTTTGTAAATGCATGCTTTTCGAAGCACCACCCTCATGTATGTTTATTCAGGACATAATGAAAAAACCTATAAATATACATGGTCTGATAGATTCATCCATCAGAGTATGTGGGGGGAGATGGTACCCAATTTGGTGCCAATTCTCTTGTCTCTTTCTACTCTGTTTATGCTTTTGTGAGATTTTGTTTTTGTACTAACCTCTATGTACGTGCATTTGCAAGATCCAATTAACATTCCCCTTGGAAGTGATGCGGTGAACAAGGAGCTGGCACTCATGTATAAGAGGTGCCAAGCTATGTGGAATCAATCCACAAAAGGAAGTAAGCCCAAAGCTTTGCGGAAAGCTTCAAACTTCACACTAGGTAGAGCCTTTGTGAAAAGGTGTGCAATGTTCTCCTATGTGGGCACATATGCCAAACTAATCTCTCTAGTAGAGAACCTCTCTCTAACATAATGATAGTGCACCTCAATGTGCCTAGTGCGAGCATGGAACACAGGGTTCCTCACAACTACCAATGCACTCTGACTATTAGTGAAGATGGTGGTGGTAGAAGACTTACCAACACCCAAATCAGCCATAAGGTGTCTGAGCCACACACACTCAACAGTCCTTATGAAAGTGGCCCTATACTCAGCTTCACAACTACAAGTGGCCACAATAGGCTGCTTCTTGCTCAACCAAGATATGCATGAGCTACCAAGCATGAAGCAAAAACCATTGGTGGACACACGAGTGTCATAACAACCCGCCAAGTTAGAGTAAAAAAAAGCATGTAAATCTAGCGATAGTGATCCCCCTCGGGATAAAACAATCCAAGTAGCAGGGTACCACTCAAGTAGCAAAAGATGCGCTTAACTGCCTACCAATGCTTGACACTTGAGCAATGCATAAACTTGCTCATTTGTGAGACAACAAAATGAATATCTGGTCATATAATGCATAAGTAAATAAAGCATCCAATAGTCTGTTGATAGCGGACAACATCAAATGTGTCTCAAGCATCATGAAGACTCAATCGTAAACTTGTCTCCATAGGAGTAGCAATAGGTCTGTAGTCTTCAAGGCTAAAATTCTTCAATAACGTGTCAATATATTTTTTTTGACACAAAGCTATTCCACCATTAACTTGCATAAATTGAATGCCCAAATAATGATGCAAATTCCCCAACTTTGACATCTCAAATGAGGCATGCAAATCAGCCTTAAAATCATCAATATGCTTCTCATGAGGACCAATGAGCAGCAGGTCATCATCATAGACAACAATGATCAGAAGCACATCATTTTCATGCTTAACATATAAGGTTCTCTCAACTGGACTGTTATCAAAACCATGTGCAATCAACTAGGCATGCGATCTTTTCATACCAAGCACATGCTGCTTTCTTCAAACCATAGTCACTTTTTCAACTTGCATGCTTTGTTTTCATGTCCTTTTTGCACAAAACCACAAGGCTAAGAAACATACACTTCTTCATGCAAGTCACCATTCAAAAATGCAGTTTTAATGTCCAACTGATGTATGTTCCAACCATGATGAGCTGGAAGTGCACATATGCTATGAACAGTAGTCATTTGGCATGTAGGAGCAAAGGTCCCATCAAAATCAATGCCTCTTTCTTGAGCATAACCCTTTGCAATAAGCCTAGCCTAATATTTGCCAACTATTCCATAAGGTTTAGGCTTCATCTTGTATTTTCCTTATATTTGCCTTCTTCCTAGGAGTCAAGTCACATTAAGATGAGGTACCATTTTTCATAATAACATCATATTTTGATTGCATAGAAGCCATTCAATTTTTAGAATCTTGTGCTTCATCAAACAAAACACTCTCATTCTCATCACAGAGACTAGAGACAACCATAGCATAGCAATTTAATGCAAAAGAAGCACTATGAGAGCCTCAATGAGTATGATATGAGAGAGGTGCATCTAATTTGCTATCTCGCAAAGTCTACGCCAACCATTTAGGCATAGTTTTTGCCTCCTCTATATCTCAGTTCTCTCATCAACAAGTGCATCATGTAAATTTGCATTAGAAATGGAATGATGTGCATCATCACATGAAACCTATAAAGGTTGAGAAGTTGCCTCATTTGGACTAGCACTAGAATGTCCACCTGTAAAAAGAGGCAGCAAAGTATCATGCATATCTTTGGAGCTAACTGATGTCTCCTTAGTACATGAAAGTAAAGGTTGAATAGCATCTTAAAAAAAAAAACAACATCATGGCTAACCAAAATGCATTTTTTCTATGGATGATACAAATGACAGCCTTTGCTTTCAGAATTGTAACCAACAAAAATATATTTCACTACTTTATCATCCAATTTCCTGCATTATTGTTCAAGCACTAATGCATATGCTAGACAACCAAAGACACAAAGATGAGCAATAGATGGCTTGCGACCATGCAAAGCCTCATATGGAGTGATAGACTGCAATGCTTTAGTGGGACACCTGTTAACTACATATACTACACACATAACAACATGAAGCTAGAAACTATGTGGTAAAACCTGACTCTTGACCATACACCTCGCCATCTCAATAAGTGACATGTTCTTCCTTTCAGCAACTCCATTTTATTGAGGTGAAACTATACATTGATTTTTTATCCCATGTACAACCAGAAATGCATTAAAGTCAAAAGACATATATTCCCACCCTCGATTAGAACAAAGGGTGCCCATTTTACATGCTAATAGATTTTCAATCAAAATCAGAAACTGTTGAATCACATAAACACTTCAGACTTTGCTTTCATTGGATACACCCATGCATGCCTAGAGAAATCATCAATGAAAGTCATGAAGCAAAGGTAATTCCCAAAAGAAGGTGTCTGCACAAGACCAAAGACATCATTGTGAACAAGCTGCAATTTTTTAGTAGCTGGAACTGAGCCATGTTTATGGGAAGGAGAAACGTTGCATTTTGCCCAAAATACAGCCGTCATAGACATGTTTATGAGGTGCCTCAAGTTTGGGCAAAGAGGACACCATTTCAAATTTATTCAGGCATAGTGAACTAGCAAAATTCAGATGACCAAAGCATGCATGCCAAAGCTTTGCATCTAACGTAGCCCGAGAATCTTGGACTGCACATGCTGAATCATTCATAGATTTTGCATAATCTATGTGCTTATATAGCCCATGACATAAAATGCCAGAAGCGATAATAATGTTGCCAGTTGATAGATCATGATCTATACATCTCTCATCAACAAATTTCACAACCAAGCCAATCTTGGCTAATTTAGAAACGGATAACGCATTTTTCTTGATCCATGGAACAAATAAAGCATCCGACAATGTAAACGAAGTACCATTAGTAGTAGTCAAAATGGTCTTACCAACTCCCATGACATGATTAGAGGAGTTGTTGGCGCATGTGATAGTAGTCCCTGTAGGGATAGACTCAAGTGAAGTGAAGAAACTATGCTATGAGGTAATATGTTTGGTTGTCCCATTATCAAAGTAGCAAACATCTGAGTCTACTACAAACATACAACATTCATGAGAAGATGGTTCATAACTGCAAAAAATAGTAATTTCCCATTCTTCATTCTGCACAAGATTAGTAGACCCTATTTTGGGTGTAGAGGCTTCTGCAACAACCATTCAAGCCTCTTTTTTCTTTGCCTCTTTTGCAGCCAATTTTAAACAAATCTTTATGAAATGATAATTTCCTTTACAGTACTTGCAAGACAATTTCTGCTTTTCTGTTTTCTTCCCGTCTCTATCGTCCTTTTTTGATTGTGCAAAATTAGTAGATTTCTGCTTACTAGTAGACGAGCTCCATTTTCCTTTGCCCTCTTGACTAGCTAAGAAAGCTTGATTTGCAACACACATAATGGAACTATTCTACCTAGACTGATCTTCCTTCAATAGAACAGAAAGTAATTCCTCAAATATTAAGACATTTGGATTTCCTTTCATCACCAATCGAAGAGTACAAGCAAAACTCTGATATGGATCTAGAAGACCATTCAGAACTGTCTACACAAGTGAACTATCAAGCAAGAATTCGTCAACAGAAATCAATTGCTCCTTCAGATATTTTATCTTTGTCAAAAAACTATCCATGGAATCTCCTTCATTCATGCACTCACTCTCCAACTATTTTCGGAGGTAAGCAACACGAGCCTCATTCCTTGCCTGGTATAACGTGGTTAATGTATCCCAAGCATCCTTTGTTGTTTTGCATGTGCAAATGTGGGGAATAAGGCACATTTGACAGACAAGGCTATCAATGCATGTGCATGAGCATCTCTACCATCCCGACAAAGCTGCTCGATTGTAAGTGAAGCAGAACCGCAACACAAACAAGAATCTAAATAATATCACCATCTTCAACACTATCTGGTAGCTATAGTTGCAAGTGTAATAGAACATGTTTTCAACACCCTACACTATATTCCACAATCCTTTTGCAACCACTACATGATGCATCATATGAGCCCATAATGGATAATTGATACCATCCAAATTATCCTCAATAGCCAACATATAGAATACATCACTGCTTTCTGCCATGGCCATTAACTAAAATACCTTGATGCAGAAAAATGAATGTATCTCAAACGGTTGAACAAGACTACCCTAAAGAGTTCTGCTAAACCTGTAGAAAACTTCAAGGCACTTATACTGGTGAACCAAAATTGTACTTATCTTTGGCACAAAAAGATGAAATTTCTTGCATAGGCACTGTGATAGTGCATCTAGAGGCAGACCAGTTTTCGTGCAATTTTGAGACTATGACTAGAGGGGTGTCGATGACATCCCAGATGAAGCGATCACCTACCCTGATACCAATTGTCGGAGTTTGAGGTCTAAAAAAGCACCTGAACAACACAAGGAAGAAGAAGAAGAAGAAGCTTGGAGCACAACACATAATACTAGATGTATTACCAAGAGAATGTACAAAGGTAATTAAATCATTAGGGTTATAGGCATATATACAAGCCAAGGGAAAAAACCTCCTAAAGAGGGAAAAAAGTGCCCAGGTGGTTCTATTGTGTTCATAGACATCACTACCTAAATATATCAACATTGAACTCATGTACTCTAAAGGCCCATGTTGGAAGCAGCCAGAGGCACAGACGACGCGGAAGCATGTAACAACGGAGCAAGGAGCCAGTCGAATCTTTTTTCAAAGAATTATGTTTTCAAATACTTTCCAAAAACCTCCAACAGTGATTTTTATCACTATTGTAACATATGTAACATAGAAAAACCCTTTTCTTAATTTCTCGCTCCATTTTGTGCAAGCCGAGGAGTCCTCGAGCTTGAGGAGCTTAGGTAGAACAAGCGTATCAATTTTCATTATTTTTAGACACCGTTTACCCTTCCAAATAACATCTAGGACCTAATTTTTAACTATGCTGGTCACTAGATGTGAAACCGGTCAAAACTAGTCTAGAAACTATAAAAAGAGCTAGAGAGCTCATTTTTCAGGTTAGCTTGTTTGAGGTTAGAGTTCTTTTGAGCTTGTAATAGTGTTCTTGAGTAATAGAGTTGATTTCTCACCTTCCATTGTGTCTTGCTTGTCTCTTCGTAGTGTGTGTGTATGTGTGTGTGCATTTCTATGCTTCTCACCTTCACTCTCACTTCATCTCACATTCACGATCTTCATATCACTCCTATCTCTTCCGCGGATTGACAATTAAGGAGGTGAAGCTTCTTAACGTGGTTCTCACCATTGTGCTAGAGCAACACCAAATTTGGCGCCGTTGCCGGGGATCGAGTCTAGGACGAATGTGTGATGGTAAGAGTATAGCAAGAAGTGGCGTTGGAAGGTAAAATTTCAGTTTTTGTTGTTGTTTTTAGTTAGTTTTTAGTGTTTTTCACCTCCCCCACACTCCATCTTCATCACCGCATCATCATCTTCATCTCCAAAAAAATCAGAAAATTCACCATATCCACCCATTCTCCTCATTTCCCCGCATTTGTGCATGCGAGAGAGTGAGAGAGAGCTTTTGTGCTTGTGTGTACTTTTGTTTTCTTGAGTTTTCTTGCAGGTACAGAGCTCCAGTGCATCAGGAAAGCTTGGAAAAGGTAAAATTTTGAGTTTCTGTCAGAAATTTCTAATTGTGTCAGACCATCGCGATGGTCTGCAAAGTTCGGAATTTGAAGAAGGCGACCACACCAGCGTGAAGAGCACACCTGCGCCTCTAGGAATCCATAGCCGCATCTGCAAAATTCTCAGTTTGGTGGACCATCACGACGGTCTCAGACCATCGCGATTGTGTCACACCATCGCGATTGTGTCACACCATCGCGATAGGCTCACGCCATCGCGACGGCTCGGCCGGACCATCGCGACGGTCTCACGCCATCGTGACGGTTCATTTGGACCATCGCGACGGTTCGCGGACCATCACGACTGTTCGGTTGACCCCACACCATCGCGATTGGCTCACGCCATCGCGCCGACAGTGCCACGTGGCAAGTTGGACCATCGCGACGGTACCCTCAGACCATCACGACAACTCGAAATTTTGGACCATCACGATTGGCTCAAGCCATTGCGCCCAGACCATCGCGTTTGGCTCAAGCCATCGCATCTGTGACCATCGCGACGGTTCACTTTGGACCATCGTGATTGTTCACGTTGACCATTGACTGACGCCATCGCGATTGTCCGCCTGATCGAGCCATCACGACGGTTCACACTCACGCCATCGCGATTGTTCACTTTTGGACCATCACGACCGTGCACTTCAGACCATCACGATTGCTCACCTTCACGCCATCGCGATGATTCACGTGAGCAATAGTGGGTCGCTTCTTACTGCTTCATGTAATGGCTACAATCCCAAGTGAGAATAGAAAGCCACTAATGGAGCTTCTATCTAGAATGCTACTAGCCCAATCTGCATTGGTGTATCCATGAACTTGCAAGTCTACACCAGCTTCATAAAATAATGCATAATCCAAAGTAGCACTCACATAACTTAGAGTGTGCCTCAGAGCATCTAAATGCAGCTTCTTGGGAGCCTGCATAAACTTACTTTCAAGTCCAACAGTGCATCTTAGATCAAGCCTTGTAATTGTGACATATCAGACTTCCCACAATTTTCCTGTATAGAGTACCATTTTCCAATGCTTCACCTGATGTACTATCCAACTTCAAATTCTAATTTAATGGCATAGAAATTGGCTTACAATCAACCATACCATACTTTTTCAACAAAATCAAGGCATATTGCCTTTGTGATATCCAAATACTATTTTTGTATTTATAAACTCAATGCTCAAGAAATAACATAGCACACCAAGATCCTTCATGTCAAATTCCTGCATAAGGAGATGCTTTAAATCTTTAATTCTTTCTTCATTATTACCACCTATAATCAAATCATCAACATATAAAAAGCCACAATTGTGATGCCATCATCACACTTCCTTGCATATACTGAATGATCTTTGATGAATCAGAATTGTAAAAGTTAGTTATAATCTGGTTGTAATGATGATGTTGCATGAACTAGGTCATTGTGTTTTGGTTATGCGCATATATATGGTTTCTGTTTTTGTCATCAAGAGAGAGAGAAGTTGAAGAAAGGAATAAAGAAAGACAAGAGGAGAGTCAAGAAGTCTAGCGAATGCTGAAATCAAGTAGTATTGTTCTATACCATCAGTGTTAGTGATTGTTGATCGTGAAATTTGTGTAATTCTTGATACTTTGAAAAAAATGTTGGTGAAGTCTTTGCTTACTTAGATTTACATTGTGTGGGTTTACATCTGTCTGAGTGATTTAGTCTTGAATATGTGTTGATGCAACAAGAAAACAATGTGTTTGGTGTGTTAATTCATGAGTATTTTTTTGGTTAAGTGTGTAATTTAGTTTTGAGAATTGATCTTTCAAGAGTTTGTAGTGTGAGCAAGTAGTTATGTGTTGCTGAACCCCAACAAGCAGCAGCCAAAAACTCTTTGCATGATTGTAGTCCAAAAAAATATGGGACAAGTCTTCCACCTTAACACAAATGGTACAGAGCCCTTCATTGATCTTAATCTTCTTACTCTTGTTGCTCATCTAGAGACTGTTATGTATGATAAGACACTGGAGAAATGAATTATTTATATTTAAAGGGAAAGCCCATAAGCATTTAAATTGATGCTTCCGTTGGTGATTGTTCCATTCCACCTACCATCTGTTATTAAGTTTATCAAAAATAATATCAATACTGCCTTTGTACAATTTTAAATTCTTCAGGATCAACTCAACAACATCAGTAAGCTTTACATCCTTGCTAAAGTAGCTCTCCAACTTGATCTTCATGAAGTCCCTTTGCCTCTAAAGACTTGTTTATAAGAAGAGGAGGAATGCGTAGAGTTGATTATGTCTTCTGAGACCATCTCATCACTTGTTAAAAAAATTCTTCCAAGTCAAGAATCCATTCTTGAAACATTTGTGCTCTTTGAAGAAAAGGGGACTATTGTTCCATAGATCAAGCCATCCACACCAGGAGGAATCATTCCATTAAAATTATAAGTTAATAACAAGTTCCTGGGGTGGAGTGAACTATTGTTTCACACTCATCCAATTTCTCTAGATCTTGCACATAAGACAATTGCCAATAGGGGAAAAAAATCTGAGGAGAAAGAATGATATGCCATAAAGAGCTATTAGTCCAGGATTTATACTCATGCATATAAAAAAGATGAATTTTCCATTTGAGAAGGTGAGCCCAAATTTCTTGACTGTTAATGCATCTAACCACCCATTTAGTGCCATTTTAATAGGACAGATGATTCCAAGACCTCCTTCAAATTTGGAGAGACAACGAATACTTCCAAGCAACTTTGGCATTTTTGTTATTTTTGGTATTTCCACCCCATAGAAATCTCCTTGCAAGATTAATCGCTTGAATCATCTCCTTCTTAGAGGGGAGCCAACAAGCCACAAAATAGGCCAAAGTAGGTAACAAAAAGTGATTTAAAAAAAAAAGTTACATGGGAAATAGCGCTATGATAGTGATACCAATTAAACACTTTTTTCATGAGCTTATTGTTGATATATTTAGGTAGTGATGTGTGTGAAAACACTAGGACCGCCGAGGCACTTTTTTCCCTCAGTAAGAGGTTTTTTCCCCTGGCTTGTATATATGCCTATTACCCTAATGGGACTCTTATCTTTGTACATTCTAGAGGTAATACATTCAATATTGTGTGTTGTGCTCCAAGATTCTTCTTCTTCCTTGTGCTATTTGCATGCTTCCGTAGACCTTGAAGTCCAACAATTGGTATCAAAGCAAGTTGTCGTTTAATCTAGGGCATCGTAAATACATCTCTGGTCATAGTCTCAGAATGACATGAAATTTAGTGAGCATAGTCAAGGTGATTAGGAGATCAAGAAAGCTTTGGTATGAGGTGCCAAAATCACGATATGAGCTCGTTTCAGCCTCTGAATGCACTATTGTAGTGCTTATGAAGGCTATTTTGGTTTCAGTTCGCCAATGTAAGCATCTCAAAGTCTTCTACAGGTACTGAACTCGATAGGGTAGTTTTGTTCAACTTTCAGAGATAGAGTGAATTTTCTACATCGGGGTATTTTAGTTAGTGGCGATGTACATTGGTTGTTGAGGATAAGCTGGATGGTACGAATTACCCATTGTGGGATTATATGATGTGTCATGTATTGGTTGCAAAAGGAATGTGGAATATTGTGTAGGGTGTTGAAAAACATCCTATTACACCTGCTAATATGAAGCTGATGCAGATGACATTGAAGACGACGATATTCTTCATGTTCCTGTTCATGCGGCAGTTTCTGCTGCACCTATTATAGAGAAAATTCATTGGGATGGGAGAGATGCTCATGCACATGCATTGATAGACTTGTCTATCAAACATGCCATTATTCCTAACATTCGCTCTTGCACAACATCTAAGGATGCTTAGGATACACTTACCACATTGTACCAGGCTAGGAATGAGTTTGTGTTGCTTACCTCCGAAAACAGTTGGAGATTGAGCATATGAATGAAGGTGATTCTATGGATAATTTTCTTCTAACAAAGACCAAAGATTTGAAGGAACAATTGATTTCTACTCATGAAGTTATACCAGATAGCTCACTTGTGCAGAATTTTCTGAATGGCGTTCGTGATTCATATTAGAGTTTTGCATCTACTCTTCATTTGATGATGAAAGGCAATCCAAATGCCTTGATGTTTGAGGAGTTAGTCTCTGTTATGTTGCAAGAAGATCAGTCTAGGCAGAACAAGTCCATTATGCATGTTGTAGATCAAGCTTTCCTAGCTAGTGAGAAGGGCAAAGGTAAATGGAGCTCATCTATTAGTAAGTAAAAATCTGCAAATGCTGCACTCGAAGAAGGAAGAAAAAGATGAGAAGAATAAAAAGTAGAAATTCTTTTGTAAGTACTATAAAGAAAACAATCATGTCATAAAGAACTATCCAAAACGGGTTACAAAAGAGGCAAAGAAAAAAGAAGCTCAAAGGGTTGTTGTAGAGGTCTCCACACCCAAAAAGAGAGTCTGCTAATCTTATCCATAATGAAGAATGTGTGTTTACTACTGTTTGTAGTTTTGACCCATCTTCACATGAACACTGTATGTCTATAGTAGACTCAAATGTTTGGTACTTTGATAGTAGGTCAACCAAACATATTACCTCGCAGCACAATTTCTTCACTTCACTTGAGCTTGCCTCTATAGGAAATACTATCACATGCACCAACAACTCCTCTTATCTTGTTATGCGAGTTGGTAAGATCATTCTGACTAGTGCTGATGGTAGTTCTTTTACATTGTCAGATGCTTTACTTGTGCAAGGGATCAAGAAAAATATGTTATCAATTTTCGCATTAGCCAAGATTGGCTTGGTTGTGAAATTTGTTGATTACAAATATAGTTTCCCAAAGAGGGTGTTTGCATAGGACCACAGACATCACTGTGAACAAGCTACAATTTTTGAGTTCCTCGAACTGAACCATCTTTTGGAAAGGAGGAACGCTGCATTTTGCCCACCTAGCATGTGTCATCTTTGACAGACCTTTGCTCCACGGGGTGATCAATGTAGAGTTGGACTATGTCGGTGGGGCTAGCTCCTGTTCTCTGATCCTTAGTCCCCTAACTAGATCTCTTTGAAGAGCATCCCAATTAACCGTGCCTGGAATGTCAGGTTGTGGTGTTGTATATAGCTCTGAATGCATAGTTTGTTCGCATGCAAATAGCTATAGAAGATGGGTTGGTCGTGGCGCGAACACTTCAGAGTGAGATTCCCAAAATGTGGTGGTAAACATATCATCAAATGTTTGTTTATAGCAAGTTGGGAGATATCTGATCCTCCCATGCCAAGCATAAGCAACTAGAATACTAGGGGTTGTGCTCATATCATAGAGTAACTCATAATTACCATTTATAAAGCCCAGGATCGAAGGCTGGATGTTGCGTACATTGCGGAAAGTCTTTAGTAGTATTCGCATCATATCCAAGATCTTTAGCATTATCTGAGCAACGACATCGGGCATGGGTTGTAGTCGTGGCATCCAGTGTCTGATTCTAGCTGTCATGTAGGCTATGGATGGTGTGCCTTGTGGTGGAGCAATGGAGGGGTAGTTGAGCTATTGTTTGCAATTAACATTATTCTAAACTTTTATGGCAAAGGCTTTCCATGATCGTCTTTGTTGCACTGGCCCAAAGCAAGGATTATACTTTAAGTGCATGGGGGCATGGTCCCATGTTCGGCGCATCTCTGGATAAGTCTCCAATAACTTTTGCCACTAGATGGGTTGGAATATGGCACCTTTTCTAGCTTCTTTTGGGATGTCCTTTGGTTGGAACTGTGTTGCAAATGAAGGAAACTGATTGGTGGCTCGTTTGATCTCAGCGTTGTAATCTGCCAATAGCACAAAGTAAGGCTTATACTATAATTCTGAACTGGTTATGAATCGTCTAGGAGCCAAGTGCTTGAAATATGCTGATTGAAGTATTGTCTGTTCAATAGCTTTCATGGCCAACATTTGAGTGGATATGGGCTCTTCGTGAGTTTGGCCCATCTCTTCTACTTGTTTCATCCATGCAGGCGGGGGTTCCTCATATGTGTCTTGTCTTTCATTAGTGACCCTGCCTCCTGGAAGAGGTTGAGGTTCATAATTGTCTTCGAAGGTCTCTTCAACTGGAATGGTAACTGCTTCTTCTTCTGACGGTTGATCGGGTGGTGATGGTGGTCGTTCGTATTGTAATAACTTCATGTTTAGCTCAGTGAGCTATTGTCGGAGAGAGAGAGAAGCTCCTTGTCAGTTGAAGATTCTGGCGGGGGGTGAAGTAGTGATGCTCACCATCTCTTGAGGTTTTGTTGCATGTGGTGTGGGCACTGTTTGTCTTTGTAATTCCTTCACTTGGTTTGCAAGTCGGTCGTGCGCTTCCAAGAGATTTGCATAATTTTCTAATATCTACTCAATATTTTCTGAGGCAATAGCCTGAAACTTAGCCGGATCTATGGGTGCCCCTGGAGTGTTTTCGATGGCCGCTTCCAGATTGTCTTGATTTTGTTGCTGTAGCCTTCTATTCTCTTCCTGGGTAGCTGCTAGGTGTCGGCGAAGTAATGCCATGTTTCTTTGTAATCTAGCATTGTGGGCTAGTTGATCTCTGAGTTGCTCTTCGGTCACCTTACCTGCCTCTATATATTTGGCCTCAATCTCCACATAAGATTGCTGGACTGAGGGATATTGTTGTCACAATTTAGTATTACGCAACTCCAAAGCATCGACACGTGCTTGGAGGTGGGCAGACAGATTACATAGCTCTTTGTTGTTCTCTTCCAATAATCGATATTCCTGTTTAAGCTATGTGAAAGCTTCGAACATGGTATCTAGTGCATGACTAAATGAAGTGGATGCACAGGTAGTGGTGGAAGATGCAATGGTTCCGGAAATGGGGAAGGGAAAGGTGGATGTTGTGCCTACAATGGTTGTAAGTGGTGATGTTGAAATGAAAGAGGTGGTGGGTGGTTCTGTGGAGGGTGAAATGTCCATGGGGTCGGACGTGATTGTGTGTGAAGTGTGAATCGTGAATACTGGAATGGTGGGTGGTGTGTCCATGGTGGGCGTGAACGTGGGTGAGATGGGGTGGGAAAGGGGGTTTTTACTATAATCATCAAGTTGTTGCATCATATTTAGAAGGTTTGCCCAAAATTGGGGAAGGGTGGTTTGTATTGGTTCTGAGGAGGTTGAGGGGGGTGTCACTCTAGCACAATGGTGAGTACCAACGTGAGGAGATCCACCTCATAATTGTCAATCCGTGGAGACGTGAGGACTAGTATGAAGACTATGAGCAAGTGAAGGCACAAGTGTGTGAGTGAGATGCACAAAAACATGCACACACATACACACACGCGCACACACAAGGCAAGAACAATGAGAGGAACAATGGAGTTCTTTGCATTAGTCAAAAAGCCTCTTACATAAGCTCAATTCACAAACAATCTAACCACAAAAATGAGCTCTCTAGCTCTTTTTATAGTTTTTTTACTAGATTTGGCCTTGTCTAGGCCTAGTGTCCTGCCTAGTTAAAAATTAGGTTCTAGAGCCTATTTGAGGGCTCAAACGAAGTCTAAAATTATGAAAATTGGTATGTAGCTACTTCTAATACTCCTCAAGCTCGAGGACTCCTTGGCTTGAACAAAATGGAGTCTATTCTACCAAAAACGGGATTTACAATGTGTGTGTAGTGATGAAAATCACTAAAGTTGAAATTAGTTCATGGAAAAAAAATGATTAGGCCTTGTTGCCGTATTGTGCAAGACTTTTCCGTTGTGCCTGTATGCTCTTCATATGACTTGTATGCCAACACTCCCCCCTTCCTAGCGTCTGTCACCCCTGATAGACCTTTGTTCTATAGGGTGGTCGATATAGTATTGGATGACATTGGTGGCAAGTTCGTGTTCTCCTATCCTTAAGCCTCGTGCTAGTTCATCTTCCAATGCATCCCAATTTATTGCACCGGGGACCTCTGGTTGCGGTGTGGTGTAGTACTCGGAGTACACGGCTTGTTCACAAGCAAAGAGATGGAGCAGGTGTGTTGGCTTAGGTGCAAACACTTCTGAGTGGTACTCCCAAAATCCTGATTGAAACATTTCTTCAAATGTTTGTTTATAGCATGCGGGAAGATAATTAATTCGTGCATGCCAAGCATACGCTACCCGAATGCTGGGGGTGGTGCTCATGTCATACACCAAATCATAATTTCCATTAGTAAACCCCGGTAGTCGTACCTGTGGTGCTGCTTCATTTCTAAAGGTTTTGAGTACTACTCGCATCATATCCAAAATTTTGAGCATCATTGGGCCGCCACATCTGGCATGGGCTTCAGTCGAGGCATCTAGTGTCGAATTGTGGCCATCATGTATGCTATCGATGGTGGTCCCTGTGGTGGCACTATGTATGGATAATTGAGCCACTCCTTAGGTTGTGCATTATTCTGTACCTTATATTGAATGCTTTCCATGAGCGGTGTCGTGGAACAGGGCCATAGCATGGATTGTAAAGTAGATGTAATGGCTCATTTTTCCAGGTGTGCAACATTTCAGGATATGTTTCAAGAAGTTTTTGCCGCCATGTCGGTTGACGGATTTTGCCTTTTTGCACCTCTGGAGGAAGATCTTTGGGCTGAAATTGGGTTGCGAAGGAAGGTATCTTTCCTGTGACTCTCTGTATTTCTACGTTATAATCTGCCAAAATGATATAGTACGGCCTATATTGGAGTTCTGATGAGAGGATAAGGCGTCTAGATGACAGGTTCTTGAAGTAATTGGATTGTAATATAGTGTCTTCTATGACTTTCATGGCCTGATTTTGTACCACTGTTCGCTCTTCATGTGAACTCCCGATTTCCTCCACTTGTCGTAGCCATGGGGGTCGTGGTGCTTCGAACGTATCCTGGCCTTCTTCCGTTTGCTGTCCTCCTGGGAAGGGTTGTGGGTCATATTCTTCTTCAAACCTTTGTTCCATAGGAATTTGTACTGTTTCTTCATCAATGGGAGCCTCTGGTGGGGAAGGTGGTCTTTCATATTGTAGTAGGTGTGCTTGCAATTCTGTGACCTGTTTCTGGAGATCTTTTAGGGCCTCTGAGTCGGTGAGAAGTGAAGCCATGGAGGAGGTGGTTCGAGGGGCAGTCGTGGTGTCTTTTTGTTGTTTTTGCTTCAGTTGATCGAGTTCCTTTGATAACTGGTCATGTGCTTCAAGCAGCATAGCATAATCTTCCAAGATGATCTTGATATTGTCGTGGGTCACAACTTGAAACTTTGAGGGACTGATGGGTGCCCCAGGTGTGCTTTCGATAGCTGCTTCTAGGTTTTCCTGATTCTGTAGTTGCAGGCATTGATTCTCTTCATGAGCGGCTGCAAGGTGTCGCTTGAGTAAGGCCATATTTCACTGAAGCTTTGAATTGCGTTCTAGCTGTGTCTATAGATGAGCCGCTGTGTCTATAGATGAGCCGCTTGTGTCTATAGATGAGCCACTTGTATTGCTTCCTGGTCTGTGTTCTGTAACTGTACTTCCAATATGCTATGAGCCGCTTGTAAAGTTTGGAATTGTGTATGGAGGCGAGCATTCTCCTCTTCTAGTGCAGCAAGACGATGTTGTAGCACCTCCGAGTGCTCTTGCAGTCGTGCGTTATGTTGTTGGAGCTGATTGTACTCCGTCTTTAATTGTGATATACATGCGAGCATGGTGTCCAATGCATTGCCTATGGATGAGGGTGTGGTTTGTACAATGGAAGATGCACGAGGAGGGGATTGGGGAATGGGAAGAGTGAATGATGTGTTGATTGGAGATGTGTGTGTGGGTGAAATTGGTGGAGGGGGAATGGGAGAAGGTGGAAGTGTGGGGGGTGGGGGAGGTGCTGTGGGTGGCGAAATGTCCATACTTTCGGGAGTGGATGCAAGTGTGGTGTCTACCATGTATATTGGAATGGTAGGTGGTGTGTGTGTGAGAGTAGTGAACAAGTGTTGTGTGGATGGTGGGGATGGGATTGATGAGGGGGGTTGGGCGGTGGATTGATACATTCTACAAAAGTAATCATGAGCGGGTTGAAGGAATGGTGATATGGGAGGTGGAAAATGAGAACTTGGAGGCGGGAAAGCCATAAAAGGGGATGTGGTGGCTGGGAATCCGAAGAAAATGGATCTAGAGTCAGGACGGCCTATGGCTGAGGGCATGGGGGATGGTTGTCCTAGGGCAGGCTCTATGAAGGACTCAGTTATGATGGTGGTGGTATTATATATGGGGTTTTCAAAGGAGGAGAACAAAGTAGAACTAGAGGTTGGACTACAGAAGATGAAGGCTTGTTCTGTGGGTTGGGTAGTCGAGGTGATATTTACAGCTTCCGTTCGAGGAGGTGATGGGGGAGGGGTCGGTGGTAGTGGTTCGGTGGACTCATCCTGTGTGACGGGGATCTCTTGGCTAGTGGTTCCTATTGTGTGGGAGGTTGTCTCAATGGGTTCAGATGTAATAATAGGCCCTTCCGTTGTAGTGATGGGAATCAGGATGTTTTTACCCGACCATGGTTGTGTCTGGAATCTTCGTGGATCGTATTGAACCGGAGGCCTCTTAATCGCTGCTCGGACTGCTTCCACTACTCCATATGTTTCTGCTACCAATAATAGGCCTTTGGTGTATTCGGAGTCAACTTCGGCTTCTTCCAATAGCTGAGCCATGAGTACCCGACTGCTCTGTTCGGTGAGCAACTGTTGAGACCGCACTCATTCCATTATTTGATATAGCCTACGGAGTTCTGCTGTATAAGCTGGGGCTTTAGTTGTTTCTTCTTCTTCTTCTGCTTTCGAGTGTTCTAGTTGTTGCGACAAAGTTCTGTGCTGCTCCTCATCCCAATGTACATGGCAGCCTTCCATGGATTTCCTCCTTCTTTGGGAAGATGTGCCCTGTTCTTCTGTATCTGAATAGAACTCTACATTAGAGAGTTGTGTGTTCTGCAAGAATGATTCGAAGTTGAAGGTATCCATCCCTCAGCGTCTCTAGCCGCAGGAAATTCGAATTCAGGAGGGACAGGAGGAGCCGAGGGGGCAGCTTGTGATGTGCCTTCAGATCTAGATCTTGGTATGCAAATGGTAAAGGGAGGCACAGTGGCATCCCCTCGGGACGAGACTTCCGGGATCGTTAGAACTTTGCGTGTTTGGACACAAGGAATAGAGCCCCTCATGCGCTTGGATTGATGTGTGGCAGATTTGAGTCTCTTGAACATTTGTAGTTGTGACCATGTTAAAGCACGTTCCCGGCAACGGTGCCAAATTTGGTGTCACTCTAGCACAATGGTGAGTACCAACATGAGGAGATCCACCTCATAATTGTCAATCCGTGGAGACGTGAGGACTAGTATGAAGACTATGAGCAAGTGAAGGCACAAGTGTGTGAGTGAGAAGCACACAAACATGCACACACATACACACACACGTGCACACAAGGCAAGAACAATGAGAGGAACAATGGAGTTCTTTGCATTAGTCAAAAAGTCTCTTACATAAGCTCAATTCACAAACAATCTAACCACAAAAATGAACTCTCTAGCTCTTTTTATAGTTTTTTGACTAGATTTGGCCTTGTCCAGACCTAGTGTCCGACTTAGTTAAAAATTAGGTTCTAGAGCCTATTTGAGGGCTCAAATGGAGTATAAAAATTATGAAAATTGGTATGTAGCTACTTCTAATACTCCTCAAGCTCAAGGACTCCTCGGCTTGAACAAAATGGAGTCTATTCTACCAAAAATGGGATTTACAATGTGTGTAGTGATGAAAATCACTAAAGTTGAAATTAGTTCATGGAAAAAAAATGATTAGGCCTTGTTGCCGTATTGTGCATGACTGCTCCATTATGCCTGTATGCTCTTCATATGACTTCTATGCCAACACTGGGCATTGTTGGTTGTGGTTGGGAAAGAGGGAATGTTGTAGTGAGGGGAAATGATGGTGTCGACGTTTGGGTAGAGACAAGTGGATGTCCCACAACTGGTAGATAAGAAGGGTGACCTATTATGGTTTGATGAGTGGCGGGATGACCTATTATAAGGGTCTTTCAATGGGACCATCAGCCATTTGTAACTTCATCCTTGTGGGTATGAGTGCTGGCTTGCCCCAACGCTTCCATAGGGAAGTGGTAGCAAATGCAACTCCTGCGCCTGAGTCCAAAATTGCCTTGGTTGTGTACCCCTGATGGGTGATAGGAAGATAGGTATTTCCTTCTTCCCCTTCGCTCATGTCTCCTATCTTATCCAATGGTATTTCTGGCACTGTTCTATGAGATCCTACCTGGGAACGAGATTTTGCTACGTCCCGCACTTCTTTGGCTACATGTTTCCACAATTTAGGCTTAACCTTGAGTAGCTCTTCTAAAATGAGGTTGCATTGCACTTTAGTATTCCTTACTACCTTCGTATTCCTAGGTATAGCTAAGTCTTCGTTTCTTATCATAACCGTGGGTGCTCTCATGCAAGTCGACTTAGCTTCCCATGGACCTGTGAAATAGGGTAGTTCCTGTAAGGAATTAGACTCAAAGTCTAACCTCTCATGAGATTGGGCACTCTCTTGCTCTCCATAAATGGAAGGAATGTCTTGTGGGAATTGATCGTGCGCGTCATCCACAAGTTCAATTGGAGGAGGGTCTTCAGTTTCTTTAGCCCATTTCTCTTCTTGAATCTCTCGCAAGAATTCTGGTGAATGGCGATTCATAGAAAAAGAGGTGTCTGGTTCAATGGAGTTAGGCACATAAGCTTCCTAGGGAGGAATGCTTATTCTATCACTTGCCCTCTCCTTAGCTTGGGAGGTGGCTCCATTTCCAGACTTTGCAAGTAACCTCTCCAATCTATCTAATAGACCATCAAAATGCAATGGGGTTCTAGTGGAGCTAGAGAAGTTGAAGAGGCGACTGGCCTCAAACATGGCTTGAGCCAATTCTACCATCTTAGCACAAAGTTTTGTTCTCTCTATCTCTAGATCGGCTCTAGCCTAACATTGTTCATGATCTGTCACATTTGGCCCTTCTTGGATTTTGGCCTAATATGCTTTAAGCATCATGTCTAGATCCTCGGGAGTGGGATCGGCTAGGACTGATCCTACTCTGGGTGGTGGGTGGGTTAAGTGTGGTGGATTAGCAGGTTGGGGAATGGACGGTGATGGATCGGAGGGAGATGGAAATGGTGGTGGTGGGGTAGTGTGAGAGTGAGTTTGAGATGTGAGTTCAATTATCTTTGCTGTTGTTTCTCTTAAGCTTTCCTCAAGTTCGATCATTTTCTTCGACCATTGTCTTTTCATTCTCTCTTGGCTATCTCTCCAAGCTCTTGTCCTTTTCTTGGTTATGCTCTCAGTATCGCTAACCTCAAAACTCTTTTCTTGCCCTAAACCTTAAGTTTGCTACAAGGCTTGAGCTCGGATGATTTCTTGCACTAGGGCAGTGGGAGTCACACTTCCTATAGAGTCTACTATTAACCCAATAACATTGATAGGAGTGATTTTTGGCATGTTGATGGGGTTCTTGGGACACTCTCGTAACAAATGCTCCTTTCCATAGTCTGGGCAAAAGCCCTGAATTGTCACAGATTGTGTTTGTGCAGGTGTTGATAGAGGGCAATCACGAATGAGGTGATCTCCCTGACATCGGAAGCATGGCCCTCTAGGAAATGGAGGTCTTATCTACCTGGGCTGAGGTCTAGAGTTGGGGTTTGCGTACATGGCATTCGCATAATCTGGCTCCCAACTAGATTCACTCGGTTCTTCATAACAAGAGCTAAATAGTTTTGAACCATGAAAACACCTCATCTTTATGCTCCATGAAATACAATATGGTCCATCTGCTACAATCATTAATGAATGAAACATAATAATTAGATCCAAAAATAGAAGACCCCTTGCTAGGTTCCCAAACATCTGTATAGCCTAACTCAAATAGGTCTCCATGTATGTAATCTTTCTTAGTCAAGGTTTTTAAAAATAAAGAAGTAAGGTCGTATATATTTTTGCAAAAAGGATTTTCTTCAAATACAAGGAAAATACAAAAATGAAAAATGGAAGCATTTACTTTGTCAAGTATCGGAGGTCAAAAGAGAATCAATCAAAAGAGAATCAAATCCAAAAACTGAACTGTAAGAGGAGTGGCTGTCCAAAGTAGTGGAGAAGTTATGGAGAAGACCTCTCAAACTCATAATGAGAGCTCATGGTCATTTGGCCACAAAAGAAGCAAGGGAGGACACTCAAGAATAGAGGAAGAAGGCATGGAAGTCCCCGTGTAGTTAGTTCATTTGGTTTGAGTCATTTCGTTCTCTTCACTCTTATAGAGTATGTCCAGCCGCATACCAATTTCTGGGTAGTCTACTTGTGAGAGCCATATCTCTCAATATATGTATCCACTTTTAGAGTTTAAATGTTCATTGGAAAGCTTATCTTGATTATTTCCTCATCTAGATCAGTTTTATCAAATTCTTTATGCTCTGTGAGTTGTTCAGTTTTTAGTGAAGTGCCGTTTTCAACTTAACTGAGTGGATAGGTAGCCTATTTTGAGGCAAAGACTTGATAACCCAAAACTACTCCAGATTGAGTGTTTGATAGCTCTTTTGAAAGCCCCAAATGTCTAGTTTGAGTGACCAAAGTTTCAAGTTCATTGCATTTTTCAGTTGGTACCAGATTTTATTTGAAAGATCAGCAGTTGGCAAAAGTTTTGATCCTAAGAAGGTCTTCTACACTTTTCGCTGCGAATAGGAGAGGAATTATCCAACAATTGGTATCAGAGCATTGGAGTTTGAAGAGGCAAAGCATTGGAACTGAAGTGAAGCAAAGGAGAAGCTACAAATCAAGCAGGAGCTTCGTAAAGTCAAGGAAGAGCGCCACAACATATTTGAGGTAAACTTCAATCTTGGAAGTTTTCAATGGCTAATTTAGGACAACAAGTTGAGAAGTTAGACAAAGATAATTTTCAGTCTTGGAGGTATAGAATGAAAAATTACTTCAAAGGTAAAGGTTTATGGAGTCTAGTTATTGAAGATGATCCACAACCGGTGGACCTTCAACATCCCAACATTACTCCGGCACAAAAAAGACAATTTACTGATTGGGAAGAGAGGAATCAAAGGGTGATGTTCCTCATTTCACAAGTTATTTCTAACACTATGATTGGTCATGTGCAAAGCTTAGAAATAGCCAAGGAGGTTTGGGAAGCATTAGAGAAGGTGTATGCTACATCAACAAGGTCTCAGAGGAGGCAACTCAAGAACGAGCTCAACAACATGAAGAAAAGCTCAAACCAAAGCATTAGTGAGTATACATTGAGGATCAAGGAGCTTCAAGATCAGCTAGCATCAGTTGGATGCAAGATAGAAGAGGAAGACATCATCCAAACAACCCTCAATGGCTTGAGGAGTGAAGAAAAGTGGAAGCCCCTCATCACAAACGTTCGTTATAGAGACCCTCTACCAACATTCGACGAGATTATACCAAATCGTGTGGCTGAAGAGGGTGATCAAGAAGGACAAGGCAACAAAGGTAAGGACAACCATAGTCAAATGTTATATGTAGGATGAGGTAGAGGAAGGAACTCAAGAGGCGGCTTGAGAGGAAGAGGAAGAAGCTACAACAACACAAATTCCAGCCAACACAACTCGGAGGACAACAAGGACAACTCAAATGACAACACACATGGAAGAGGTCGAGGAAGAAATAGAGGAAGAGGTCCAGGTTCATACAATCCTCATAAAGGTATAACATGCTACCATTCTAGTAAACTAGGACTGTAGAGGAGGTACTAGGGTATCTACTTTACCAAGAGCATACAACATGCACTTCCAGTAATTTGCCTACTCAAGGGAGGTTCTCCTTAGGGAAATATACCCTTCAACATTTCTGTGAGCAAGCAGATATCAATAATTGCATAGAGTTGTGAATACTTAGGGATAATATAAATGACAAAAATGGAAGACCAACCACTCCTTAGTTCGAATCAGATGATTACAACATAGGCAAAAAAGATGCTCACAGGTTTATGCTCTGGGCTAACATGCCACTCCAGAACTAAACAACATCAATACAAGGGATTCATCCAATCCGTACAATGGACACAACTAAATGCAGACTAGTATTGCTCAATACAAAGTATGACGACTTGCTCTAAGGGAAAGAGCACGAAATACCAATGACTCACACTGAATGACAAAACCAAGCCACTCTCTTCACACTATAGTGCTATTAGCCCTCACTGGGAAGCCCATGCTCTGTATCCTCACCACAGAGTGACTTCCTATAGTAAACTTGTAGCCAGCGAGTGCCAAGAGAGGACCCCTATACGTATGTATGTATATGTGTGTCCCAAATGAACACAAATCCATTGCTTTTATAGGCTCCAATAGGCCAAAAGGGCCTTGCCAATTCCTCACGTCCACTGATCATGCGCCGATTGATTGCCCAAAATTGGAGGGGTAGATCAAATATGCCACTTACACTTTCACTGTCACTTTTACCACTTCCACTTTCACTGTCACTTTTGAATGCAAGCTGAGATCCTCATTTTGTGTCGCCCATGATATTTGAATGACCCTGAGAAGCACATCCTTCACCTAATTTTTGTAGTAGCTTTTGATCCTTACATATTAAGTGGGCGGTGTGGGAGGTGAGTTGTGGAGAGTTGAGGGAGATTACGGGGGGTGTGGGAGGTTGTGGGTGGGAATAGGGGGTGATTTGTGGGGAGTTGTGGGGGTTTTTTTGGGGTGTGGTCAAAATTGATCCAAGATTTCAAAATTATCATTGCACCATCGGAAATTACTTGTCAAGATCTTTCCAACGATATATAACACTGTAGGGTTTGGTTGAGAAATGATCCTCCAAATATCAATCAAAGACTGCATGAGAACTTTGTGGGAGGTCATGGGAAATTGTGGATTTGTGGGGTTTGTGGGGGGGTGTGGGGTTTGTGGGGGGTCGTGGAGTGGTGTGGGGTTTGTGGGGGGTCATGGAGAGGTGTGGGGTTGTGGGGGGTTGTGGAGGGGTGTGGGGGGTCGTGGAGTGGTGTGGGGTTTGTGGGGTTTGTGGGGTTTGTGGTGTTTGTGGGGTTTGTGGGGGTCCTGGAGGGGTGTGGAGGGGTGTGGGGTTTGTGGGGTTTGTGGGGGGTCATGGAGTGGTGTGGGGTTTGTGGTCTTTGTGGGGTTTGTGGTGTTTGTGGGGTTTGTGGGGTTTGTGGGGTTTGTGGGGGGTCGTGGAGGGGTGTGGGGTTTGTGGTGTTTGTGGGGTTTGTGGGGGGTCGTGGAGGGGTGTGGGGTTTGTGGGGGTCGTGGAGGGGTGTGGGGTTTGTGGTGTTTGTGGGGGTTTGTGGAGGGGTGTGGGGTTTGTGGGGTTTGTGGTGTTTGTGGGGTTTGTGGGGTTTGTGGGGGGTTGTGGAGAGTTTTGTGGGGTTTGTGGGGGGTCGTGGAGGGGTGTGGGGTTTGTGGGGGGTCGTGGAGGGGTGTGGGGTTTGTGGGGTTTGTGGGGGGTCATGGAGGGGTGTGGGGTTTGTGGTGTTTATGGGGTTTGTGGGGTTTGTGGGGGGTTGTGGAGGGGTGTGGGGTTTGTGGGGGGTCATGGAGGGGTGTGGGGTTTGGGGCGTTTGTGGTGTTTGTGGGGTTTGTGGGGTTTTTGGGGGGTTGTGGAGGGGTTTGTGGGGGGTCGTGGAGGGGTGTGGGGTTTGTGGGGTTTGTGGAGGGGTGTGGGGTTTGTGGGGTTTGTGGAGGGGTGTGGGGTTTGTGGGGGGTTGTGGAGGGGTGTGGGGTTTGTGGGGGGTGGTGGAGGGGTGTGGGGTTTGTGGGGTTTGTGGTGTTTGTGGGGTTTGTGGGGTTTATGGGGGGTTGTGGAGGGGTGTGGGGTTTGTGGGGAGTCATGGAGGGGTGTGGGGTTTGTGGGGTTTGTGGAGGGGTGTGGGGTTTGTGGGGTTTGTGGGGGGTTGTGGAGGGGTGTGGGGTTTGTGGGGTTTGTGGGGGGTTGTGGAGGGGTGTGGAGTTTGTGGGGTTTGTGGGGGGTCGTGGAGGTTTGTGGGGTTTGTGGGGGGTTGTGGAGGGGTGTGGGGTTTGTGGGGGGTTGTGGAGAGGTGTGGGGTTTGTGGGGTTTGTGGGGGGTTGTGGGGGGTTGTGGGGGGTGTGGGGTTTGTGGGGTTTGTGGGGGGTTGTGGAGGGGTTTGGGGTTTGAGGGGGTCGTGGTGATGGTGGGGGCGGCGGGGTGGTGGGGGAAAAGAGGAGGGGACGATGGGGTTGGAGGGGGTCGTGGTGATGGTGGGGGCGCGGGGGTGGTGGGGGAAAAGAGGAGGGGACGGTGGAGTTGGAGGGGGTTGTGGTGATGGTGGGGGCCGCGGAGGTGGTGGGGGAAAAGAGGAGGGGACGGTGGGGTTGGAGGGGGTTGCGAGGGAGAGAGAGAGAGAGAGAGAGAGAGAGAGAGAGAGAGAGAGAGAGAGAGAGAGAGAGAGAGAGAGAGAGAGAGAGAGAGAGAGAGAGAGAGAGAGAGAGAGAGAGAGAGAGAGAGAGAGAGAGAGAGAGAGAGAGAGAGAGAGAGAGAGAGAGAGAGAGAGAGAGAGACAGAGAGAGAGAGAGAGAGAGAGAGAGAGAGAGAGAGAGAGAGAGAGAGAGAGAGAGAGAGAGAGAGAGAGAGAGAGAGAGAGAGAGAGAGAGAGAGAGAGAGAGAGAGAGAGAGAGAGAGAGAGAGAGAGAGAGAGAGAGAGAGAGAGAGAGAGAGAGAGAGGGAAATGCCGCGATACAGACCCCCACATCAAGTCTTTGCACCGTCCCGGTGCAATTCCCGAAGCTGAAAACAAGATAGTGAAGGAAGTTCTTCCTCCTTGACTTAATTCAGGTTATCCTTCACCCTAGAGATATTGACCAGTTTTTTTTCACTTTTTTATATATATATATAATAAACTGCAATCACTGAATGAAATACGATAGGTACGGTGAATGAAATGCTTCCAGTTTACCTTAATTTAGGTACTTCTTCACCCTAGAGATATTGACCAGGGGTATCCTCTTACCCTAAAAATCCTCCAGATGTACTGCTCCATGAGGTAATACCTTTACCACCATGTAAGGTCCTATCCATTTGGGTGCCAGTTTGGTTGAAATTGCTGGGACGTGATGCACTAAAACCATGGATCCTTCCTGTACCTCATTGGACCTCAGATACCTGTCATGTAGTCTCTTGCGCTCTTCTTGTGTTACCTGAAGTTTTTGCATTGCTCCTTCTCTGTATTCTACTAATGCCACCAATCTCTCAATGGGAGGTTCAATTCCAATGGTTTTGGCTCCCATTTCCTTTTTGATAATGAATTCAAATGGGGCCAATGCCTCTTTTCCATATACTAAGCGAAATGGACTCTCACCAGTGGTTCCCCTTCTTGTAGGTCTGAAATCCAAATTGCACCGATCAATGCTTGTGGCCAAAAGCTTTGATGATCAAAAGATAATTTGCGCAGCAACCCGATCAAAATCTTATTGGAGCTCTCTACTTGGCCATTTGCCCTTGGATAGTAGGCACAAGATTTTTTATGGAAGACCTTGTACCTGTCAAATATAAATTGGAACAGTTGGTTTACAAAATGTGTTCCCCTATCACTAGTGATTTCCAGTGGGCAACCAAGTCTTGAGAAAATACGTTTATACAAGAACTTAGCTACTGTTAAGGCAGTGCAGTCCACAGTAGTTTTAGCCTCTATCCATTTAGTTGCATAACATGTGGCCATCGAAACATACTTCTTACCCCCAGGTTGACCAGTTGGACTAATTGGTCCTACGAAATCAAGAACCCATCCTTCAAATGGGAGCCATCCTGTAGATATGACTAATGGTTGGAAATTCAATCTGGTTGACATAGGAGCACATCTCTCGCAAATGTGGCATTCTTTAGCAAACTTGATCGCATCCTTGTAAATATGAGGCCACCATAGTCCCTTGTGGATGATTGTGTGAGCCAATTCTTCCCCCTTTAGATGCCCTTCACGGTGTGCTATCTTAAGCAAAGGGGTTACCTCCTCTAGATAAACACACTTTCTCAAGATACCATCCTGACAATATCTATATAAGTTTCCACTTATAAGTGAGTACGCTTTGGTTTTAAGGAGTAATCTTCTCTTTTCTATGGGTTTCAAATGCTCTGGGAGTTTTCCAGTAGTAAGAAATTTGAGAATTCCATCATACCAATCAGTCTGAATTGCTACTAGGAAGAGATTACTATCCACCAGTTCATCATTAATACATGTTGCCTTCTCGCTCATTGCGGTCCTGGATACTTGATCTGCCATGTAGTGCTCTCTTCCTGGCTTAATATGAATATCAAAGTTAAATTCTTGAAACAGGAGTAACCATCTCCAAACCCTTCCAGCTACTCTAGGCTTGTTTATCAAGTACTTCAAGGGCTGATAGTCAGATATGACTATAAAATGTACACCAAGAAGTTAATGCCGAAACTTCTGAAGAGCAAATACAATAGCCAAACTTTCCCTTTCGGTCGTACTGTAGTTCCTTTCTGCCTGGGTGAGTAGTCTGCTGGCATAGGAGATAGGTCTATCAACTTGTGTGATGATGGTTGAGCTAGAACTGCACCAACAGCATAAAGGCTGGCATCTGTATGCACATGAAACTCCAATGACAAGTTAGGAACACTTAAAAGTGGAGCAGTACATAACCTCAATTTTAGTTCACAAAATGCTTTTTTAGCTTCAACACTCCATGAGAAAGGGACCTTTTTACTAGTAAGCCTTGATAAGGGCTTAGCTATTTCTGAATACATTCGTATAAATCTTCTATGATATCCTGCATGACCCAAAAAACTTTGCACTTCTTTTGGGCTTTGTGGAATAGACATGGAAAGGATAGCAGTAACCTTTGTAGGGTCAACCGTTATCCCTTCAGCAGATACTATGTGACCAAGAAGAGTGCCCTTGGTGACCAAAAAATGACATTTAGCAGGATTTAACTTCAAACCTGTTTTGAGACATTGCTCAAAGATTTCCTTTAGATTTTCCAAATGATCATGGAAATCTTGAACTGCTGCTCTTCTATCTGTGCCTGAAAACACTAAAAAGTCATCCATGAAAATGTGTAGAAAGGTTGTCAACCATTTTCCCAATATTAGATACATTGTTCTATTAAATGAAGCTGGTGCATTCTTCAAACCAAAAGCCATTCGAGTATAAACATAAGTGCTCCATGGAGTAACAAAGGCTGTTTTGTCCCTATCATCAAGATGGATCACTATCTGATTGTAGCCACTAAAACCATCCAAGAAGCTATACAAAGTGTGATCGGCTACTTCCTCAAGTACTTGCTCTGAAAAGGGCTGAGGAAATCCATCTTGATCTTTGTAGGACCATGCAAAGACATTTTTGTAAGCAAAAAGTAAAGAAGTTACCTTCTGTAGTAAAGGAGGATAATGCCATAGCCAAGAGGCCAAGTGGACTACTTGAGGATTCTCTTCATCCCCTAAATTTATTTCTTGAACCAGTGTTTTAGGACTGGTCTTACTTGAGAAATCATCTCCACTGTATGCAGGAGTGGAATTTAGCTTATATTTTGCAATATGTTCCCTGGTCCATCCTTGAGGTATATCCGAAAAGGGGAGATCCTCTCTGCATTCAGGCTCATAACTTTCCTTTTCTGGAACTTCTATAATTGTTGCCCCTACGATGTTTGTATTCTCCTGCAAACTTCCATTCTTCAACTCCTTGGGCATTTCATAGCCTTTTCCTGCAACTCCTTCATCTGTAACTTCTTCTTCTATTTCACTGATTTCCACCGTGCAACACTCTGCACTTTCCATCATCCAATTCAACAATGTATCTTCTTCTTGGGGTAGAGAGGGCATTACCTGAGTGTCCACAGTGTACCCAGTAGTTTTCCCTGAGTTGAATCCTTCTTCCAAATGTAGTTGCAGTTGGCTATTGGTGCTTGTTGAAATCCATAGTTTGTTTTCCCCCCAATCTTGCAAAGCTTTTGCTTGCCTTAGCCAAGGCCTCCCCAAGAGTAAACGCTAAGAAGTCTCCTGTGGAAGTGCAATAACAACAAAATCTAGAACAAAGTGGCTAATATCATCAGTACCTTTTCAATAATGCCAAGAAGCGCAACCCGATGTTGATCTGCTAGTGTAACTGTGAATGGTGCCATCTTGGTGGGGTTCAAATTTAGTTTCTTCATTGTGAAATCTGGCATCAAATTGATACCAGAGCCTCCATCTATGATCACACCTGTGAGAGCTTCATTCTTTATACAAATAGATAATCTTGAGCTTTGGTAGTCTGCCAAGGGCGCAGGGGGAAAATCAACCATGAAACCATCTATACTGGGTGATTGGGTCAAGTGAGCAGAGTGTATAATCTTCAATAAGTCACTTCTTATTTTTGAATCCATCCTTATAAGTTCATACAGACTAACCTTGTGATGAATACCTTTCAAGACCTGTTCAATGTTTACCTCATGAGTGTCTTCTTGCAGACTTGTTGGTTGGTCCCTTAGAGAAGTAGCCATCCTTTCATAAGCTCCTTCAATTTCTGCTTGGCCCTTCCACTCAACCTTCTTTTCCTCCTCTTTATCCTGGAATCCTTGTTGTTCCTCTCTACGGATTGCTGCTGCTTGTCTGGCTCTAGTCATCATGGGCATTGCAGAGGATGAAACAGCATAAGACTGAGTGGTCATACCTTCTTCTTGTGGAGAGACTGCAATCATGTGGATTGGAGTAGGACGGCTTCTTGGGCAGTCTTTGGTATAGTGATCCTTGGCCTCTGGACAATGTTGACAAGGAGGTGCATCTTCTGGAAGGGAACACCTATTTTGCATATGGCCATACTCACCACAGCGATAACACATCAATGGCCTATTATATCTAGGCTTTGTCGTACGATTTTCCTCTCTATTTGGTGCACTTGAAGTACTAGCATAATATGAATCCAAAGCTTGAGGGTTACCTCGTTGCTGTGTACCCTTGAGGTAGTAACAGTCTCTAGCTTCATGACCATCCTTTCCACAAAATTGACAACTTACCTTGTTAGGGCAATTAGCATTGGAATGCCCATTGTTGTTACATATTGTGCACCAAATCTGCCTTCTTATATCCTGAGTGGTCCGCAAATCTTCTAACTCACGGCAAAGTTGGGCTACTTCATCATCAGTGCGATGTAGTGGTGGCAAAACCTTCTCTTCTTGTTGATTTTGTTGCATTCTCAATGCCTCCAGTTCCTTCCTTAGTTGCCCAATAGGTTCTAGTTCTGAAGCATAATTCGGTTGTGTATCCGCTTCAAAATGCTGCCTAGCTTCTTCAATGCGTGATGCTACTGCAACACAATCATTGAGGGTTGCATCCAATCTAAGAGACTCACGTAGCTTCTCCTGAGATGACCTAGATAGAGCTTTTTCTATCCTTTTTTTAACCAAGAAGTCACATGGAGCATGTGGCAGACGTGCAACAAGTGCTTTTGTTCTAGTGTGAAGTTCATGAAAGGATTCACCTGTTCTTAGCCTTAGATTCTCGAGCTGGTCTAGAGCTCTTTCCGAGGAGTCAATAGGTCAAAATGTCTATGAGAATGCTGTCTTCAGAGCCTCCTGTGTAGCAAAATGGCCATCTGCATATTGATTGTACCATTTGTCAGCAGGGCCTTCCAATGTGGATGGGAAGAGTACCATCATTGCATCCTCTCTATTCTGCAGACCTCGTCCACGGCATAAGGAGATGAACCTCCTCACATGATCATCAGCATCCTCATAAGCTTGTCCCTTGAAGGTAGGGAACTTAATATTGAGTCTGGAGAGTAAATGAGAGAGATCCTCCATTTGCACTAGTGTTTCTTCAGACGTATCTGACGAGAAGTCTAATGTCCTCCTATGCTTCTCCTTTGATAGTGGTGTCGCACCGAAATCAATAGATAAATTCAAAGAGGGTAGAGGGGAGGTAGGTTCACTAGTTGAAGATATAGTTGACTTGTTAAGGCTCCTTCGTATATGAAGAGGCTCCTTATCTGCTCGCGTATGGGTCAAGTACCTACTTGCAAATGCAATAGGGCAAAAATACTGAAAAAGAGGACTATTTACTATCCTCACGGCCTCTCACAGAAATGCAAAGGGTCCCACTGTGTGTGCCAAACTATAGAGGAGGTACTGGGGTATCTACTTTAGCAAGAGCATACAACATGCACTTCCAGTACTTCACCTACTCAAGGGAGGTTCTCCTTAGGGAAATATACCCTTCAACATTTCTGTGAGCAGGTAGATATCAATAATTGCATAGAGTTGTGAATACTTAGGGATAATATAAATGACAAAAATGGAAGACCAAACACTCCTTAGTTCGAATCAGATGATTACAACATAGGCAAAAGAGATGCTCACAGGTTTATGCTCTGGGCTAACATGCCACTCCAGAACTAAACAACATCAATACAAGGGATTCATCCAATCTGTACAATGGACACCACTAAATGCAGACTAGTATTGATCAATACAAAGTATGAAGACTTGCTCTAAGGGAAAGAGCACGAAATACCAATGACTCACACTGAATGACAAAACCAAGCCACTCTCTTCACACTATAGTGCTATTAGCCCTCACTGGGAAGCCCACGCTCTATATCCTCACCACAGAGTGACTTCCTACAGTAGGCTTGTAGCCACAGAGTGCCAAGAGAGGACCCCTGTATGTACGTATGTATATGTGTGTCCCAAACGAACACAAATCCATTGCTTTTATAGGCTCCAATAGGCCAAGAGGGCCTTGCCGATTCCTCACATCCACTGATCATGCGCCGATTGATTGCCCAAAATTGGAGGGGTAGATCAAATATGCCACCAATCTTGAATTGGATCCTAAAAAATAGGCAGTCGTCATGAATGGTTGGCGGCAACAGTCATTTCTCCACTTTCACTTTTACCACGTACACTTTTACTGTCACTTTTGAATGCAAGCTGAGATCCTCATTTTGTGCCGCCCATGATATTTGAATGACGCTGAGAAGCACATCCTTCACCTAATTTTTGTAGTAGCTTTTGATCCTTACGTATTAAGTGGGCAGTATGGGAGGTGAGTTGTGGGGAGTTGAGGGAGATTACTGTTGGATTTTATTGATCTCCAAAGTACAGCTAGAAGTAGGTGAAACCCAACAGGACCTAGTTGACTTTTTCACTAACTTGTATGCATAGACCAATTTTCTTGCAGAGAAAATTGCTCTTTAGTCACTTAGAATTTTCCAAAACTGTTTCACACACATAAACTAGACTCTAAGAGCTTTCCAACAAGATATAGAACACCTCAAATGGATAAATACACAATGAGCTATGACCTCTGCAATATGCAGCTTTAATGGAGACTTTGAAACAGAGATGAACCTGAGGACACACATCACTTGCAGAGACTACTGCTCTTAACTCACAACTCCAATTACTTTGAAACTTTCCAGAATAAAAGTAGACTTGAAGAGCTTTCTAACAAGCCAATGAACACATGATTTGGATACATACACAAGGAGATATGACCTCTGCAAGTTTGAGGTTTAATGGAGACCTTCAGCAGAGATAAAAAACAGAGAACACACACTACTTGCAGAGAGTATTTCTCTCAGCTCACAAATTCAATGATTATGAAAATTTACAGGAAGAAAGTAGATAGTAAGAGCTTTCCAATGAGCTATCAAACATGTAATTTGGATATATAATGAGGGAGATACAAGCTCTGCAATCTCTGCATACAAAACTACAATAGTGTAGAGATACACATATGACTCTATTGGACATCCCACAAGATCACGACTTTTCTCCTCTTTTTATAGCATGGGAAAATAATCTAAAACTTTCCTAATACATCTAAATTCTTGGTAGACACTTGGATGGAGTGTTCAAATAAGCAAAGTATTGATGGACTTTGAGAACTAGCCACATCGACCTTCCACTAGGACATCACTGAAGCTCCTTTGTGACTCACTAATTTGACTCACCATGTTCTAGAACTCACGTGGTATTTTTGCTACATTTTATGAATAATATGAACCTTCTTGAAGTATTTGAAGACTTCCCAAAGGTATTTACATAATTTGAAACTTGTACCCTACATAAAATAAATGTTTGCAACATTCTCCCCCTCAAGTTTCAAAGGGTATTTCCTTCATGCCAAGAATATAGTTGAATCTTTGAAGCTTTGGTCCATCCAAGGATTTGGTGAAGATATCTGCAACTTGATCCTTTGTTCCAACAAAAGAAACCTGCACTTCTTTGTTCATGGCCTTCTCTCGAACATAATGATAGTGAACCTCTATATGCTTTGTTCTAGCATGAAAAATAGGATTTGAGGTCATATGAATGCTGCTCAAGTTATCCCCATATATCAGTGGTACATCAACCTGCACATTCAAGTCATGAAACAACTTTTTAAACCATATAACCTCAGTAGTAGCCAATGCTAAACCTCTATACTCAGCCTCTGTAGAAGATAAAGCAACTGTAGGCTGTTTCTTTGAACTCCATGTTAATGTCTTGTTTCTTGCTATTACCACATATCCACTTGTGGATCTTCTGTCATCTTTGCTTCCAGCCCAATTTGCATCACTAAAGACTTTAAGAGTTAGATCAGCATCATGACTATAAAATAATCCTTCGTTCATGGTACCTTTCAAATACCTAAGCACTCTTTTCGCTGCATGCATATGAGGTACTCTAGGTTCATACATAAACTGTGACAATACTCCCATTGCATAACATATATCAGGTCTAGTTTTTGTTGCATAAATCAAAGATCCTAAACATGGATCTATATACATTCATATCATGCAACTCATCACCTTCCTTTGCACTCAGCTTTACATTACATTCCATTCGAGTAGAAACAAATTTACATTCCTGCATACCAAACCTTTTAAGCATATCACATATATACTTTCTTTGTATCAACCACATACCTTCATCGCTATACACAATTTCAATCCCAAGAAAGTATCTGAGCAAACCAAGATCTGAAATTTTAAATTCCTTTCCCAAATTACCTTTTATCTCATCAATTGCTTTTGCATCATTCCCTGTAATCAACAAGTCATCCACATAAATGCATACATAGACACACATGCCATCTACATGTTTTACATAAAGTGAAGGATCAACATGACTCGCTGTGTATCCTTGCAGCATAAGATACTTTACCAGCCTTGCATTCCATGCCCTTGGTGCCTGCTTAAGACCATACAATGCCTTCTTTAACCTGCATACATGATTAGGACATTTTGCATCCACATAACCATCTGGTTGTGACATATACACTTCTTCATTTAACTCACCATTAAGAAAGGCATTCTTTATATCGAGTTGATATATATTCCACCTTTTACTTGCAGCTAAAGCCAACAAAGTTCTTACCGTTGCCATATTTTCTACTGGACTAAATGTTTCCTCATAGTCCACACCTTGAGTTTGATTATATCCTTTTGCTACAAGTCTAGCCTTATATCTAGACACACTACCATCACTATTTCTTTTAATCTTAAAAAACCCACTTGCAACCAATTACCTTTTGCTTTGGTGTACTTGGAACTAAATTCCAAGTCTTGTTATCCTGTAGTGCTTCCATTTCTTCTCTCATTGCTTTCTCCCACTTTTCATCTCCTTTGGCCTCATCATAACATGTGGGTTCATTTTCCTGCTCAACTTCTGTCATAAAAGCATAATGAGTATTCATGAAAGATTCATAAGTATACCTTTGAGGTTGCTTACTTACTCTTGAAGTTCTTCTTACCTCCAATGTAGATGCTCTTCCTTTCTTATTAGGAACCTTTGATGATTCTCCATACTCACATACATCACTAATTTTCTCTCCTTCATCATTAACTTCAACAAGTTTGAGTTTACCTTTACTTTTAACACTTGGAGGTGACTCTTGCCTTAATCTTCCATTGAAAGGTGATCCTCTTTCTTCATCTAAACCACTCCTTTCATCATTTAAACTTCCTGATGGCTGAACTATGCATTCATCTCCTTCAACCACACCTTCTTCATTTTCATCCATGACCTGCAAACAATTCTTATCTGCATACCATGAAAGTGATTCATCAAAGTTTACATCTCTTGACACAACAACCTTATTGGTATGAGGATCATAGCATCTATATCCTCTTTGAGTATCTGCATAACCAATAATATATACATTTTTCTGATTTCGCATCAAGTTTAGATCTCACCTCACTAGGTACATGTACATAACATACACAACCAAATACTTTCAAATGACTTACACTTGGTTTCCTTCCATGCCATACCTCATATGGTGTCAAATGATGAACTCCAGCAGTCGGAACTCTATTCATAATGTAAACACTTGTGCTAACAGCTTCAGCCCAAAAATAATTAGGCAAACACATATCATTAAGCATGCTTCTAGATACTTCTGCTATGATTGTGTTTCTTCTTTCTGGGACTCCATTTTGTTGTGGAGTATACCTGCATGTAACTTCTCTTTTGATACCTTCATCATGCAAAAAATCAGTAAAAGCTTGAGAGAAATACTCTCCCCCTCCATCGGATCTTAGCTTCTTAATATACCTTCCTGTTGGCTTTTCGACATATGATTTGAACTTCTTGAAACAATCAAAGACCTCACTCTTATGTTTAATAAAATACACAAATGTCATTCTACTATGATCGTCAATGAATGATACATAGTACTTATTACCAACCAAGGATGCCTCTTTAGTAGGTCCCCACACATCTGTGTGTATGAGATCTAGCAAACCATCACTTACATAGCTTGAATGCTTGAAAGGTTGTCTACTCTGCTTACCCATTTGACATGCTTCACAAAGATGCACCATATGTTGCTTAGTAAGATCAGGTAATCCTTTGATAGCTCCTTTAACCTGTGTACATTCATGTGTCCAATCCTTTTGTGCCATAGATCAAGCTCTGCTATTCGATGCATACCATAAGAGAAATAGTTTGTATGATTTGGGTTTACCTTGAATGTAAATAATCTACCTTGTTTTTGACCTCTAGCAATTAACCTCCTTTGCTTTGGATCCTCAATGAAGCAACCTGCATGATTAAATCTCACTTGTAGACCTTTTTCTACCATGTGACCAACCGACATCAAATTCTTAGTGATAGTTGGCACATAAAGTACATCCTTCAAGCAATTTGTCTTGCTTTTATCCTGCATAACAACATCTCCAACCTGCATAATCTTATGTGTTGTATCATCTCCTATTTCAACATGACCTTTATATGACGAATTATGCATATTAGAAAACCATGAAGCATCATGAGACATGTGATTAGAACAACCACTATCTACATACCATACATCGCTATTGCAATTCATCTTAGTTTCTACATTCATCATAAGAAGAGAATCATAATCATCACTTTTACCTTCAATTGCATAATTTCCTTGTTGTTTACCTCTTCTTGAATAGCCTCCTCTTTGATTACCACCTTGATTATTTTCATTTTGATAGCAATCTTTGGCATAGTGTCCATACCTTCCACATATATAGCAATTGTTCTTATCTTCACTCCTTTGTCTTTGATTGTAGTTGTAGTAGCCTCTCGTACTTCTAGCACTTGATCTTCCTCTTCCGCTTGTGTTGAAGAAGCCACTTGAAGTCCTTTGATCATCGCTCCTTCTTCCTCGACCTCTATTTGAACCTCTTCCACCTCTGTTTCCACCTCTTGATGATCCTACATAAAGAGCTTGTCCTTGAGATCCTTTTTGATTTGAAGTAGAACCATTTAGATTCATCTCCTACGTGACCATGAGGGCAATAAGTTGATCAAAATCTGGTAATTCTCCTCTGACATAAACTGAAGTAATGAAGGGTTTCCATCTCTCATCATCTTTGAGTCCGTTGAGAGTATGTGCAACCAAGTCGTCGTCTTCCACATGAGCTTGAATTGATCCTAGTTGATCTGCAATCTCTTTAACTTTCAATATGTAATCATTGACCGATGTCCTTGTATCTTTCTTTATGTTATTCAACTCATTTTTGAGTTGAATCTTCCTTGCTCTTGTACCTGTAGCATACAACCTTTCCAATGCAAGCCAAACATCTCTACTTGTGTCTAGATCTTGTATGTGTCCTACCATTGAATCTTGAATATTTTGTGATAAAATGAATATAACCCTTTTGTCTCTCTCATTCCAAAGTCTAAACTCCCTCAATTGTTGCTGATTTGGGTCCTCTGGTAATGTGGGTTTGATATCTGTGCCGTCAATCAAACCATACAAGCCTCTACCTTGCAAGTATGCTGTGATTCTAAACTTCCATGCTTGATAATTGGTCTTATCAAGATTCTCTATTTGTGCATGTTGGTCTCCCATAATACAAATGCTAAGCTTCCTCCTTTAAGCCTCCTTTCCAATGTGTGTGATGAGAAGAAATATAATATTTACCTTGTAAATGAGGTATGTGCACCTTTAGTTGCTTGGATGTTGCTTCAGATGCCTCCTTGCAATCTTCTTCTTCCTTTGTGTAGTGTTGATGATGAACTGCTTCTTTGATAACTTCAAATTCTTTGTCAAGGTATGATAACCTTCTCCAAGCCTCCAAGTACTTGCTCTGATACCAATGTTGGATTTTATTGATCTCCAAAGTACAGCTAGAAGTAGGTGAAACCCAACAGGACCTAGTTGACTTTTTCACTAACTTGTATGCATAGACCAATTTTCTTGCAGAGCAAATTGCTCTTTACTCACTTAGAATTTTCCAAAACTGTTTCACACACATAAACTAGACTCTAAGAGCTTTCCAACAAGATATATAACACCTCAAATGGGTAAATACACAATGAGCTATGACCTCTGCAATATGCAGCTTTAATGGAGACCTTGAAACAGAGATGAACCTGAGGACACACATCACTTGCAGAGATTACTGCTCTTAACTCACAACTTCAATGACTTTGAAACCTTTAAAAATACAAGTAGACTTAAAGAACTTTCTAACAAGCCAAAGAACACATGATTTGGATACATACACAAGGAGATATGACCTCTGCAAGTTTGAGGTTTAATGGAGACCTTCAGCAGGGATAAAAAACAGAGAACACACACTACTTGCAGAGCGTATTGCTCTCAGCTCACAAATCCGATGATTATGCAAATTTACAGGAATAAAGTAGACAGTAAGAGCTTTCAAATGAGCTATCAAACATGTAATTTGGATATATAATGAGGGAGATACAAGCTCTGCAATCTCTGCATACAAAACTACAATAGTGTAGAGATACACATATGACTCTATTGGACATCCCACAAGATCACGACTTTTCTCCTTTTTTTATAGCATGAGAAACTAATCTAAAACCTTCATAATACATCTAAATTCGTGGTAGACACTTGGATGGAGGTATTACATGACTCAAGTGCTCAAATAAGCAAAGTATTGATGGACTTTGAGAACTAGCCACATCGACCTTCCACTAGGACACCACTGAAGCTCCTTTGTGACTCACTAATTTGACTCACCATGTTCTAGAACTCACGTGGTATTTTTGCTACATTTTATGAATAATATGAGCCTTCTTGAAGTATTTGAAGACTTCCCAAAGGTATTTACATAATTTGAAACTTGTACCCTACATAAAACAAATGTTCGCAACAATTACGGGGGGTGTGGGAGGTTGTGGGTGGGAATAGGGGGTGAGTTGTGGGGGTTTTTTTGGGGTGTGGTCAAAATTGATCCAAGATTTCAAAATTATCATTACACCATTGGAAAGTACTCATGGAGAGCTTTCCAAGGATATATAACACTGTAGGGTTTGGTTGAGAAATGATCCTCCAAATATCCATCAAAAATTGCATGAGAACTTTGTGGGAGGTCGTGAGAAATTGTGGGATTTGTGGGGTTTGTGGGGTTTGTGGGGGGTTGTGGAGGGGTTTGGGGTTTGAGGGGGTCGTGGTGATGGTGGGGGCCGCGGCTCACATATAGAGAAAAAGGCAAAACAAGATCATTGTGTACATGAGTATACTACAACATCACAAAGAAAATGCCTTACTCAAAGTAAGGATCCGAATTGTGTGTGCTATTGAACGTATGATACATGGGAAGAGTAAATAAGAATCCGAATTGTGTATGCTATTGAACATATGATACATGGGAAGAGTATAGGACTACTCGTTCATGAGATAAGCACAATGTATGCTCAAGAATGTAACTCAATTGCTTCATTCTAGGTGATTTGTTAACGTCCTTTGTAACATTCTCTAAGTCCGCAAGTTCTACCCTTGCTTTGTGGGATTCACGGGGTCCCAAGGGCACTAGTCCCATTGACTTGTAACTTTTTCTTCCTTTTTAATTAAAGTACGAGAGATTAGGCCAAGGCGGAACTTCCTTTGCATTAAAAGAAAAAGTAATATAGCTCAATCTCTCTAGAATAGGTGTAATATACACAACTAAGAAGCAAGTGTATTTATACATGATTTTGATTTCAAAATTAATGAGTCATCCACCTAAAAGTGATCCTAGACTTTAGGGCTGATTTAATATTGATTCCAACTAACAAAGAGTTGTGGAATCAGCTTCCTTTCATCACGAGATTCCATCTCTTTTAAGCTTTTACAAATAACCAATGTAAATACAAGGTTTAATCTTGAAATTTTCATAAGCATGTGTTCTCGTGATCATTGCAAAATGGGATGAATCACGAGAGTAGTCCATGAAGTTTAGCAGAGATCTTAGGCTTTCTATTTGCACCAACACTATCTATATATATCTCATTTTTTCTATATTGCACCAACACTATCTATATATCTCTTACGTTTGTGTTCAGCACCTATATTGACAACCCCAGATTGGAGTAAGCCATTCCATGCACATGTGGATGCATCCAACTATGCCATAGGATGTATGTTGGCACAACCCATGAATGAAGGTAATGTAGATCTCCCCATAGCTTACGCGAGCAGACAGTTGAATGAAGCAGAATTCAATAAGCCTTGTAATACAGGACAATTGATACATTGGTTTCTATTACTGATGGAGTATGACTTTGAAGTTGTAGTCAAGAAGGGAAAGACATACCTTAGAGCTGACCACCTCTCAAGATTAGCCACAAGAAAAGCTCCTCATGGAATAGCGGATGAATTATCAGATGCATACTTGTTTAACCTTGAGATAGTACTAGAATGGGCTAAGCCTATTGTCCCTATTCTCACATATGGACCCAAGAATCCTAGGATAAGGATCAAAGAAGGAGAGATTACCAAGTCTCAAAGATATCAAATCACAGGAGGAATTATATATAAACAGGATAATCAAAAGATTCTTGCTTGTTGTGTAGATGAATCAGAACATGCGAATTGGTTGCAATTAGCACATGTAGGTGCATTAAATCAACATCATGCAAAACATCATACATTGCAAACTCTACATAGACTAGGAGTATATTGGCCTTCTATAGAAGCAGATGTCTACAAACTATGTAGAGAATGTCCTCTTTGTTGTGAAAGATCACCCATAGAACATGCTACATTATATCATGTGTCTCTCACACTAGAATGGAGTGAACCATTGGTAACGTACTTGAGGACGAAAACATTCCCTCAAGGAATGACCTTAGCATGACAACACAGTCTAGAGCAGGAAGCTCAAGACTATTCTCTTATTGGCGATAACTTATACAAACGAGGACGAGATGGATACCTAAGACAATGTGTTCATGAGAACGATTATTTGAGCATACTAGAGACTACACACCAAGGAGGAGGTCATATAGGATAATCAAAGCCATCCTCTTCGTAGAATTATGGTGGCCCACTCTTCACATGGATGCACATACCTATGTTAAGAGATGTGATGTGTGCCAAATGACTCAGTTCCCTACTCGTAGAGATGAAATGCCACTAAAACCCATGATGGGAGGACGTGCATTTTCCAAGTAGGGTATAGATTTCATAGGACCCATTAACCCCCCTTCAAAAGGTACTCATGCAGAATACATCATTGTGGCAACTAATTATCAGGTAGAGGCTAAGGCCACAAAAAAGAATGATGCACACACGACTACAAAATTCTTATTTGAAAATGTCTTTACAAGATATGTACTGCCTATAGAGTTAGTGAGCAATAGAGGAACTCACTTTCTAAACCAAGTCATTGAATATTTGTTACACGATTTTATGGTGATTCACAAGAAATCAGCACCATATCATCCTCAGGCCAATGGTCAAGCAGAAAGTATTAACAAGATCCTTTGTAATGTACTAACGAAACTCGTGAACAACAAACGTTCAGATTGGGACAAACAATTACACCATGCTATTTGGGTATATCGAGTGGCCTACAAGACCATACTCAATGCAACTCCCTTTCATATGGTTTTTGGTCAGAATGTTGTGCTTCCTTTGGACTTCTTGATACCAACCCTTAAGGTTGCACAAGAACACCATTTGACTGGTCATGAATTATCATCAAGGATAATGGACTTGGAACGATTAAGAGAAACTAGGCTGAAAGTAGTAGCAAGCATATATGCAGCAAAGAAGTGATAGAAAGCCTATTTTGATGCACATGTAAAAGATAAAGGCTTAAAAGAAGGAGATTTAGTCCTAGTATATACGTTGAAACAACATGCACGAAAACTAGAAAAACGAGGTTATGGACCTATGATCATTAACAGACTTTGGACAAGTGGCGTGGTACAATTAGCCACCCTAGAAGGAGGAATAATGCCTAATTACATTAGTGGCTATAGAGTCAAGCTTTATCAAGAACCTCTTACTGAGGATATGCTTAGAAGACTCATGTTGGCAAAGAAACGTAAGGAGGAAGAACAAAGAATACGTGGGGAAGCTCAAGCAAAAGCTATAGAATGCATTAAGTGCATGAAGCTAAGAAGGCAAGGACTAGGAAGAGAATATTATAACCATCTGGAAACAACACCCAAATACCCCATGGCCATGTGTCAAGCAAAGTCAATTACTCATCCTAGCATAGTGGATAGGATACCATTCATCACAGTTAAGCTAGAGCACGGCAACCCTTGCCATGAGCTTAGGGCTTTAATTGATTCAGGTGCTGCGACTAGTGCGATTAGATGGTCCCACTATAAGGACTCAGGAATAGAAATGCAACTGATTGAGGCATACCGGATAGGGCTAGGAGGCATGGAAACCCCTTGCATGGGCGAGGTGGACCTTCCTATCCTCATACATGAAGTGACCATTACAGTGAAGCTCCCAGTGTGCCATGATGATGACCTGATAGAACCCCTAATCCTTGGTGTTGCTCTAGCACAATGGTGAGAACCACGTTAAGAAGCTCCACCTCCTTAATGTCAATCCGCGGAAGAGATAGGAGTGATATGAAGATCGTGAATGTGAGATGATGTGAGAGTGAAGGTGAGAAGCACCAAGATGCACACACACATACACACACACAATGAAGAGACAAGCAAGACACAATGGAAGGTGGGAAATTAGCTCTATTACTCAAGAACACTATTACAAGCTCAAAAGAACTCTAACTTCAAACAAGCTAACCTCAAAAATGAGCTCTCTAGCTCTTTTTATAGTTTCTAGACTAGTTTTGACCGGTTTCACATCTAGTGACCGGCATAGTTAAAAATTAGGTCCTAGATGCTATTTGGAAGGGTAAACGATGTCTAAAAATAACGAAAATTGATACGCTTGTTCTACCTAAGCTCCTCAAGCTCGAGGACGAAAATTGATACGCTTGTTCTACCTAAGCTCCTCAAGCTCGAGGACTCCTCGGCTTGCACAAAATGGAGCTATGGATTACAAAATGGGGTTTTCTATGTTACATATGTTACAATAGTGATAAAAATCATTGTTGGAGGTTTTTTGGAAAGTATTTGAAAACATAATTCTTTGAAAAACGATTCGACTGGCTCCCTGCTTTGTCGTTACATGCTTCCGTGTCGTCTGTGCCTCTGGCTGCTTCCAACACCCCCCTCCCTCTCGCTTCTGTCGTCCCTGACAGAACCTTGCTGTGAGGTCTGCCGGATATAGTTCTGTAGGAGGTCTTGAGCGAGGGTGTGCTCGGAGATACGAATGCCTCGGGCCAGATCTGCCTCGAGTTTCTCCCAGTCGATTGGTTGCGGTTCTTCCGGTGGCGGGAGCTGATAATGTGTGGAATAGACCATTCGTTCACAGGCAAATAAGTGTCATAAATGTGTAGGCCTGCTTATGAATACCTCTGAATGGTATTCCCAGAAGCCGGTTGTGAACATCTCTTCGAATGTCTGCTTGTAGCACGCCGGTAGGTACTTTATTCTGCAGTGCCAGGCATAACATACCCGTGGCGATGGCGTTGTACTCATATCATATACCAATTCGAAATTGCCATGCTCAAAGCCCGGGGTGTTGACATGTGGTGCCTTGATGCGTCGGAAGACTTTAAAAATCATTTGCATCATGTCAAAGATTTTGACAATCATATGCGCCGCTATATCATCCATATGCTTTAATCTAGGGAGCCAGTGGCGAATTGTAGCCATCATGTAGCCAACAGTTGGTAACTCGATGGGTGGCTTAAAATAGGGGTAATTCACCCAGTCTTGGCACTGCTTATTGTTTTGTACCTTAATAGCAAAGGCAGTCCAGGAGCGGCGTCGTGGCACTGGTCCCCAACACGGATTGTACTTCAAATGCAAAGGTGCCTTTACCCATGTACTCATCATCTCTGGATACTGCTGTAGTAAATCTTTTCGCCACTCTGGTAGATAGATCCTTCCTTTCTGTGCATCTAGTGGCAAATCAGCCGCCTCGAATTGAGTCGCATGCGATGGTTTCTTACCTGTTTCTTTCTCAATGGCTAACTGGTATTCGGCCATTAACATAAAATATGGTTTATACTGTAGCTCATGCCCAGATATGTATCGTCGCGGGGCCAAATGAGCAAAGAATGGAGACTGTAATATCTTTTCTTCTATCATCGCCATGGCATGTAATTGTGCCTCTACTCTCGCTGAGTGCGTTGTTCCAAGTTCCTCAATAGTCTTCATCCACGCGGGGGTCGGAAGTTCGTACGTCATCTGACCTTCGGCCGTGACGCGTCCGCCTGGGATGGGTTGTGGCTCGTACGCTTCTTCAAATGTTTCCTCCACTGGGATGGTGACCGTTTCTTCCTCAGCTGGAAGCTCAGGTGGGGAATCTGGCCTAGGTGGCGCTTCATATACTGCAATCCTTGATTCGAGGTTCGATACCTGGGCCCGTAATGAGTTGAGTTCCTCTAGGAGGTCAGGAGAGGGGTCCACAGGTACTGGTATGTCTTGGTGTGCCGGTTCTCGTAACTGGAGTAATTTGTGATCTTCTTTGAGTTTCTGTAACTCCTCGTTCATGCGGTCGTATTCATCTAGTAATCTTACATGATCGTCTAGCAGCATCCTCATCGAGTCTGAAGGAATGGCTTTGAACCTGCTAGGACTCAGTGGTTGGTCTGGGTGGTCGAGCGCTGCTTCTAAGTTTTCTCGATTCTGATCCTGTAAGCGCTGGTTTTCTTCCTTGGCGGCTGCTAGGTGTCTTCGTAGTAAGCCCATGTTTCGTGTTAGCATTGCATTGCGGACTGTCTGGGCTCTGAATAAGTTATCCAGGTCAGCAGTGGCTTCCTTGGTCTTTTCTTCGTTTTCTAGTTCCAATTTGTGATAAGCTTCTCGTAATTCCTGGTATCGGCTGTTCAGAGAGGCATTCTCAATAGACAATAAATTAAGTTGCGACTGTAAGTCATTGGTTGTCCTCTGCAGCTGCTGATAATTATCACCAAGAGATGTGAACTCATCTCTTACTTGCGTCATACACATGAACATCTGTCGGAATGCATTATCTACAGTGGGTGATAGTATTAATGGGGTGCTAAATGAAGATGCAGTTGGTGTAGATGCAACGGGAATGGGGAATGGGGGTGGGAAGGTGGATGATGTATTGATTGTTGAAAATTGTGATGTGCCTAAAAATGTATGTGCCGTGAGTGAAGTGAGTGATGGTGCAGTGGGTGGTGAGATGTCCATGTCAGTGGACGTGAATATGGGTGTGATCGTGGGTACTCGTGCTGGTGTAAATACGGGATTTACAAAGGTTGAGGGGTAATTTACAGGGGGGCTGGTTGGAGCAGCTTGGTAGAAAGGGGAAAGAGGGGTTACAGTGGGTCAGGGAGGTGAGACGGGGGAGAAGGTTAATGGCGGTGGGAATGGGAAAAGGGGTCTTGGAGTTGAGGGGAAAGATGGAAAAGATTGATGAAGGAATGGGTTGGATAGAAAGGTGGGTGTGGGAGGGGGTAGACTAGGGCTAATGGGTGCGGGAATTGTGGGGTTAGTGGTCGTAAAGACAATTTCTGCAACACCACCGGCGAATGAAGATGTGGGTCTGGGGGAAGGAGGGTGAAGAGGGGAGGCTGGATGGACGGGTGGTGAGAGAGGAGCGGTTGGGGTGGTCGGTACTTCAGTGACTACTGAGGTTTGTACAGCTGTAGCGCGGGGTGGGGAATCTACAAAGATGGTTTCTACAGCCAACGAACTTTCGGGGACGAGGCGTGCCTCCCTGGCTTGTTCTGAAGACTGTGCTCCTGTTGGTACATGAATGTATTCGCCGGGCTTTGAAAGTAGTCGTACTCTGCGGGGGTCAAACTGTGGTAGTGGCTTTCTTTGCAAGTACCTGAGTGCTTCGTTGGAGCCTACTGATTTGACTAACTCTTTGAATCCTTTGATGTATGCGTCTTCGAATCCGCCTGTGACAAGTTCTTGTTCTATTATTGTTTGACTCTCTTCCTCTGTCAGCTTTTTGCGTGCCCAAACTTTTTCCATAGTTCTATACAACTTCTTGATAGCTAGTGTGTAAGCGGCTGCCTCGTAAGTTTCATCTTCATGGGTACTTGTATCGCCATGTGTGTCTGTTTGTTGGCCTTGGCCATCTGTCTGTTCCTGCTCTTGGGATTCATGTGTTCCCTGGCTAGCTTCGTCGTCTCCTTCGTCGTCATCAGTTGCTGTTCTTTCGTCATCAGAGCTGGACACGATCTGTCCTTGTGGCTGATCCCTGGGTGTGGTAGGGTAGCTAGGCCTTTCAAATTCTTGAGAAAACAATTGTCCTTCTGAAAACTGGAACTCATTGGAGAATGCATCGGGCATCTCAAAATCAAAAGTTTGGTCCAGTGGCTCTGCTTGTCCTGGTTCTAAATGCGGTATTGGAAAAGAGAAAGCTTCCGCACCAATAGTGGTGGGAAGTTCAGCTGCTGTGGTGATAGGTTTTGTGGTTGTGGCTGCTTGGGGTGCGACAGTACTGGTGGTGCCCTCCGGCGTAACTGGTCTTGATAACCGTATATGAATTGGTGGTACTGTGGGAGTGGCTGCTGTTGGTGACTGCTCTGGAGATGGTTATGGCGAGGGTGATTCTGGGACTTGTAGGCACGGGATAGTACCTCTCATCCGCTTTCCGGCTCTGCCTTTGCTAGACTTTCTAGCCTTCCTCGTGGTGCCTTTAAATGCTTTCAGTTCCTCACTGGTCATGGCACGCTCAATTGGTAAGTCATACGCCAAGCACATATATATGATCCTGGTGAGGGCGCAGCACCCATTGATTACCTTCTTTCGCTCCCATCGATGTTGTGCCAAATAGAGCTGATCAATTATCCAGCTAGCGAGATCAACCGTTTGCGGTCCAGTACATGCTAAGTATAATCCAAACCAGATTCTCTTGTCGGGCATGGTAAAACGATCCTGAGCTGGGAAAGCAAAGTGCTGCATGCATATCCGTAATGGCTTAGAGAGCTCAGGGGTTATAGCTGAAATGTACTCCCACTTAGTTACGTCACCACGTTTCATCTGCTCTGGGACTAGCCGTTCTTTCTCCGTTGGAGTGTGTGTTCCATGTATTTTTAGAGCTGCGCGAATCAAATCTTTAGACAAATAGAACCTTCTAAATGGAGGATCATTTACCAACGATGGTAACATGAATGTGCCGGGTAGATCCTTGTTCTCTGAAGCCGTTAAGGTGGTTACCAAGTAAAAGCATCTGTAAAAATCAGGTTTAGGCAGAGGGTCACTAAAATATTCTGTAAATCCAGCTCGTGCCCAAACGTGCGTTAGATCTTGTGTATTCTGCAGTCCTTCAAATTCTCGTGAAAAGAACTGGTACTTGGTCCATGTGCGAAGATCAAATGCCAAATTGGCCTCAAATATGAAATCAGCGTCTGCTAATGGTCCTGCTATGCCTTGAAACCAATGAGAGTTACGATGAATCTTCTCGGTGTATCCTCTAGGAGGATCATCGATTGGCATGGGTCGTGGAAAACCTTGAAACTCTGGTGGTTGCATCGTAGGATAAGATTCCGCGAGTAATTCTCCAATATTGGCCATTGGTGTGCTTGGGCCAGCTTCTGATGGTCCTGCTTCGGTTTGCATGATGACTGATGAGCTAATGGAAAAGATCTGCTACAAAAGATTAACACATTAGTATGGAAATTAATTATGATCCCATTAAGGTGAGACCGCAATCCCTTTCCATGACCGATGTGTAACCCGTGTAGCCAAGTGTCGTGAAGTGATTGATGCAATGATTATTTGCAAAACTAATGCAGGTCTCTAGACACCTACATGGTTCAGATTATGCATACATTTCTTGATGAGCTTTTATTATGCAAAATGTGGGGTTATGGTGTGTGAATTTATACAAGGTTTGGTTGAGGGTGAATTATTACAAGGGTGGAGTTTAAACGGGGTGGGAGAATTGTTAGATAAGGGGGTAGAAGAAGACGTCTGGATACGTTTCGGTATCCATTTCCTAAGAGTCTTTGAGTGGGTGGTATGTTTCTGCTGAGGGACAAAAAGTGGTATCGGGTTTGGTGGTATTGAGGGGTGGAAAGATTTCTGAGGGGTATATATTACATGGCTAGAGGGTTGGGCTATAATACATTGTTTGGGTACCCAAATCTGCATGGGTGTGGGTCTATGGATAAGGTATTTCTTGGCGATCCAAATCTGCCGAGTCTTTGTACTTGTAGAAGAAGATCGAGGGGACTTTGGATGCTGACTCTGCTTCCGTTGAAACTTTGTCCTGTTCTCGTCTGCAGTGTTGCCAATAGCCTGTGGTTGCTGTCCTTTTGGCACCCATATTTGTCTCGTGCCACTTGTTCTGTGATGTTGATACTGCTGCTTTCCTTGCCTTGTCTGGTGGTGTCATCGATCTGGGTTCCTCTGTTGTGGTTGAGTCCTTCGTGGTTGGGTTTGAGAGGTCCATTGGACGCTCTGCTTTGGAAAAGAAGGGAGATCCAACACTTCCGTGACCTGCCCATTAGGAAGTGATTCGTTCTTTATCTTTAATCTAGGCCAGTCCGCAGCAAGTTTGGAAGGATGAGCACCGCAGGGTGTTGTGCTCATTTGGCCGCTGATGCAACCCACCTGACCGCTGATTGTGTTCGTCTGCCCTAGCGGTTGGGTAGCTGCCCCTTCTAGTTTGCAGGAAGCCCCAGGGAAGATCTCCTGTCGTTCTTCTGATTGACAATTGTCCCTAGCCAAGCCCGAGTTGGTTGGTGTAGACGTAACATGACTGGTCTGACCCAAGATCTTCCGGTCTTCCGTCGCATGCGTTTCATAGGGTCTAGGGTTACAAACCTCAATCGGAATGCAATTAGGGAAGTCAAGCGGTATCACTCGCTTCTGTTCTAAGGTTCCAATCTGTATGGAGCCTTGTCTAAGATTTAGGTCCACTGAGTGATCGTATAGCCAATCTTGGCCAAGGATTAGGGGTTCTATCAGGTCGTCATCATGGCACACTAGTAGCTTCGCTGTCATGGTCACATCCTTAATGAGGATAGGAAGGTCCACCTCACCCATGCAAGGGGTTTCCATGCCTCCTAGGCCTATGAGGTATGCCTCAATTGGCCGCATTTCTATTCCTGAATCCTTATAGTGGGACCATCTAATCGCACTAGTCGCAACACTCGAGTCAATTAAAGCCCTGAGCTCTTGGCAAGGGTTGTCGTGCTCTAGCCTGACTGTAATGAATGGTCTCCTGTCCACTATACTAGGATGAGTGTTTGACTTTACTTGACACATGGCCATGGGATATCTGGGTGTAGTGTCCAGATGGTTATAATGTTCTCTCCCTAGTCCTTGTCTTCTTAACTTCATGCGTTTAATGCGTTCTATTGCTTCTGCCTGAGCTTCTGCTCGTATTCTATTTTCTTCCTCCTTACGCTTCTTTACCAACGTGAGTCGTCTAAGCATATCCTCAGTAAGAGGTTCCTGATATAGCTTGACTCTACAGCCACTAATATAATTAGGCATTATATCTCCTTCTAAAGTGGCTAATTGTACTGCTCCACTTGTTGAGAGTCTGTTAATGATCATAGGTCCATAACCTCGCTTTTCTAACTTACGTGCGTGTTGCTTTAGCGTATATACTAGAACTAAATCTCCTTCTTTTAGGCCTTTATCTCTCACATGTGCATCAAAATATGCTTTCTGTCGCTTCTTCGCTGCATATATTCCTGCTGCTACCTTTAGCCTGGTTTCTCCTAATCGTTCCAAGTCCATTATTCTCGCTGATAATTCATGGCCGGTCCACTGATGTTCTTGTGCAACCTTAAGGGTCGGTATCAAGAAGTCCATTGGAAGCACTGCATTCTAACCAAAAACCATCTGAAAGGGAGTTGCATTGAGTACGGTCTTGTAGGCCACTCGATATGCCCAAACAGCGTGGTGTAACTGTTTGTCCCAATCTGAACGTTTGTTGTTCACGAGTTTCGTCAGCACGTTACAAAGGATCTTATTAGTGCTTTCAGCCTGACCATTGGCCTGAGGATGATATGGTGCGGATTTCTTGTGAATCACCATAAAATCCTGTAACAAATATTCAATGACTTGGTTTAGAAAGTGAGTTCCGCGATCGCTCACTAACTCTATAGGCAGTCCTTATCTTGTAAAGACATTTTCAAATAAGAATTTTGCAGTTGTGTGTGCATCATTCTTTTTCGTGGCTTTTGCCTCTACCCATTTCGTAAGATAATCTGTGGCAACAATAATGTATTCAGCATGTGTACCTTTTGCAGGGGGGTTAATGGGTCCTACAAAGTCTATACCCCACTTAGAAAATGCATGTCCGCCCATCATGGGTTTCAATGGCATTTCATCTCTGCGAGTAGGAAACTGAGTTCTTTGGCACACATCACATCTCTTTACATAGGTATGAGCATCCATGTGAAGAGTGGGCCACCATAATCCTGCAAAGAGGATGGCTTTGATTATCCTATCGGGTCCAAAATGACCTCCTGCAACACCTTGGTGTGCAGTCTCTAGTATGCTCAGATAATCGCTTTCATGAACACATTGTCTTAGATATCCATCTCGTCCTCTTTTGTATAGATTATCGCCAATAAGTGAATAGTCTTGAGCTTCCTGCTCTAGACTACGTTGTCGTGCTAAAGTCATTCCTTGAGGGAATGTCTTCGTCCTCAAGTATGTCACCAATTGTTCACTCCAGTCTCGTGTGAGAGACACGTGATACAATGTAGCATGCTCTACTGGTGGTCTTTCACAACAAACATTGCATTCTTTACACAACTTGTAGACATCTGCTTCCATCGAAGGCCAGTATACTCCTAATCTATGCAGAGTCTGTAATGTTCGATGTTTTGAATGATGTTGCTTTAATGCACCTACATGTGCTAATTGCAACCAATTTGCATGTTCTGATTCATCTACACAACAAGCAAGAATCTTTTGATTATCCTGTTTATATATGCTTCCTGCCATTATTTGGTATCTCTGAGACTTGGTAATCTCTCCCTCTTTGATCTTTATCCTAGGATTCTTGGGTCCGTATGTGAGAATAGGGAATATAGGCTTAGCCCATTCTGGTGCTATCTCAAGATTAAACAAATATGCATCTGGTAGATCATCCGCTACTCCTTGAGGAGCTTCTCCTGAGGTTAATCTTGAAAGGTGGTCAGCTCTAAGATGTGCCTTTCCTTTCCTGACTACTACTTCAAAATCATACTCCATGAGTAATAGAAACCAACGTATTAGTCGTCCTGTGTTACATGGCTTGTTGACTAGGTACAATAGGGCTTGATGATCTGTAAAGAACTTGAATTTGTTGGCCAACAAGTAGTGCCTAAACTTCTTTACTGCGTAGATCATCCCTAATCCTTCTCGTTCCGTAGTGGTGTAATTTCTTTCTGCTGCGTTCAACTTTCTACTAGCGTAAGCTATGGGGAGATCTATGTTACCTTCATTCGTGGGTTGTGCTAACACACATCCTATGGCATAATTGGATGCATCCACATGTACATGGAATGGCTTACTCCAATCTCGGGTAGTCAATATAGGTGCTAAGCACAAGCGTCGTTTAAGTTCATTGAATGAATTTTCACATTCATTTGTCCATTCAAAATTGGTTAAAAGAGAGTACAAAGGCTTGGCTATGATTGCATACATGTGTATGAATCTCCTATAATAACCGCAATGGCCCATAAATGCCTGTACCTCTTTGATGTTCGTCGGCCTAGGTAGATCTGCAATTACTTTCACCTTTTCTTCATCTATAGAGATTCCAATTTTTGACACAATGTGTCCTAGAATTTTGCCTTGTCTGACCATGAAAACGCATTTTTCTGGGTTCAAACAAACCTGATATTCTCGACATTTGTCAAATACTTGTCTTAACTCTAGGATATGTGTCTGCCTTACATTTGAATGAGCACATAGGTCATCGACATAAACTTCCAAACTCTTGCGTAAGAATTCTTTAAAAACATGACACATGAGTCGCTGGAAAGTGGCGGGTGCATTTGTTAAGCCAAATGGCATTACCCGAAATGCAAATATGCCCCATTCAGTGGCAAAAGCCGTCTTGTGTTGGTCCTCTGGAGCAATGGCTACTTGATTATAGCCCGAAAATCCATCAAGAAAGCTGTAAACTTCCTTGCCCGCAACTCTTTCCAATAGATGTTCCGTGATAGGAAGAGGATAACTATCTCTAATCGTTGCGGCATTAACTTTTTTAAGGTTAATACACACACACAATTTTCCATTCTTCTTGGGCACAACCACAATGGGGGATACCCATTCGGTATGCTCAATTTCGTAAATGAATCCTGCTTCTATCAAGCGATCTATCTCCTCTTTAATCTTCGCAGCGTAGTTATCATTGTACGTGTAAGGTTTCTGTTTTGTCGGTTTTGCATCTGGAGTCATAGGGATTCTATGAGAACATATATCTGGATCTACTCCTTTCAAATCTTTGTAACTCCACGCAAAAACATCTCTATATTCACGTAATAGGGCAACTAGCTCTTCTTCTTCTTCCTTTGTCAAATCATGCCCTATGTATGTACATTTTTCCTCTTCTCCTTCTATGGTTACTATTACTTTCTTGGTTTTCTCTCGGTTATCATATACTTGTCCGTCATTCACCTTTCTATTGGGCATTCGTACCATGATTCTTCTATCTTCGATTTCATATTTCTTGAAATTCTCGGGTACTTCAAACAAAGATTCTTCTTTTTCTGACATGGTTTCTTTCTTCTTTCTTTTCTTGCCTTCACTCTTGCTAGTCACTTCCGTGGCTAACCTCACCTCATTCGTAATTTCCTCGTGTCTCTGAGTGTGAGTCTCTACCTCGAAAAAATATTCTTCCTCTGATGCAAAGGGTGGGTCCATGATAATTGATTCTAAATCAAAATCGCTTGCATCCTCAAATGCATCAGTGTTAGGTTCACACTCTTCTAAAATTGCATCGCACATTATTGGCTCTATCGTGAAAACTGAGATATCATAGCCATCCTCGTCACAGTGGGGTGTCCATTGTTCTTCATTGATGGCTACGTCCATGGTTGCTAGGATTTCTGCCCAACCATGGGGTTCAAACTCTTCGTCAGGGAAGACTACAGGAGCGTAGGCTGGATCTTGAAGGGTTCGTGGATGTTGTTCTGCACCTAAGGTCCTGGCTTCTAACCTTTCTTCCTCTTGTTTGGCTACTTTACACATCCATAAATGAGTATCCTCATGCAACCAAGAAGGATCTGATTCTAATGAGTGCACGGATTCCGTCTCTACTGGTGTCTTATGGATGGCATTCCATTGTATTGGGGGTATATCTCTATGTGAATAGTCTTTAAGATTGACTTTGGTAGTCACTCCTAAATGTTGCAAGTACAACGAATTAGTTCCCCAATCTTGTACAATTTGCAACTGACGCATGAATGGTCGTCCCAATATCATCTCATAAGCATGGTTTTTTGCAAAGTCACAAATGGCGAAAGTATGCTCAAATTCTACACCACAAGTGGTGAGAGATATGCCTTCTAGTAAGCCTAATGGTTTTTCTATGTGTCCGTCAGCCATTTGTAGCTTCATCCTGGTAGGTCTGAGTGCTGGCTTACCCCAACGTTTCTATAAAGCGGTGGTAGCTATGGCTACTTCGGCTCCTGAATCTAGGATGGCTTTCGTGGTGTAGCCCTGATGGGTTATCGGAAGATAAGTGTTACCTTCCTCTCCTTCGCTTACATCTCCAATCTTTTCTACGGGTATCTCTGGTACCTCATTTTGTGATCCTATTTGTGAGGAAGTAGTAGCAAGCTCTGGGAATTGATTTGCTACATGTTTCCACAATTCTGGTTTTACCTTCAATAACTCCTCCAGAGTAAGGTTACATTGTACTTTGGTATTCTTGATCACTTCCGTGTTTCTAGGGATTACTGATTCTTCATTCCTCACTATTATCGTGGGTGCTCTCATACTAATAGACTTTGCTTCCCAAGGTCCTGTGAACTGAGGTAATTCTTGTAAAGAATTAGATTCAAATCCTGTGTGTTCACTCAGTTGTTCTTCCTCTACATCATCGTAAATAGAGGGAATGTCTTGGGGAAATTGTTCCTGCAAGTCATCTATTTCTTGAATAGGAGGATGGGTTCCTTGTTCCTTTCTCCATTTCTCTTCTTGGATCTCTCTCAAAAATTCATGTGAGTACCTATGTATGGAAGACAGGTTGTCTTGACTTTCTGTATTGGGTACTTGAGACAGGGATGGTGCATTCCTTTCTTGTGTCTCTGAGACAAAAGGGTTCCTAGGCTGATTTTTTTTCTCTTTGCTCTCTATCAAGTATTCTAGCCTCTCCATTACTCCTTGAAAGTGTAATTCCGGTTCTGCCATGTTATTCCAATTGAGATATCTAGAGGCTTCGAACAAAGCTTGTGCTAGTTCTACCATCTTCATGCAAAGTTTAGTTTTCTCAATTTCTAGATCAGCTCGAGGGTAGTTTTTGCTCATTTCACCTATCTGAGGTCCCTCTTTTAATCTAGCCTGATATGCACGAAACATCATGTCTAGATTTTCTGGTATGGGTTCCGCTAAAACTGATCCTGATTTCTGAGCTGGATTCTCTTGATTCAAGTCCTGTGAAGTCAATTCTTGGATTTTGGCTCTAGATTCCTTCAAACTTCCTTCCAACTCCGTTATCTTTTTACTCCACTTTCTCTTTATTCTTTCTCTAGAATCTTTCCAAGATTTTGTCTTTTTACTGCTAGATTTTACAACTTCACTACTTCCAGCTACTTTCTCCTGATTAAGCTGTTGGTTCTGTAAGAGCGCCTGGGCTCTTGTTATAGCTTGGATAGGCACGTATGTAGGGTTGGATCCATCTGCGTTATTTACAATACCTATCACATTGATCGGTGTCACATTCGAAGCATTAACAGGATTCTTAGGACAATCTTTGATTATGTGCTCTTTGCCACAATCGGCACAAAAGCCTTGGATATTATAGTACTGTGATTGTCCTGCTATCGGGGGATGTGGACAATCCTTTATGAAATGATCTCCTTGGCACCTAAAGCATGGTCCTCTAGGGCCCTGTGGTCTTTGTTGTCTCAATTGGGGCCGTGGATTTGGGTTTGTGTACATCACATTAGCATAGTCGGGCTCCCAACTAGGTTCCACTGGTGGACTATCATAATGATATGTTTCTACGTGTTCTGGTGACTCTGTGTAATATGCGGGTGGACTATCTACATGAGTGGAGTCAAAACTGTTTGAGTTCGGGTCTCCCTCTGTGATCAGAGGTGAAGAAGGCACTAAAGCCCTACTTAGGTTCTCTTCTGCAGCAGCGTATTTGACTGAGATGACATTCGCTGGTGGGGGTGGCTGCTGAGCTAAGACAGGTTGAGGTCTTTGTTGAGCCTGGTATGGGTAGTTCTGAGGAGGCCTATAGTAATAGGGTTGAGCATTGTATTGGCCTTGATACCTACCTGGCTGCGGGTATACTTGCGGATAGTTCTGTCTCACGGTTTGTTTGTTGTATGGGCAATCCTGAGCCGTATGATTCATGTATCTTCTTTCAATTGTACAGTATTGGCCACTAGGGTTGGCTTGAGGTTGTGGTGCATTGGGACACACATTTGCCATATGATCACCACCACAGGTGTAACAGCGCTTGTTCATTAGTACCCTAGGTTTACTAGAAACTCCTAATTTCTGGGCCACTTTTTCTGCTAGGTCTTCTATTGAGCTAGACAATTTTGTGGATGCTAGAGATGAACAGTCTGAGTCCTTATAGACCTTGGAGAGTTCCAACTCATCTCCTAAGTTGTCCTCAATGTCTATACAAATTCTTACACATTGCTCTAGCGTTCTGGGTTCTTTTAGGTACACGTAGGAGCGTAGTTTAGAGCTCAACAAGCCATCTAAAAACAATGACACTTGCTTGGCTTGTGAGGGTAGCTCTTGCATTGGACATCATTCAACATATTGTCTAAACCTACGTCCTGCCAGTCTAACTGTTTCCTGAGGGGTCTGTTTAAAGCTATGAATCAACGAAGACGTGTCATGTCTAATCCCACTTTTAGAGAATTCGGTGATGAATGACTCTAAAAAGTGATGGATGTCTCTAAATTGCCTTTGTTGCAATGGTTGGAACCAAGTTAAAGCGGTATTCTTTAACGTTAGTCCAAATGCGTTGTATTGCGTGAACATGTCTTCAACTTGTTCGGCTCTTAGTACTTGCTTGAATTCTGCAACGTGGTCATAGGGATCTCCCGTCCCATCAAAGTAATTCTTCATTGATTTTACTAACTGTGTGGGTCTCAATATTCTTGCGTGTTCGCGTGGTCTAGGTAGAGGAAAATCATCTCTACCACCTAGTACTCCATGATCTCTTTGTCTATCTGCTCTATTAGTGTCCGTGGTTGTTCTATCTCTCCCCATGGGATGATTAAAGCTTACTTCTGGTCTCTCTTTATTTCTCTCTCTTTGATTTCCATGGGCTGCTGATGTTCCTGCCCCTTGTTGACTTGTATTCATGTTCGTTCTAGATGGAGGGAATACCAATTCACCTCTCCATGTGTATGTGTTTTTAGCACGGTCAGGCACCACAAAGACTCTTTCTGAAGTCTCATCCAGGTATACAACCTTTCCAGGTGTATCCGGGTCCTTGAACTCGTATATAGTGATGATTCCTACCTCACTAAGTATTTCTGTCTTGTATCTCCAAAAGGCTTCATCAGTTTCTTTATTTACAAACAACTCTATGCTTCTGTTGTCCTGAGGGATCCATTCTGGGATTAGTACTCGTGTCAGTACAGATTTCCCTCTAGGTGTTCTAGGCTCTTCTAATGGTTCTTTTCCTTGAGATTTTGTTTCCGTCTCTGGTTGAATCACGCCAAACTCGTTGGTATTGTTTGGCTGTGTACTTAAGATGTACATCGTTCCTTCCTTGTCTATGTACACGTCTCTCTCAAATTTCACCACTGGACGTTCCAATCCAATGGGTTGATCGGGGTTGTGCATTTGCACCACTTGCCTTCGCAAACCATCCTCATAGATGCGAGCACCTAATCGGTTGGTTCGAAGAAACTCTAGTTGCGTTCTATAGGGTCCTTCTGGTTTTTCTAAATAGGCTACATTCGACCCTTCTTCTGGTCTTTCTGTGCTAAATGCCATTTCTGATTCACTCGTGTCTGAGTTCTCGTAGGGATAACTAGTGTTCAATTGTTGAGCCCACGATCGTGCAGTAGTTCTTACACTTGCCTCTGATGATCTAAGGCTTCGTCGGTCTGACTTACCTATATGTTTGCCCGATGTAAGGTTCATTAATTTTGTTCCTTGCACACTTAGTACACGCTCAGATCGTCAATGATTCTTTGTTATTACTGTCTTCATTCTTTTTAAATTTCTTTAGATTCTTGTCTTAATGTATGCGTCAGGAATTCGACTTTTCGTTATAATTTTGAGTTCTCGTTCCGTCAGACTTATGTTCTTTCCTTTAGGTTTTCGTCACACACCTTTACTTTAGTCTTGGACTTGATAATTTTAATTCTCTTCAACTTGAGGCGTTCCTATCGTCTTAATCCACAATGCTAACGTTTATCCTAAGCTAAGAATTGACTGAGGGGGTTGAGTAATCTTCCAACCTCGAGTCAGCTTTTCTGGTTGCTCTGATGCCCAAGAAGCTGCGCTTCCCAAGCTTTATGTCCTTCACTGCCTTGCCATGGTTGCCTTCGATTGCCCTTGCTAGACCTGGAAAAATTCAATATTAGACCAATTCACAGTTGGATGATCAAGCACTTGAGTATATACACCTTTTAAGTCCCTTCCCTTTTGCCCAACTTTTCAATGTTTGCCCCCTGGCTTTCTTGTCCCAAACTAGGTCAACCTCAAAATAGCTCAAAAAACGGACTTCGGATGAAAAAGTTATGACCGTTCAGGCCCTGGGGGGTAAAAACTGACAAACAGGTTTTTCTCCAAATATGAGCTAAGGGTCTCCTATGAGTCTAATCACCCAAAAATTTCCCAAAAATAGCCCCAAAATTGGCCAAAAAATGAAACCCTAAAATTTACGATGGGGGTGCACAATCGCGATGGTGTGAGACAATCGCGATGGTCTGGGACCGTCGCGATGGCGTGAGGGTGAACCGTCGCGATGGCGTGTGTTGCTCTAGCACAATGGTGAGAACCACGTTAAGAAGCTCCACCTCCTTAATGTCAATCCGCGGAAGAGATAGGAGTGATATGAAGATCGTGAATGTGAGATGATGTGAGAGTGAAGGTGAGAAGCACAAAGATGCACACACACATACACACACACAATGAAGAGACAAGCAAGACACAATGGAAAGTGGGAAATTAGCTCTATTACTCAAGAACACTATTACAAGCTCAAAATAGATCTAAGCTCACACTAGCCAACACTAACCAACCTCAAAAATGAGCTCTCTAGCTCTTTTTATAGTTTCTAGAATAGTTTTGACCGGTTTCACATCTAGTGACCGGCATAGTTAAAAATTAGGTCCTAGATGCTATTTGGAAGGGTAAACGGTATCTAAAAATAACGAAAATTGGTACGCGCATTCTACCTAAGCTCCTCAAGCTCGAGGACTCCTCGGCTTGCACAAAATGGAGCTATGGATTACAAAATGGGGTTTTCTATGTTACATATGTTACAATAGTGATAAAAATCACTGTTGGAGGTTTTTGGAAAGTATTTGAAAACATAATTATTTGAAAAACGATTCGACTGGCTCCCTGCTCTGTCGTTACATGCTTCTGTGTCGTCTGTGCCTCTGGCTGCTTCCAACACCCCCCTCCCTCTCGCTTCTGTCGTCCCTGACAGAACCTTGCTGTGAGGTCTGCCGGATATAGTTCTGTAGGAGGTCTTGAGCGAGGGTGTGCTCGGAGATACGAATGCTTCGGGCCAAATCTGCCTCGAGTTTCTCCCAGGCGGGAGCTGATAGTGTGTGGAATAGACCATTCGTTCACAGGCAAATAATTGTAATAAATGTGTAGGCCTGCTTATGAATACCTCTGAATGGTATTCCCAAAAACCGGTTGTGAACATTTCTTCGAATGTCTGCTTGTAGCACGCCGGTAGGTACTTTATTCTGCAGTGCCAGGCATAACAAACCTGTAGCGATGGCGTTGTACTCATATCATATACCAGATCGAAATTGCCATGCTCAAAGCCCGGGGTGTTGACATGTGGTGCCTTGACGTGTCGGAAGACTTTAAAGACCATTTGCATCATGTCAAAAATTTTGACAGTCATATGCGCCGCTATATCATCCATATGCTTTAATCTAGGGAGCCAGTGGCGAATTGTAGCCATCATGTAGCCAACAGTTGGTAACTCAATGGGTGGCTTAAAATAGGGGTAATTCAACCAGTCTTGGCACTGCTTATTGTTTTGTACCTTAATAGCAAAGGCAGTCCAGGAGCGGCGTCGTGGCACTGGTCCCCAACAAGGGTTATACTTCAAATGCAAAGGTGCCTTTACCCATGTACTCATCATCTCTGGATACTGCTGTAGTAAATCTTTTCGCCATTCTGGTTGATAGATCCTTCCTTTCTGTGCATCTGGTGGTAGATCAGCCGCCTCGAATTGAGTTGCATGCGATGGTTTCTTACCTGTCTCTTTCTCAATGGCTAACTGGTATTCGGCCATTAACATGAAATACGGTTTATACTGTAGCTCATGCCCAGATATGTATCGTCGCGGGGCCAAATGAGCAAAGAATGGAGACTGTAATATCTTTTCTTCTATCATCACCATGGCATGTAATTGTGCCTCTACTCTCGCTGAGTGCGTTGTTCCAAGTTCCTCAATAGTCTTCATCCACGCGGGGGTCGGAAGTTCGTACTTCATCTGACCTTTGGCCGTGACGCGTCCGCCTGGGATGGGTTGTGGCCTTCTTCAAACGTTTCCTCCACCGGGATGGTGACCGTTTCTTCCTCAGCTGGAAGCTCAGGTGGGGAATCTGGCCTTGGTGGTGCTTCATATATAGCGATCCTTGATTCAAGGTGTGATACCTGGGCCCGTAATGAGTTGAGTTCCTCTAGGAGGTCCGGAGAGGGGTCCACAGGTGCTGGTATGTCTTGGTGTGCCGGTTCTCGTAACTGGAGTAATTTGTGATCTTCTTTGAGTTTCTGCAACTCCTCGTTCATGCGGTCGTATTCATCTAGTAATCTTACATGATCGTCTAGCAGCATTCTCATCGAGTATGAAGGAATGGCTTTGAACCTGCTAGGACTGAGTGGTTGGTCTGGGTGGTCGAGCGCTGCTTCTAAGTTTTCTCGGTTCTGATCCTGTAAGCGTTGGTTTTCTTCCTTGGCGGCTGCTAGGTGTCTTCGTAGTAAGCCCATGTTTCGTGTTAGCGTTGCATTGCGGACTGTCTGGGCTCTTAATAAGTTATCCAGGTCAGCAGTGGCTTCCTTGGTCTTTTCTTCGCTTTCTAGTTCCAATTTGTGATAAGCCTCGCGTAATTCCTGGTAGCGGGTGTTCAGAGAGGCATTCTCAATGGACAATAAATTAAGCTGCGACTGTAAGTCATTGGTTGTCCTCTGCAGCTGCTGATAATTATCACCAAGAGATGTGAACTCATCTCTGACTTGCGTCATACACATGAACATCTGTCGGAATGCATTATCTACAGTGGGTGATAGTATTAACGGGGTGATAATGAAGATGCAGTTGGTGTAGATGCAACGGGAATGGGGAATGGGGATGGGAAGGTGGATGATGTAGTGATTGTTGAAAATTGTGATGTGCCTAAAAATGTTTGTGCCGGGAGTGAAGTGAGTGATGGTGCAGCGGGTGGTGAGATGTCCATGTCAGTGGACGTATCTAGTGCGGTGACCGTGAATATGGGTGTGATCGTGGGTGCTCGTGCTGGTGTAAATACGGGATTTACAAATGTTGAGGGGTAATTTACAGGGGGGCTAGCTGGAGCAGCTTGGTGGAAAGGGGAAAGAGGGGTTACAGTGGGTCGGGGAGGTGAGACGGGGGAGAAGGTTAAGGGCGGGGGGAATGGGAAAAGGGGTCATGGAGTTGTGGGGAAAGCTGGAAAAGATTGATGAAGGAATGGGTTGGGTAGAAAGGTGGGTGTGGGAGGGGGTAGACTAGGGTTAATGGGTGCGGGAATTGTGGGGTGAGTGGTCGTAAAGACGAATTCTGCAACACCACCGGCGAATGAAGATGTGGGTCTGGGGGAAGGAGGGTGAAGAGGGGAGGCTGGATGGATGGGCGGTGAGAGAGGAGCGGTGGGGGTGGTCGGTACTTCAGTGACTGCTGAGGTAGGTATAGTTGTAGCGCGGGGTGGGGAATCTACAATGATGGTTTCTACGGCCAATGAACTTTCGGGGACGAGGCGTGCCTCCCTGGCTTGTTATGAAGATTGTGCTCCGGTTGGTACACGAATGTATTTGCCGGGCTTTGAAAGTAGTCGTACTCTGCGGGGGTCAAACTGTGGTAGTGGCTTTCTTTGCAAGTACCTGAGTGCCTCGTTGGAGCCTACTGATTTGACTAATTCTTTAAATCCTTTGATGTATGCGTCTTCGAATCCGCCTGTGACAAGTTCTTGTTCTATTATTGTTTGACTCTCTTCCTCTGTCAGCTTTTTGCGTGCCCAAACTTTTTCCATAGTTCTATACAACTTCTTGATAGCTAGTGTGTAAGCTGCTGCCTCGTAAGTTTCATCTTCATGGGTACTTGTATCGCCATGTGTGTCTGTTTGTTGGCCTTGGCCATCTGTCTGTTCCTGCTCTTCGGATTCATGTGTTCCCTGGCTAGCTTCGTCGTCTCCTTCGTCGTCATCAGTCGCTGTTCTTTCGTCATCAGAGCTAGACACAATCTGTCCTTGTGGCTGATCCCTGGGTGTGGTAGGGTAGCTAGGCCTTTCAAATTCTTGAGAAAACAATTGTCCTTCTGAAAACTGGAACTCATTGGAGAATGCATCGGGCATCTCAAAATCAAAAGTTTGGTCCAGTGGCTCTGCTTGTCCTGGTTCTAAATGTGGTATTGGAAAGGAGAAAGCTTCCGCACCAATAGTGGTGGGAAGTTCAGCTGCTGTGGTGATAGGTTCTGCGGTTGTGGCTGCTGGGGGTGCAACAGAACTGGTGGTGCGCTCCGGCGTAACTGGTCTTGATAACCGTATACGAATGGGTGGTACTGTGGGAGTGGCTGCTCTTGGTGACTGCTCTGGAGATGGTTGTGGCGAGGGTGATTCTGGGACTTGTAGGCACGGGATAGTACCTCTCATCCGCTTTCCGGCTCTGCCTTTGCTAGACTTTCTAGCCTTCCTAGTGGTGCCTTTAAATGCTTTCAGTTCCTCACTGGTCATGGCACGCTCAATTGGTAAGTCATATGCCAAGCACATATATATGATCCTGGTGAGGGCGCAGCACCCATTGATTACCTTCTTTCGCTCCCACCTATGTTGTGCCAAATAGAGCTGATCAATGATCCAGTTGGCTAGATCAACCGTTTGCGGTCCAGTACATGCTAAGTACAATCCAAACGAGATTCTCTTGTGGGGCATGGTAAAACGATCCTGAGCTGGGAAAGCAAAATGCTGCATACATATCCGTAATGGCTTAGAGAGCTCAGGTGTTATAGCAGAAATATCCTCCCACTTAGTTACGTCACCACGCTTCATCTGCTCTGGGACTAGCCGTTCTTTCTCCGTTGGAGTGTGTGTTCCATGAATCTTGATGGCCGCCCTGATTAAATCCTTCGAAAGATAAAATCTTTTGTAAGGTGGATCATCCACTAAAGAAGGAAAAATAAAGGTTCCTGGGATGTCCTTATTCTCTGAGGCCAGCAAAGTGGTGATTAAGTAATAACACCTATAAAAGTCAGGTTTGGGCAGAGGATCACTGAAATACTCCGTGAAGCCGGCTCTAGCCCAAACATGAGTTAAGTCCTGGGTGTTCTGTAGGCCTTCGAATTCTCTTGAGAAGAATTGATACTTGCCCCATGTGCGGTCATCAAATGTCATATTTGCTTCAAAAATGAAGTCAGCATCAGCTAATGGTCCTGCTAGGCCTTGGAACCAGTGAGAGTTACGGTGTATCTTCTCGGTGTATCCCATAGGTGGGTTATCATTGGCATGGGTCCCGGAAATCCTTGGAACTCTGGCGGTGGAGCGGTCGGGTGGGATTCTGCGAGTAAAACATTGAGGGGGACCGCAGCCACGCTGGGGCCTGCTTCCGATGGTCCTGCTTCGGTTTGCATGATGACTGATGAGCTAATGGAAAAGATCTGCTACAAAAGATTAACACATTAGCATGGAAATTAATTATGATCCCAATAAGGTGAGACCGCAATCCCTTTCCATAACCGATGTGTAACCCGTGTAGCCAAGTGTCGTGAAGTGATTGATGCAATGATTATTTGCAAAACTAATGCAGGTCTCTAGACGCCTACATGGTCAGATTATGCATACATTTCTTGATGAGCTGTTATTATGCATGATGTGGGGTTATGGTGTGTGACTTTATACAAGGTTTGGTTGAGGGTGAATTATTACAAGGGTGGAGTTTAACCGGGGTGGGAGAATTGTTAGATAATGAGGTACAAGAAGACGTTTGGATACGTTTCGGTATCCATTTCCTAAGTGTCTTGGAGTGTGTGGTATGTTTCTGCTGAGGGACAAAAAGTGGTATCGGGTTTGGTGGTCTTGAAGGATGAAAGGATTTCTGAGGGGTACATATTACATGTCTTGAGGGTTGGGCTATAATACATTGTTTGGGTACCCAAATCTGCATGGGTGTGGGTCGATTGATAAGATACTTCTTGGCGATCCAAATCTGTCGAGTATTTGTACTTGGGAAAGAAGATCGAGGGGACTTTGGATACTGACTCTGCTTCTGTTGAAACTTTGTCCTGCTCTCGTCTGCAGTGTTGCCAATAGCCTGTGGTTGCTGTCCTTTTGGCACCCATATTTGTTTCGTGCCACTTGTTCTGTGATGTTGATACTGCTGCTTTCTTTGCCTTGTCTGGTGGTGTCGTCGGTCTGGGTTCCTCTGTTGTGGTTGACTCCTTCGAAGTTGGGTTTGAGAGGTCCATTGGACGCTCTGCTTTGGAAAAGAAGGGAGATCCAACACTTGCATGACCTGCCCATTAGGAAGTGATTCGTTCTTTATCTTTAATCTAGGCCAGTCCGCAGCAAGTTTGGAAGGATGAGCACCGCAGGGTGTTGTGCTCATTTGGCCGCTGATGCAACCCACCTGACCTCTGATGGTGTTCATCTGCCCTAGCGGTTGGGTAGCTGCCCCTTCTAGTTTGCAGGAAGCCCCAGGGAAGATCTCATGTCGTCCTTCTGATTGACAATTGTCCCTAGCCAAGCCCGAGTGGCTTGGAGTAGACGTAACATGACTGGTTTGACCCAAGATCTTCCGGTCTTCCGACGCAGGCGTTTCATAGGTTCTAGGGTTACAAACCTCAATCGGAATGCCATTAGGGAATTCAAGCGGTATCACTCGCTTCTGTTCTAAGGTTCCAATCTGTAAGGAGCCTTGTCTAAGATTTAGGTCCACTGAGTGATCGTATAGCCAATCTTGGCCAAGGATTAGGGGTTCTATCAGGTCGTCATCATGGCACACTAGTAGCTTCGCTGTCATGGTCACATCCTTGATGAGGATAGGAAGGTCCACCTCACCCATGCAAGGGGTTTCCATGCCTCCTAGGCCTATGAGGTATGCCTCAATTGGCCGCATTTCTATTCCTGAATCCTTATAGTGGGACCATCTAATCGCACTAGTCGCAGCACCTGAGTCAATTAAAGCCCTGAGCTCTTGGCAAGGGTTGCCGTGCTCTAACCTGACTGTAATGAATGGTCTCCTGTCCACTATGCTAGGATGAGTTCGTGACTTTACCTCACACATAGCCATGGGATATCTGGGTGTAGTTTCCAGATGGTTATAATGTTCTCTCCCTAGTCCTTGTCTTCTTAACTTCATGCGTTTAATTCGTTCTATTGCTTCTGCCTGAGCTTCCGCTCGTATTCTATTTTCTTCCTCCTTATGCTTCTTTGCCAACGTGAGTCGTCTAAGCATATCCTCAGTAAGAGGTTCCTGATATAGCTTGACTCTACAGCCACTAATATAATTAGGCATTATATCTCCTTCTAAAGTGGCTAATTGTATTGCTCCACTTGTTGAGAGTCTGTTAATGATCATAGGTCCATAACCTCGCTTTTCTAACTTACGTGCGTGTTGCTTCAGCGTATATACTAGAACTAAATCTTCTTCTTTTAGTCCTTTATCTTTCACATGTGCATCAAAATATGCTTTCTGTCGCTTCTTCGCTGCATATATTCCTGCTGCTGCCTTTAACCTGGTTTCTCCTAATCGTTCCAAGTCCATTATTCTTGCTGATAATTCATGGCCGGTCCACTGATGTTCGTGTGCAACCTTAAGGGTCGGTATCAAGAAGTCCAAAGGAAGCACAGCATTCTGACCAAAAACCATCTGAAAGGGAGTTGCATTGAGTACGGTCTTGTAAGCCACTCGATATGCCCAAACAGCGTGGTGTAACTGTTTGTCCCAATCTGAACGTTTGTTGTTCACGAGTTTCGTCAGTACGTTACAAAGGATCTTATTAGTGCTTTCAGCCTGACCATTGGCCTGAGGATGATATGGTGCGGATTTCTTGTGAATCACCATAAAATCCTGTAACAAATATTCAATGACTTGGTTTAGAAAGTGAGTGCCTCGATCGCTCACTAACTCTATAGGCAATCCATATCTTGTAAAGACATTCTCAAATAAGAATTTTGCAGTTGTGTGTGCATCATTCTTTTTCGTGGCTTTTGCCTCTACCCATTTCGTCAGATAATCTGTGGCAACAATAATGTATTCAGCATGTGTATCTTTTGCAGGGGGGTTAATGGGTCCTACAAAGTCTATACCCCACTTAGAAAATGCACGTCCGCCCATCATGGGTTTCAATGGCATTTTGTCTCTGCGAGTAGGAAACTGAGTTCTTTGGCACACATCACATCTCTTTACATAGGTATGAGCATCCATGTGAAGAGTGGGCCACCATAACCCGGCAAAGAGGATGGCTTTGATTATCCTATCGGGTCCAAAATGACCTCCTGCAACACCTTGGTGTGCAGTCTCTAGTATGCTTAGATAATCGCTCTCATGAACACATTGTCTTAGATATCCATCTCGTCCTCTTTTGTATAGGTTATCGCCAATAAGTGAATAGTCGTGAGCTTCCTGCTCTAGACTACGTTGTCGAGCTAAGGTCATTCCTTGAGGGAATGTGTTCGTCCTCAAGTATGTCACTAATGATTCACTCCAGTCTGGTGTGAGAGACACGTGATATAGTGTAGCATGCTCTACTGGTGGTCTTTCACAACAAACATTGCATTCCTTACACAACTTGTAGACATCTGCTTCCATCGAAGGCCAATATACTCCTAGTCTATGCAGAGTCTGTAATGTTCGATGTTTCGAATGATGTTGCTTTAATGCACCTATGTGTGCTAATTGCAACCAATCTGCATGTTTTGATTCATCTACACAACAAGCAAGAATCTTTTGATTATCCTGTTTATATATGCTTCCTGCCATTATTTGGTATCTCTGAGACTTGGTAATCTCTCCCTCTTTCATCTTTATCCTAGGATTCTTGGGTCCATATGTGAGAATAGGGACTATAGGCTTAGCCCATTCTGGTGCTATCTCAAGGTTAAACAAATATGCATCTGGTAACTCATCCACTACTCCTTGAGGAGCTTCTCCTGAGGTTAATCTTGAAAGGTGGTCAGCTCTAAGATGTGTCTTTCCTTTCCTGACTACAACTTCAAAATCATATTCCATGAGTAATACAAACCAACGTATTAGTCGTCCCGTGTTACATGGCTTGTTGACTAAATACAATAGGGCTTGATGATCTGTAAAGAACTTGAATTTATTGGCCAACAAGTAGTGCCTAAACTTCTTTACTGCGTAGATCATCCCTAATCCTTCTCGTTCCGTCGTGGTGTAATTTCTTTCTGCTGCGTTCAGTTGTCGGCTCGCGTAAGCTATGGGGAGATCTATATTACCTTCATTCGTGGGTTGTGCTAACACACATCCTATGGCGTAATTGGATGCATCCACATGTACATGGAATGGCTTACTCCAATCTGGGGTTGTCAATATAGGTGCTGAGCACAAGCGTCGTTTAAGTTCTTTGAATGAATTTTCACATTCATCTGTCCATTCGAAATTGGTTAAAAGAGAGTACAAAGGCTTGGCTATGATTGCATACATGTGTATGAATCTCCTATAATAACCGCAATGGCCCATAAATGCCTGTACCTCTTTCACGTTAGTTGGTCTAGGTAATTCTGCAATTACTTTCACCTTTTCTTCATCCGTAGAGATTCCATTTTTTGACACAATGTGTCCTAGAATTTTGCCTTGTCTGACCATGAAAACGCATTTTTCTGGGTTCAAACAAACCTGATATTCTCGACATTTGTCAAATATTTGTCTTAACTCTGGGATATGTGTCTGTCTTACATTTGAATGTGCACATAAGTCATCAACATAAACTTCCAAGCTCTTGCGTAAGAATTCCTTAAAAACATGACACATGAGTCGCTGGAAAGTGGCGGGTGCATTTGTTAAGCCAAATGGCATCACACGAAATGCAAATATGCCCCATTCAGTGGCAAATGCCATCTTGTGTTGGTCCTCTGGAGCAATGGCTACTTGGTTATAGTCTGAAAAACCATCAAGAAAGCTGTAAACTTCCTTGCCCGCAACTCTTTCCAATAGATGTTCCGTGATAGGAAGAGGATAACTATCTCTAATCGTTGCGGCATTAACTTTTTTAAGGTTAATACACACACGCAATTTTCCATTCTTCTTGGGCACAACCACAATGGGAGATACCCATTCGGTATGCTCAATTTCGTAAATGAATCCTGCTTCTATCAAGCGATCTATCTCCTCTTTAATCTTCGCAGCGTAGTTATCATTGTACGTGTAAGGTTTCTGTTTTGTCGGTTTTGCATCTGGAGTCATGGGGATTCTATGAGAACATATATCTGGATCTACTCCTTTCAAATCTTTGTAACTCCAAGCGAACACATCTCTATATTCGCGCAATAGGGCAACTAGCTCTTCTTCTTCTTCAGTTGTCAAATCATGCCCTATGTATGTACATTTTTCTTCTTCTCCTTCGATAGCAACTATTATTTTCTTGGTTTTCTCTCGGTTATCATATACTTGTCCGTCATTCGCTTTTCTATTAGGCATTCGTACCATGATTCTTCTATCTTCGATTTCATATTTCTTGAAGTTCTCGGGTACCTCAAACAAAGATTCTTCTTTGTCTGTCGTGGTTTCTTTCTTCTTTCTTTTCTTGCCTTCACTCTTAGTAGTCACTTCTGTGGCTAATCTCACCTCATTCGTAATTTCCTCGTGTCTCTGAGTGTGAGTCTCTACCTCGTAGAAATATTCTTCCTCTGATGCAAAGGGTGGGTCCATGATAATTGATTCTAAATCAAAATCGCTTGCATCCTCAAATGCATCAGTGTTAGGTTCACACTCTTCTAAAATCGCATCGCACATGATTGGCTCTATCGTGAAAACTGAGATATCATAACCATCCTCGTCACAATGGGGTGTCCATTGTTCTTCATTGATGGCTACATCCATGGTTGCTAGGATTTCTGCCCAACCATGGGGTTCAAACTCTTCGTCTGGGAATACTATAGGTGCATAGGCTGGATCTTGAAGGGTTCGTGGATTTTGTTCTGCACCTAAGGTCCTGGCTTCTAACCTTTCTTCCTCTTGTTTGGCTACTTTACACATCCATAAATGAGTATCCTCATGCAACCAAGAAGGATCTGATTCTAATGAGTGCACGGATTCCGTCTCTACTGGTGTCTTATGGATGGTATTCCATTGTATTGGGGGTACGTCTCTATGTGAATAGTCTTTAAGATTGACTTTGGTAGTCACTCCTAAATGTTGCAAGTACAACGAATTAGTTCCCCAATCTTGTACAATTTGCAACTGACGCATGAATGGTCGTCCCAATATCATCTCATAAGCATGGTTTTTACTAAAATTACAAATGGCAAAAGTATGCTCAAATTCTACACCACAAGTGGTGAGAGATATGCCTTCTAGTAAGCCTAATGGTTTTTCTATGTGTCCATCAGCCATTTGTAGCTTCATTCTGGTGGGTCTTAATGCTTGCTTACCCCAACGTTTCCATAAAGCGGTGGTAGCTATGGCTACTCCGGCTCCCGAATCTAAGATGGCTTTCGTGGTGTAGCCCTGATGGGTTATCGGAAGATAAGTGTTACCTTCCTCTCCTTCGCTTACATCTCCAATCTTTTCTACGGGTATCTCTGGTACCTTATTTTGTGATCCTATTTGTGAGGGAGTAGTAGCAAGCTCAGGGAATTGATTTGCTACATGTTTCCACAATTCTAGTTTTACCTTTAACAACTCCTCTAGAGTGAGATTACACTGTACTTTAGTGTTCTTGATCACTTCCGTGTTTCTAGGGATTATGGATTCTTCATTCCTCACTATTATCGTGGGTGCTCTCATACTAATAGACTTTGCTTCCCAAGGTCCTGTGAACTGAGGTAATTCTTGTAAAGAATTAGATTCAAAGCCTGTGTGTTCGCTCCGTTGTTCCTCCTCTACCTCATCGTAAATAGAGGGAAGGTCTTGGGGAAATTGTTCCTGCAAGTCATCTATTTCTTGAATAGGAGGATGGGTCCCTGGTTCCTTTCTCCATTTCTGTTCTTGGATCTCTCTCAAAAATTCATTTGAGTGCCTATGTATGGAAGACAGGTTGTCTTGACTTTCTGAGTTGGGTACTTGAGACAGGGATGGTGCATTCCTTTCCTGTGTCTCTGGGACATAGGGTTCCTAGGCTGATCCTTTTTCTCTTTGCTTTCAATCAAATATTCTAGCCTCTCCATTAGTCCTTGAAAATGTAATTCCGGTTTTGCCATGTTATTCCAATTAAGATATCTCGAGGCTTCGAACAAAGCTTGTGCTAGTTCTACCATCTTCATGCAAAGTTTAGTTCTCTCAATTTCTAGATCAGCTCGAGGGTAGTCTTTGCTCATTTCAGCTACCTGAGGTCCCTCTTTTAATCTAGCCTGATATGCACGAAACATCATGTCTAGATTTTCTGGTATGGGTTCCGCTAAAACTGATCCTGATTTCTGAGCTGGATTCTCTTGATTCAATTCTTGTGAAGTCAATTCTTGGATTTTGGCTCTAGATTCCTTTAAACTTCCTTCCAACTCACTTATCTTTTTACTCCATTTTCTCTTTATCCTTTCTCTAGAATCTTTCCAAGATTTCGTCTTTTTACTACTAGATTCTGCAACTTCACTACTTTTGACTACTTTCTCCTGATTAAGCTGTTGGTTCTGTAAGAGCGCCTAGGCTCTTGTTATAGCTTGGATAGGCAGGTATGTAGGGTTGGATCCATCTGCGTTATTTACAATACCTATCACATTGATCGGTGTCACATTCGAGGCATTAACTGGATTTTTAGGACAATCTTTGATTATGTGCTCCTTGCCACACTCAGCACAAAAGCCTTGGATGTTATAGTACTGTGACTGTCCTGCTATCGGGGGATGTGGACAATCCTTTATGAAATGATCTCCTTGGCACCTAAAGCATGGTCCTCTAGGGCCCTGTGGTCTTTGTTGTCTCAATTGGGGCCGTGGATTTGGGTTTGTGTACATCACATTAGCATAGTCGGGCTCCCAACTAGATTCCACTGGTGGACTATCGTAATGATATGTCTCTACGTGTTCTGGTGACTCTGTGTAATATGCGGGTGGACTATCTACATGTGTAGAGTCAAAACTGTTTGAGTTCGGGTCACTCTCTGTGATCAAAGGTGAAGAAGGCACTAAAGCCCTACTTAGATTCTCTTCTGCAGCAGCGTATTTGATTGAGATGACATTCGCTGGTGGGGGTGGCTGCTGAGCTAAGACAGGTTGAGGTCTCTGTTGAGCCTGGTATGGGTAGTTCTGAGGAGGCCTATAGTAATAAGGCTGAGCATTGTAATGGCCTTGATACCTACCTGGCTGTGGGTATGCTTGCAGGTAGTTCTGTCTCACGGTTTGTTTGTTGTACGGGCAGTCCTGAGCCGTATGATTCGTGTATCTTCTCTCAATTGTACAGTATTGGCCACTAGGGTTGGCTTGAGGTTGTGGTGCATTGGGACACACATTTGCCATATGGTCACCACCACAGGTGTAACAACGCTTGTTTGTTAGCACCCTAGGTTTGCTAGAAACTCCTAGTTTCTGGGCCACTTTTTCTGCTAGGTCTTCTATTGAGCTAGACAATTTTGTGGGTGCTAGAGATGAACAGTCTGAGTCCTTATAGACCTTGGAGAGTTCCAACTCATCTCCTAAGTTGTCCTTAATGTCTATACAAATTCTTATACATTGCTCTAACGTTCTGGGTTCTTTTAGGTACACGTAGGAGCGTAGTTTAGAGCTTAACAAGCCGTCTAAAAACAATGACACTTGCTTGGCTTGTGAGGGTAGCTCTTGCATTGGACATCGTTCAACATATTGTCTAAACCTACGTCCTGCCAGTTTTACTATTTCTTGAGGGGTCTGTTTAAAGCTATGAATCAACGAAGACGTGTCACGTCTAATCCCACTTTTAGAGAATTTAGTGATGAATGACTCTAAAAAGTGATGGATGTCTCTAAATTGCCTTTGTTGCAAAGGTTGGAACCAAGTTAAAGCGGTATTCTTTAACGTTAGTCCAAATGCGTTGTATTGCGTGAACATGTCTTCAACTTGTTCGGCTCTTAGTACTTGCTTGAATTCTGCGACGTGGTCATAGGGATCTCCTGTCCCATCAAAGTAATTCTTCATTGATTTTACTAACTGTGTGGGTCTCAATATTCTTGCGTGTTCGCGTGGTCTAGGTAGAGGAAAATCATCTCTACCACCTAGTACTCCATGATCTCTTTGTCTATCCGCTCTATTAGTGTCTGTGGTTGTTCTATCTCTCCCTATGGGATGAGTGAAGCTTACTTCGGGTCTCTCTTTATTTCCCTCTCTTTGATTTCCATGGGCTGAGGATGTTCCTGCCCCTTGTTGACTTGTATTCATGTTCGTCCTAGATGGAGGGAATACCAATTCACCTCTCCATGTGTATGTGTTTTTAGCGCGGTCAGGTACCACAAAGACTCTTTCTGAAGTCTCATCCAGGTATACAACCTTTCCAGGTGTATCCGGGTCCTTGAACTCGTATATCGTGATGATACCTACCTCACTGAGTAGTTCGGTCTTGTATCTCCAAAAGGCTTCATCAGTTTCTTTATTTACAAACAACTCTATGCTTCTGTTGTCCTGAGGGATCCATTCCGGGATTAGTACTCGTGTCAGTACAGATTTCCCTCTAGGTGTTCTAGGCTCTTCTAATGGTTCTTTTCCTTGAGATTTTGCTTCCGTCTCTGGTTGTATCATGCCAAACTCGTTGGTATTGTTTGGCTGCGTACTTAAGATGTACATCGTTCCTTCTTTGTCTATGTACGCGTCTCTCTCGAATTTCACCACTGGACGTTCCAATCCAATGGGTTGATCAGGGTTGTGCATTTGCACCACTTGCCTTCGCAAACCATCCTCATAGATGCGAGCACCTAATCGGTTGGTCCGGAGAAACTCTAGTTGCGTTCTATAGGGTCCTTCAGGTTTTTCTAAATAGGCTACATTCGACCCTCCTTCTGGTCTTTCTGCGCTAAATGCCATTTCTGATTCGCTAGTATCTGAGCTCTCGTAGGGATAACTAGTGTTCAATTGTTGAGCCCACGATCGTGCAGTAGTTCTTACACTTGCCTCTGATGATCTAAGGCTTCTCCGGTCTGACTTACCTATATGTTTGCCCGATCTAAGGTTCATTAATTTTCTTCCTTGCACACTCGGTACTCGCTCAGATCGTCAATGATTCTTTGTTATTACTGTCTTGATTCTTTTTAGATTTCTTTAGATTCTTGTGTTAGTGTATGCGTCAGGAAGTCGACTTTCCGTTATAATTTTGAGTTCTCGTTCCGTCAGACTTAGGTTCTTTCCTTTAGGTTTTCGTCACACCCTTTACTTTAGTCTTGAACTTGAAAGAATTAAATATCTTGAACTTGAGGCGTTCCTATCGTCGTTAATCCACAACACTACCGTTTAGCCTAAGCTAAGAATTGATTGAGGGGGTTGAGTAATCTTCAAACCTCGAGTCAGCTTTTCTGGTTGCCTTGATGCCCAAGAAGCCACGCTTCCCAAGCTTTATGCCCTTCACTGCCTTGCCTTGGTTGCCCTTGATTGCCCTTGCTAGACCTGGAAAAATCCAATATTAGACCAATTCACAGTTGGATGATCAACCACTTGAGTATATACACCTTTTAAGTCCCTTCCCTTTTTGCCCAACTTTTTAATGCTTGCCCCCTGGCTTTCTAGTCCCAAACTAGGTCAACCTCAAAATAGCTTGTCTAAAAATAGACGTATCCTTTAAGAAAAAAAAACAGTTGAGGTCACGTAGTACTCGTAGAGAGCTTTCTAACGAGCTATTAAGCTCAAAATACGGACTTCGGATGAAAAAGTTATGACCGTTCAAGCCCTGGGGGGTAAAAACTGACAAACAGGTTTTTCTCCAAATATGAGCTAAGGGGTCTCCTATGAGTCTAATCACCCAAAAATTTCCCAAAAATAGCCCCAAAATTGGCCAAAAAATGAAACCCTAAAATTTGCGATGGGGGTGCACAATCGCGATGGTCTGAGATGATCGCGATGGTCTGGGACCGTCGCGATGGCGTGAGGGTGCACCGTCGCGATGGCGTGAGGGTGCACCGTCGCGATGGCGTGAAATTGCACAATCGCGATGGTCTGAAAGTGCACCGTCGCGATGGTCTAGATTGCCACATGGCACCGTCGGCGCGATGGCGTGAGCCAATCGCGATGGCGTGACACAATCGCGATGGTCTGAAAGTGCACCGTCGCGTGGCGTGAACCTGGACAATCGCGATGGCGTGAACTCGCGGACAATCGCGATGGTGTAAATGTGAACCGTCGCGATGGTCTGAAAGTGCACCGTCGCGATGGCGTGAAGTGAACCGTCGCGATGGCGTGAAAGTGCATCGTCGCAATGGCGTGAAGTGAACCGTCGCGATGGCGTGAAAGTGCACCGTCGCGATGGCGTTAGTCAACGGTCAACGTGGACAATCGCGATGGTCCAAAGTGGACCGTCGCGATGGTCTGAGCGCGATGGCGTGAGCCAATCGCGATGGTCTGGGCGCGATGGCGTGAGCCAATCGCGATGGTCTGAATTTTTGAAGTGTCGCGATGGTGTGAGGGTGTCGTCGCGATGGTCTGAAGTGCACCGTCGCGATGGTCTAGATTGCCACATGGCACCGTCGGCGCGATGGCGTGAGCCAATCGCGATGGCGTGACACAATCGCGATGGTCAGAGACCGTCCCGATGGTCCGGCCAAGCCGTCGCGATGGCGTGAGCCAATCGCGATGGTGTGACACAATCGCGATGGTCAGAGACCGTCGCGATGGTCCACCAAAATGCAAATTTTGTGAATGCAGCTATGGATTCCTGTAGGCGCAGGTGTGCTCTTCATGCTGGTGTGGTTGCCTTCTCCAAATTCCGAACTTTGCAGACCATCGCGATGGTCTGACACAGACGGAAATTTCTGACAGAAACTGAAGTTTTTACCTTTTTGCAGCCTTCCTGATGCACTGGAGGTCTATACCTGCAAGAAAACTCAAGAAAACAAAAGTACACACAAGCACAAAATCTCTCTCTCACTCTCTCGCATGCACAAATGAGGGGAAATGAGGAGAATGGGTGGATATGGTGAATTTTCTGATTTTTTTTTTTTGGAGATGAAGATGATGATGCGGTGATGAAGATGGAGTGTGGGGGAGGTGAAAAACACTAAAAACTAAGTAAAAACAACAACAAAAACTGAAATTTTTACCTTCCAACGCCACTTCTTGCTATACTCTTACCATCACACATTCGTCCTAGACTCGATCCCCAGCAACGGTGCCAAATTTGGTGTTGCTCTAGCACAATGGTGAGAACCACGTTAAGAAGCTCCACCTCCTTAATGTCAATCCGCGGAAGAGATAGGAGTGATATGAAGATCGTGAATGTGAGATGATGTGAGAGTGAAGGTGAGAAGCACAAAGATGCACACACACATACACACACACAATGAAGAGACAAGCAAGACACAATGGAAGGTGGGAAATTAGCTCTATTACTCAAGAACACTATTACAAGCTCAAAATAGCTCTAAGCTCACACTAGCCAACACTAACCAACCTCAAAAATGAGCTCTCTAGCTCTTTTTATAGTTTCTAGACTAGTTTTGACCGGTTTCACATCTAGTGACGGGCATAGTTAAAAATTAGGTCCTAGATGCTATTTGGAAGGGTAAACAGTATCTAAAAATAACGAAAATTGGTACGCACATTCTACCTAAGCTCCTCAAGCTCGAGGACTCCTCGGCTTGCACAAAATGGAGCTATGGATTACAAAATGGGGTTTTCTATGTTACATATGTTACAATAGTGATAAAAATCACTGTTGGAGGTTTTTGGAAAGTATTTGAAAACATAATTATTTGAAAAACGATTCGACTGGCTCCCTGCTCTGTCGTTACATGCTTCCGTGTTGTCTGTGCCTCTGGCTGCTTCCAACAGCGTGAAATTGCACAATCGCGATGGCGCGAATTTGCACAATCGCGATGGCGTGAATTTGCACAATCGCGATGGTCTGAAAGTGCACCGTCGCGATGGCGTGAAAGTGCACCGTCGCGATGGCGTGAACCTAGACAATCGCGATGGTGTGAACTTGGACAATCGCGATGGCGTGAAAGTGCACCGTCGCGATGGCGTCAGTCAATAGTCAACGTGCATAATCGCGATGGTCTAAAATGAACCGTCGCGATGGTCTATGCGCGATGGCGTGAGCCAATCGCGATGGTCTGAGCGCGATGGCGTGAGCCAATCGCGATGGTCTGAATTTTTGAAGTGTTGCGATGGTGTGAGGGTGTCGTCGCGATGGTCTGAAGTGCACCGTCGCGATGGTTTAGATTGCCACGTGGCACCGTCGGCGCGATGGCGTGACACAATCGCGATGGTCAGAGACCGTCGCGATGGTCCGGCCAAGCCGTCGCGATGGCGTGAGCCAATCGCGATGGTGTGACACAATCACGATGGTCAGAGACCGTCGCGATGGTCCACCAAAATGCAAATTTTGTGAATGCAGCTATGGATTCCTGTAGGCGCAGGTGTGCTCTTCACGCTGGTGTGGTCGCCTTCTCCAAATTCCGAACTTTGCAGACCATCGCGATAGTCTGACACAGTCGGAAATTTCTGACAGAAAGTGAAGTTTTTACCTTTTCCAAGCTTTCCTGATGCACTGGAGCTCTGTACCTGCAAGAAAACTCAAGAAAACAAAAGTACACACAAGCACAAAAGCTCTCTCTCACTCTCTCGCATGCACAAATGAGGGGAAATGAGGAGAATGGGTGGATATGGTGAATTTTCTGATTTTTTTGGAGATGAAGATGATGATGCGGTGATGAAGATGGAGTGTGGGGGAGGTGAAAAACACTAAAAACTAAGTAAAAACAACAACAAAAACTGAAATTTTTACCTTCCAATGCCACTTCTTGCTATACTCTTACCATCACACATTCGTCCTAGACTCGATCCCCGGCAACGGTGCCAAATTTGGTGTTGCTCTAGCACAATGGTGAGAACCACGTTAAGAAGCTCCACCTCCTTAATGTCAATCCGCGGAAGAGATAGGAGTGATATGAAGATCGTGAATGTGAGATGATGTGAGAGTGAAGGTGAGAAGCACCAAGATGCACACACACATACACACACACAATGAAGAGACAAGCAAGACACAATGGAAGGTGGGAAATTAGCTCTATTACTCAAGAACACGATTACAATCTCAAAAGAACTCTAACTTCAAACAAGCTAACCTCAAAAATGAGCTCTCTAGCTCTTTTTATAGTTTCTAGACTAGTTTTGACCGGTTTCACATCTAGTGACCGGCATAGTTAAAAATTAGGTCCTAGATGCTATTTGGAAGGGTAAACGATGTCTAAAAATAACGAAAATTGATACGCTTGTTCTACCTAAGCTCCTCAAGCTCGAGGAAGAAAATTGATACGCTTGTTCTACCTAAGCTCCTCAAGCTCGAGGACTCCTCGGCTTGCACAAAATGGAGCTATGGATTACAAAATGGGGTTTTCTATGTTACATATGTTACAATAGTGATAAAAATCACTGTTGGAGGTTTTTTGGAAAGTATTTGAAAACATAATTCTTTGAAAAACGATTCGACTGGCTCCCTGCTTTGTCGTTACATGCTTCTGTGTCGTCTGTGCCTCTGGCTGCTTCCAATGCTTGGCCAAGATTGGCTATATGATCACTCAATGGACCTAAATCTTAGACAAGGCTCCTTGCAGATTGGAACCTTAGACTAGTAGTGAGTGATACCACTTGACTTCCCTAAGAACACTCCACCTGAGGTATGTAACCCTAGACCATATGAACTGCACACGAAGGAGGACGGGAAGATCTTTGGCCAGATAAGTCAACATGTTACGTCTGTACCAACCCATGCGGGCTTGGCGATGGACAATTGCCATTCAGAAGAATGTCAACAGATTTTCCCCTGGGCTTCCTGCAAACTAGAAGGGGTCACCACCCAATAGATGGGTCAGGTGGGTTGCATCAGCGGTCAGGTGGACTGCATGAGCGGCCAAATGGGCACTATAGCCTGCAGTGCCAATCCTTCCACACTTACTGTAGATTGGCGTAGATTTATGGTGCAAAAGGCTATACTTCCTAATAGGCAAGTTTTGCAAGTGTTGGACCTCCCTTCTTTTCCAAAGCAGAGTGTCCATCTGATCTCTCAACCCCAACCACAAAGGAGTCACCCATGACAGAGCAACCCAAACCAACGACCATATTAGACGACACAAAACAGGCAGCAATATCAATATCACAACACAAGCAGCATGAAACAAGTATGGATGCCAAAAGGACAAGAAGCACCGATAGTATTCAACAATGCAGACAATGATAAGAAGAACTTTGAGAAGACTTAGAAGTAGTATCCAACATCTCCTCGACCTTCTTCTACAAGTACGACTATCCGACATATTTGGATCACCAAGAAGTACCTGACGAATTGACTCACACCCACACAGATATGGGTGCCCAAGCAGTGTATCATAACCCAACACCCAAGCCATGTAATATATACCCCTCAAAAATCTTTTCAGCCCTCAATACCACCACATCTAATATCACCTTTTGTCCCTCAGCAGAAACATACCACCCGGTCAGCAACTCTTAGGAAATGGATACTGAAACATATCCAGATGTCTCCTCACGACCCATTGTCTAACATTACTCCCATCCCTATTAATCTCTACCCTTGTAATAACTCATTCACAACTGACCTTTGTACAAATTCACACATTATAACCCAACATCACTTGTAATAACATCTCATCAAGCAATGTATGCATTATCTGAAGCATGTAGAAGTCTAGAGACATGCATTAGTTTTGCAAAAATCATTTCATAAACCACCTCACAACACTCGACTACATGGGTTACACATCGGTTATGGAAAGGAATTGCGGTCTCACTTTAATGGGATCATGATTAATTTCCATACTAATGTGCTAATCTAGCAGACCTTCTCCCCATTTGCATCCATCATCATGCAGACAGAAGGACCGTCTGAAGTTGGCCCTAGTGTACCGATGGTCAATTTTGGAGAATTACTGGCAGAACCACACCCTATGTCACAACCACCTGAATTTCAAGGATTCCCAGGATCTATGCCGATTGATGACCCTCCTAGGACTTCCACCCTTCCATCCAGTCCATTTCTCCATCCATCCGTCCCTTCCTTCCCCACCCCTCCAAGACCCCTATTCCCGTTTCCCCCTCCATTGACCTTCCCCCCCGCCTCACCTCCCCGACCCACTATATTTCCTCTCTCCCCTCTACACCAAGCAATACGAGAAACCCAACATGTAAACTATTCATCAACCTTTGTAAATCCTGTATTCAAACCCACTCAAGCACCCACTATAGCTCCACTATTCATAGTCACGACATGCGACACCAGGTCCAGTGACATGGACATATCACCACCCACTGCACCACCACTCAGCTCATCCATTTCACCACCACATTTAGGCACATCACATTTCTCCATAGTCACGACTACATCCACTTTCCCATCCCTATTTCCCCTTCCCCTTGCATCAACACCCACACCCGCAACATCTTCACTCACTCCACCCTTAATATTGTCACCCACAATCAACACCGAATTCCTTCAAATGTTCGCATGTATGACACAAGTGAGAGATGAATTCGGATCTCTAGGCACTAGTTACTAGACACTGTAGCAAACCATGAATGACTTACAATCACAGTTAAATTCCTTAACTATCGAAAATGCCTCCCTTAACACACACTACCAAGAGCTACGCCAAGCCTACCATATACTTGAACTAGAAAGTGACCAGAAGACAAAAGAGGCCATTACTGATATTGACAATTTGTTAAGGGCTCAAACCATTCGCAATGTGATGCTCACTATAAACATGGGACTACTAAGATGCCACCTAGCAGTAGCCAAAGAAGAGAATCAACGCTTGCACGAACAGAATAGAGAGAACCTTGAAGCTGCTTTAGATCAACGAGATGAGCCTCTCAGTCCTAGTCATTTTAAAGCCGTCCCCTCTGAATCTATGAAGATCCTATTGGAAGACCATGTTAGAGTACTAAAAGATTATGGTAGTATGAATGAGGCATACCAGATGCTCAAGGAAGAACACAAAATGCTACAGTTACGAGCAACGGTACAGCAAACACCACCAACTCCTACGACCACATCTCTTGACATCATCGAAGAACTCAATGCTCTATGTGCCCAGGTACTAACTCTTCAAACACAGATCGAAGCATACGAAGAACCCCCTAGGCTTGATTCCCCACCAGAACTCCCAACAAAGGAAGAAATTGTATCTATCCCGGTGGAGGAAACGTATGAAGAAGCCTACGAACCACAACCCATCCCAAGCAGACGTGTCATGGCGCAAGTCCAGACCACCTTTTAACTCCCTACCCTTGCATGGATGAAGACTATAGAAGAACTTGGAAAGACCCACTCAGCACGTGTGGAAGCTCAATTACACGCCATGGCTACGATAGAAGAACATATTTTACAATCCCCTTATTTCGCTCACTTGGCCCCTCGTAGGTACATATCTAGGCATGAGCTACAATATAAGCCATATTTCATGTTAATTGTAGAATACCAATTGGCGATCGAAAAGGAGATAGGCAAGAAACCCTCACATGCAACTCAGTTTGAGCCAGATGACTTGCCATCAGAAGCGTAGAGAGGAGAACTCTTTCAACCAACTTGGCATCATGACTTATTACAACAATATCCAGAAATGATGAGCACATGGGTCAAGGCACCACTACAATTAAAGTATAACCCATGTTGGGGACTGTTGCGAACATTTGTTTTATGTAGGGTACAAGTTTCAAATTATGTAAATACCTTTGGGAAGTCTTCAAATACTTCAAGAAGGCTCATATTATTCATAAAATGTAGCAAAAATACCACATGAGTTCTAGAACATGGTGAGTCAAATTAGTGAGTCACAAAGGAGCTTCAGTGGTGTCCTAGTGGAAGGTCGATGTGGCTAGTTCTCAAAGGCCATCAATACTTTGCTTATTTGAGCACTTGAGTCATGTAATACCTCCATCCAAGTGTCTACCACGAATTTAGATGTATTAGGAAGGTTTTAGATCAGTTTCCCATGCTATAAAAAGAGGAGAAAAGTCGTGATCTTGTGGGATGTCCAATAGAATCATATGTGTATCTCTACACTATTGTAGTTTTGTATGCAGAGATTGCAGAGCTTGTATCTCCCTCATTATATATCCAAATTACATGTTTGATAGCTCATTGGAAAGCTCTTACTGTCTACTTTCTTTCTGTAAAGTTTCATAATCATTGGAGTTGTGAGCTGAGAGAAATACTCTCTGCAAGTAGTGTGTGTTCTCTGTTTTTTATCCCTGCTGAAGGTCTCCATTAAACCTCAAACTTGCAGAGGTCATATCTCCTTGTGTATGTATCCAAATCATGTGTTCTTTGGCTTGTTAGAAAGCTCTTTAAGTCTACTTGTATTCTGAAAAGTTTCAAAGTCATTGGAGTTGTGAGTTAAGAGCAGTAGTCTCTGCAAGTGATGTGTGTCCTCAGGTTCATCTCTGTTTCAAGGTCTCCATTAAAGCTGCATATTGCAGAGGTCATAGCTCATTGTGTATTTATCCATTTGAGGTGTTCTATATCTTGTTGGAAAGATCTTAGAGTCTAGTTTATGCGTGTGAAACATTTTTGGAAAATTCTAAGTGAGTAAAGAGCAATTTGCTCTGCAAGAAAATTGGTCTATGCATACAAGTTAGTGAAAAAGTCAACTAGGTCCTGTTGGGTTTCACCTACTTCTAGCTGTACTTTGGAGATCAATAAAATCCAACATTGGTATCAGAGCAAGTACTTGGAGGCTTGGAGAAGGTTATCATACCTTGATGAAGAATTTGAAGCTATCAAAGAAGCAGTTAATCATCAACACTACACAAAGGTAGAAGAAGATTGCAAGGAGGCATCTGAAGCAACATCCAAGCAAATAAAGGTGCACATACCTCATTTACAAGGTAAATATTATATTTCTTCTCATCACACACATTGGATAGGAGGCTTAAAGGAGGAAGCTTAGCATTTGTATTATGGGAGACCAACATGCACAAATAGAGAAGCTTGATAGGACCAATGATCAAGCATGGAAGTTTAGAATCACAGCATACTTGCAAGGTAGAGGCTTGTATGGTTTGATTGACGGCACAGATATCAAACCCACATTACCAGAGGACCCAAATCAGCAACAATTGAGGGAGTTTAGACTTTGGAATGAGAGAGACAAAAGGGTTATATTCATTTTATCACAAAATATTCAAGATTCAATGGTAGGACACATACAAGATGTAGACACAAGTAGAGATGTTTGGCTTGCATTGGAAAGGTTGTATGCTACAGGTACAAGAGCAAGGAAGATTCAACTAAAAAATGAGTTGAATAACATAAAGAAAGAAACAAGGACATCGGTCAATGATTACATATTGAAAGTTAAAGAGATTGCAGATCAACTAGGATCAATTCAAGCTCATGTGGAGGACGACGACTTGGTTGCACATACTCTCAATGGACTCAAAGATGATGAGAGATGGAAACCCTTCATTACTTCAATTTATGTCAGAGGAGAATTACCAGATTTTGATCAACTTATTGCCCTCATGGTCACGGAGGAGATGAATCTAAATGGTTCTACTTCAAATCAAAAAGGATGTCAAGACAAGCTCTTTATGTAGGATCATCAAGAGGTGGAAACAGAGGTGGAAGAGGTTCAAATAGAGGTCGAGGAAGAAGGAGCGATGATCAAAGGACTTCAAGTGGCTTCTTCAACACAAGAGGAAGAGGAAGATCAAGTGCTAGAGGTACAAGAGGCTACTACAACTACAACCAAAGACAAAGGAGTGAAGATAATAAGAACAATTGCTATATATATGGAAGGTATGGACACTATGCCAAAGATTGTTATCAAAATGAAAATAATCAAGGTGGTAATCAAAGAGGAGGCTATTCAAGAAGAGGTAAACAACAAGGAAATTATGCAGTTGAAGGTAAAAGTGATGATTATGATTCGCTTCTAATGATGAATGTTGAAACTAAGATGAATTGCAATAGCGATGTATGGTATGTAGATAGTGGTTGTTCTAATCACATGTCTCATGATGCTTCATGGTTTTCTAATATGCATAATCCGTCATATAAAGGTCATGTTGAAACAGGAGATGATACAACACATAAGATTATGCAGGTTGGAGATGTTGTTATGCAAGATAAAAGAAAGACAAATTGCTTGAAGGATGTACTTTATGTGCCAACTATCACTAAGAATTTGATGTCGGTTGGTCAAATGGTAGAAAGAGGTCTACAAGTGAGATTTAATCATGCAGGTTGCTTCATTGAGGATCCAAAGCAAAGGAGGTTAATTGCTAGAGGTCAAAAACAAGGTAGATTATTTACATTCAAGGTAAACCCAAATCATACAAAATATTTCTCTTATGGTATGCATCGAATAGCAGAGCTTGATCTATGGCACAAAAGGATTGGACACATGAATGTACACAGGTTAAAGGAGCTATCAAAGAAGAGGATTGTTGAAGGATTACCTGATCTTACTAAGCAACATATGGTGCATCTTTGTGAAGCATGTCAAATCGGTAAGCAGAGTAGACAACCTTTCAAGCATTCAAGCTATGTAAGTGATGGTTTGCTAGATCTCATACACACAGATGTGTGGGGACCTACTAAAGAGGCATCCTTGGTTGGTAATAAGTACTATGTATCATTCATTGATGATCATAGTAGAATGACATTTGTGTATTTTATTAAACATAAGAGTGAGGTCTTTGATTGTTTCAAGAAGTTCAAATCATATGTCGAAAAGCAAACAGGAAGGTATATTAAGAAGCTAAGATCCGATGGAGGGGGAGAGTATTTCTCTCAAGCTTTTACTGATTTTTTGCATGATGAAGGTATCAAAAGAGAATTTACATGCAGGTATACTCCACAACAAAATGGAGTCGCAGAAAGAAGAAACAGAATCATAGCAGAAGCATGCTTAATGATATGTGTTTGCCTAATTATTTTTGGGCTGAAGCTGTTAGCACAAGTGTTTACATTATGAATAGAGTTCCGACTGCTGGAGTTCATCATTTGACACCTTATGAGGTATGGCATGGAAGGAAACCAAGTGTAAGTCATTTGAAAGTATTTGGTTGTGTATGTTATGTACATGTACCTAGTGAGGTGAGATCTAAACTTGATGTGAAATCAGAAAAATGTATATTTATTGGTTATGCAGATACTCAAAGAGGATATAGATGCTATAATCCTCATACCAATAAGGTTGTTGTGTCAAGAGATGTAAACTTTGATGAATCACTTTCATGGTATGCAGATAAGAATTGTTTGCAGGTCATGGATGAAAATGAAGAAGGTGTGGTTGAAGGAGATGAATGCATAGTTCAGCCATCAGGAAGTTTAAATGATGAAAGGAGTGGTTTAGATGAAGAAAGAGGATCACCTTTCAATGGAAGATTAAGGCAAGAGTCACCTCCAAGTGTTAAAAGTAAAGGTAAACTCAAACTTGTTGAAGTTAATGATGAAGGAGAGGAAATTAGTGATGTATGTGAGTATGGAGAATCATCAAAGGTTCCTAATAAGAAAGGAAGAGCATCTACATTGGAGGTAAGAAGAACTTCAAGAGTAAGTAAGCAACCTCAAAGGTATACTTATGAATCTTTCATGAATACTCATTATGCTTTTATGACAAAAGTTGAGCAGGAAAATGAACCCACATGTTATGATGAGGCCAAAGGAGATGAAAAGTGGGAGAAAGCAATGAGAGAAGAAATGGAAGCACTACAGGATAACAAGACTTGGAATTTAGTTCCAAGTACACCAAAGCAAAAGGTAATTGGTTGCAAGTGGGTTTTTAAGATTAAAAGAAATAGTGATGGTAGTGTGTCTAGATATAAGGCTAGACTTGTAGCAAAAGGATATAATCAAACTCAAGGTGTGGACTATGAGGAAACATTTAGTCCAGTAGCAAATATGGCAACGGTGAGAACTTTGTTGGCTTTAGCTGCAAGTAAAAGGTGGAATATATATCAACTCGATATAAAGAATGCCTTTCTTAATGGTGAGTTAAATGAAGAAGTGTATATGTCACAACCAGATGGTTATGTGGATGCAAAATGTCCTAATCATGTATGGAGGTTAAAGAAGGCTGTGTATAACGATGAAGGTATGTGGTTGATACAAAGAAAGTATATATGTGATATGCTGAAAAGGTTTGGTATGCATGAATGTAAATTTGTTTCTACTCCAATGGAATGTAATGTAAAGCTGAGTGCAAAGGAAGGTGATGAGTTGCATGATATGAATGTATATAGATCCATGGTAGGATCTTTGATTTATGCAACAAAAACTAGACCTGATATATGTTATGCAGTGGGAGTATTGTCACAGTTTATGCATGAACCTAGAGTACCTCATATGCATGCAGCAAAAAGAGTGCTTAGGTATTTGAAAGGTACCATGAACGAAGGATTATTTTATAGTCATGATGCTGATCTAACTCCTAAAGTCTTTAGTGATGCAGATTGGGCTGGAAGCAAAGATGACAGAAGATCCACAAGTGGATATGTGGTAATAGCAGGAAACAAGACATTAACATGGAGTTCAAAGAAACAGCCTACAGTTGCTTTATCTTCTACAGAGCCTGAGTATAGAGGTTTAGCATTGGCTACTACTGAGGTTATGTGGTTTAAAAAGTTGTTTCATGACTTGAATGTGCAGGTTGATGTACCACTGATATATGGGGATAACTTGAGCAGCATTCATATGACCTCAAATCTTATTTTTCATGCTAGAACAAAGCATATAGAGGTTCACTATCATTATGTTTGAGAGAAGGCCATGAACAATGAAGTGTAGGTTTCTTTTGTTGGAACAAAGGATCAAGTTGCAGATATCTTCACCAAATCCTTGGATGGACCAAAGCTTCAAAGATTCAACTATATTCTTGGCATGAAGGAAATACCCTTTGAAACTTGAGGGGGAGAATGTTGCGAACATTTGTTTTATGTAGGGTACAAGTTTCAAATTATGTAAATACCTTTGGGAAGTCTTCAAATACTTCAAGAAGGCTCATATTATTCATAAAATGTAGCAAAAATACCACGTGAGTTCTAGAACATGGTGAGTCAAATTAGTGAGTCACAAAGGATCTTGAGTGGTGTCCTAGTGGAAGGTCGATGTGGCTAGTTCTCAAAGTCCATCAATACTTTGCTTATTTGAGCACTTGAGTCATGTAATACCTCCATCCAAGTGTCTACCACGAATTTAGATGTATTAGGAAGGTTTTAGATTAGTTTCCCATGCTATAAAAAGAGGAGAAAAGTCGTGATCTTGTGGGATGTCCAATAGAGTCATATGTGTATCTCTACACTATTGTAGTTTTGTATGCAGAGATTGCAGAGCTTGTATCTCCCTCATTATATATCCAAATTACATGTTTGATAGCTCATTGGAAAGCTCTTACTGTCTACGTTTTTCCTGTAAGTTTTCATAATCATTGAAGTTGTGAGCTGAGAGCAATACTCTCTGCAAGTAGTGTGTGTTCTCTGTTTTTTATCCCTGCTGAAGGTCTCCATTAAACCTCAAACTTGCAGAGGTCATATCTCCTTGTGTATGTATCCAAATCATGTGTTCTTTGGCTTGTTAGAAATATCTTTAAGTCTACTTGTATTCTACAAAGTTTCAAAGTCATTGGAGGTGTGAGTTAAGAGCAGTAGTCTCTGAAAGTGATGTGTGTCCTCAGGTTCATCTCTGTTTCAAGGTCTCCATTAAAGCTGCATATTGCAGAGATCATAGCTCATTGTGTATTTATCCATTTGAGGTGTTCTATATCTTGTTGGAAAGCTCGTAGAGTCTAGTTTATGTGTGTGAAACAGTTTTGGAAAATTCTAAGTGAGTAAAGAGCAATTTGCTCTGCAAGAAAATTGGTCTATGCATACAAGTTAGTGAAAAAGTCAACTAGGTCCTGTTGGGTTTCACTTACTTCTAGCTGTACTTTGGAGATCAATAAAATCCAACAGGGACCAATGCCACGTCGTCGCTCCTGGAAGGCCTTCGCACTCAAAGTACAAAACAACAAACAGTGCTAGGACTGGCTAAATTATCCGTATTTCACTCCACCTCGCAGACCACCAATGGTCAGATACATGATGGAAATGATTCGCCACTGGCTCCCTCGCTTATGCCACATGTGTTGGTGCATTTCAAGCCTTCACACTTGGCTTGGAAACTTAAAAGATTAGCTTGGACAATTTTTACTAAAGCTTCACTTGAAGGAAAGAGCATAGGAACCCATACCTATGATTTTATCTTTTTATTCTATGGTAAAAGTCTATATGACTTGGCATCTCATGTAATCACTTACCTACTTGATTAGTCGTGGAATTTTAGAGGACTAATTGGAGAGAATATCTCCCTACTTTTAGAGGAGAGATTCTAGGGAGCCTAGATTTGAATTTCAAATTCAAATGATCACAAAACTTCTATAAAAGATGAAGTGGAAAAGTCGTGGGGGTGTCACTCATTCTAGCTCGTTTCCCGAGGCATTTTATCATTGTAACTCATTGTGTGTGAGTGCTACTTCATAGCCAACACCACAATACCTCATTTAGCTATGCTTGTCATGCTAATGAGATTGTACAACTACATCAATCAATAGAAGTATACACATTTATAATCTCTGGTTTCTTTGAGTCATCATCTCCAAGTCTGTCAACTTCAACAGGTCATATCTCAGGATCTACTGAACCAAATCAAGTGATTCAAAGCACATTGGAACCAGCTCCAAGCATACTACATACTTACAAAATCTCAAGTCCAAAGGATCAGCCATCTCGGAGAAATCTCACTCGAAGTACACACTGGTCTGTGTCTGCAGGATTCCTAAAAAGTCGGGGGTACATATATTTTTGCTAAACATCTTTCTCTGAGTATAGACCATCATTTTATCTCATTCCACTTGCAAGTGGTAGCTTGTTAAGCTAATTTAATATGTCCAGAAGGAATTAGATCAATTGTTAGTGTGCTGGTCACACTGAGTGAAAGACTGAGCAGGTATCAAGACCAAAATAGAAAGTTTTTGAACCTTGTGATTTACAAACTTGTCTGTTTTGATCAAGTCATTACTCAAAGCTTTTCCAAAGTACATATAGCATATTTTGGTATCATTTGAAAGCTCAAGGAGTCTACTAAGCATGTCTGGAATCAAAGGAGGGCTGGTGTGAAGCAGGTATAGCAGCACCAACTCAATCTCTTGAGTGCATCCAACCATCTCTCCCAACAGTGGTATCAGAGCAAATAAGGTAAACGTGGGAGATGGTTTTCCTTCATTCATTGACAAATTGGACAGGAACAATTACCAAGCTTGGTCTCTGAGGATGAAGACCTATCTACAAGGAAGGAGCTTGTTTGGATTCATATCAGGAGATGAGGAATTGCCCTCATTCAAAGCTAGGGGACTACCCACCAAGGATGAACAAGAGAGACTCAACCAATGGTGTGCAAAGGATGCTTTGGCAAGGTCTTACCTTCTTAACTCTATATCTGATTTCCTTTTACCTCATATAAGGAACTGTAAGACTTTCCAAGAGACTTGGGAAACCTTGTCAACATACTTTTCTTCCAACACAAGGGCTAGGAAGAATCAACTGTGGATTGAATTCACAACCCTCAGGAAGCAGCCCAAGCAATCAGTCTCAGAGTATGTGACAAAGATTAAAGATGTGGCAGACCAATTAGCAAGCATTGGAGAGGAGATTGAAGAGGAGCAAATGTTGGAGACCTTTTAATCTCCAAAGGTTTGATCTACACTGACTTAAGAACACTTCTATGTCAGCTATAAACCAAACTTTACACAAACAATGTTCCTTTTTACCAAAACTTCAAGCAACACTTCTCTGAGTGAAGAAGTGTCAACTTCAGAAAGTCTGCTTCAGATATCAACTTCTTTACCTGCACAAATCTTCAAATTTCTTCAAGTAAATGATGCACAAGTATTAGCAATACCTTTGCGCAATCATACTAGCCATTAGTTCTCAAAACTAATCACCAAAAGTTTAATTTGATCATTAAGATCAAATACATGTCAGAAAATGACTCTCAGAAGTTGCGCCTTCGACATAGTCGACTTCTTAACTTGATTTCTCCCAATCTGGAACCCGTTTTGCTAAATGCTTTTAGCCATAGCTTCCTCATCTTCTAACTTAAATTTTAAGTGCTCACTCATCAAAAACTTTACAGTATACACTCAGATCTGATCAAAATATTGAGACAGAAAAGTGCGCTACTTTTGGCTTCAGTTCTCACATTCTACATATGAATGTTCCTAATGATCATTCTCACAGTAGGAGAGGAATTAGATTCTGAAACTCTAGACATAGCTTCATTAGCTTCTCAATTAGATGTGTACAAAAGGATTTCTGATCCACATGATCAGACAGAGAGCACTCAGAGAAAAACCCGTCGCTATTTTCTGGGAAAAAACTCTCTACACATCTTCCTCAAAATTGTCATCTACAAAATTACTCTATTACTTTCTCTCTTACATTTCTTGTCATAATTATCTTATATATACATGACTTTGGACTCATCTCGCGTCTATGACTCTACTCCTTATCATCCTAAGGATTTAACTATGGTAGCTTACAAGATTCTTCACTTATATGTACATATGTGTACAAGACAACATTCTGACTTCTTCTTCATTTTTGCAAATGTCTTCCTTTGCTTCATTCTGACCATAAGCATTCTCCAAGATCTGTATAATCACCAATTTGTGATTGGTTTGCTCCAACAGCTCCCCCTCAATCACTAATTGTGATTATTCCATTCTTCTTCACTCCTGCCATCTCCTTGAATCTCTGTAGCTTAGGTCCATCCAAGCTCTTTGTCATCATATCTGCCACTTGTTCTTTTGTTGGAGTGTACATCACTTCAATCTCTTTATCAAGTACCTTTTCCCTCAAGAAATGATACTGTATCTCTATATGCTTAGTCCTGGCATGAAAAACAGGGTTAGCTGCCAAATACAAAGAACTCATATTGTCTCCAAAAATTATTGAAGTACTATGATCAATCTCAAAACTTTTCATCAAGGTCTTCAACCATATGACTTCTTTTGCAGCTTCTACCATTCCCTTATACTCAGCTTCTGTGGATGATAAAGCAACTGTATGTTGCTTCTTTGAACACCAAGATACTAGCTTATCTCCAACATAACATAGATATCCATGAGTAGACCTTCTATCATCTGAGTCACCTGCCCAATCTGCATCACTAAACACTTTGATTCTTGTGTCAGAAGTGAAACCATAGTACAAACCTTCACTTAGGGTTCCTTTGATATATCTGAGTACCCTTTGGGCTGCAATCCAATGAGTCTTCTTTGGACAATGCATGAATTGTGACAACACACCTACTGCATATGATAGATCTGGCCTTGTCAAGGTAGCATAGATCAAACTACCTACCAAACTCTGATATTTTTTCATATCATTGAACTCTTCACCTCCATACCTGCTTAATTTATGATTTACCTCCAATGGTGTAGTTGAGGTCTTGCAATCTTCCATGTTAAACTTGGCTAGAAGATTCTTCAAATATCTTTCTTGTGAAACATATACTCCATGTTGAGTATACACAATCTGCATTCCTAGAAAATAAGATAAGTTTCCCAAGTCACTTATCTTAAACTCCTTCTCTATTTGCTTCTTGAGTTCATTGATTCCTTGAGCATCTGTTCCTGTAACAATAATATCATCAACATAAATGCACATGTAAATATATCCATTTTCACTTGCCTTCACTAGCAAGCTACTATCTGCCTTTGATGCTTGAAATCCACATTCATTCAAGAACTTGACCAATCTGTAATTCCAAGCTCTTGGGGCTTGCTTCAACCCATATAAAGCTCTCTTGAGCTTACACACATAATCTGATCCAATTGATTCCATGAAGCCTTCTGGTTGCTCCATATATACTTCATCTGCAATGTAACCATTAAGAAATGCATTCTTCACATCCAATTGTGATAATTTCCATCCTTTGCAAGCAGCAATAGCAATCAATGTCCTAATTGTAGACATCTTAGCAACAGGACTAAAGGTTTCATCATAATCTACCCCATAAGTTTGGGCATAACCTTTGACCACAAGTCTAGCCTTATATCTAGACACCTTACCATCTGCAAACCTCTTTGTTTTATATACCCACTTGCATCCAATGACCTTCTGATTCTTTGGTCTTGGTACTAACTCCCAAGTTTCATTTTCAAGTAGAGCATCATACTCTTCTTGCATTGCCTTCTCCCAATTCTGTTTACCTTTGGCTTCTTCATAAGTGGTTGGATCTTCTTCTGTTTTCACAATGTAGGCATAATCTTTTGTTGTTAGGAAAGATGTATCATAACTATACCTTATAGGCTCTTTCCTTTCTCTTGTAGATCTTCTGATTTCTGCACTTCTTGAAGTTTCAGCCTCATTTGATTCTGGATCAAATCTTGGCCCTTCTTCTACATGATCCTGCACTCTACATCTAGAGTCAACTTCATCAACAATTTCTTCACAAACTTTTACCTTTGCCTTTCCTTTCCTTTGAACTTCTTCAACACCTGTATACTCATTTGGTGATCCTGTATACCATGTGTTTTGCTCATCAAATGTCACATCTTTAGTAACAAGAAATTGCTTTGTGGATGGACTCCACAATCTGTAACCCATCTGTCTATCATCATATCCAATAAACACATACTTCTCTGCTTTTGGTTCTAGCTTATGTCTTAATTGTGAAGGAACATAAGCATATGCAATACATCCAAATACTTTACAATGATCAAGACTAGGTTTCTTACCCCACCATGCTTCATAAGGGGTTCCTCCATCCAAAGCTTTACAAGGCAACCTATTCACAAGGTATGTTGCAGTGTTAATGGCCTCTGCCCATAAGTAATTTGGACAATTCTTTTCCTTCATCATGGCTCTTGCAAATTCTACAAGAGTCCTATTTCTCCTTTCAGCTACTCCATTTTGTTGAGGGGAGTACCTGCAAGTCACTTCTCTTTTGATACCTGCATTCCACAAATAATCATCAAACTCTTTTGAGAAATACTCTCCCCCTCCATCTGATCTTAACCTCTTTAGCTTTTGTCCTGTGATCCTTTCTGCATAAGCATGGAAATGTTTGAATGTCTTAAAGACTTCTGATTTGTCCTTGATTACATACAAAGTAATCCACCTGGTTGCATCATCAACAAACAACACATAATATCTGGATCCATTTATGCTATAGTCCCTTGAGGGACCCCATACATCTGTATGAACCAATTCAAGCATATTTGGATACTTGTACCCTGATTTGTTATAAGAACTTTTATGTGCTTTACCTAATTGACAAGCTTCACACTTGTACACCATATGTTGCCCTTCAATGTTTGGCAATCCAAGCACCACCTGATTCTTTGACATCTCCTTTATAGCTCTCTCATTGAAATGACCTAGCCTTTTATGCCATAGGTCTAATTCATATACCTTTTGACCTCCATAGGTAAACAATGCATGTCCCACATTACCTTGGACCTTGAGAGTGAACAATCTTCCTTCCTTTTTACCTGCAATTATGGTTCTATATCCCTGATTTGGATCTTGTACATAGACACCATCATTTGTGAATCTTACTTCATATCCTTTCTCCACAATTTGCCCTACACTTATCAAATTTTTAGGAATAGTAGGAACATAAAGTACCTTACTCAGAAGTGTACTTCCACTCTTTGTCTTCACTGATCCAATGCTCTCCACTTTATGTTTGGTATTATCACCTGTTTGAACTGTATGTCCATTCACCCTTGCTTCCATATCAGTCATCAAGGATAGATTCCCACTCAGATGGTTGCTGCACCCTGAGTCAATATAAAACACTCTTTGATCATCTCCCATTGATTCATGAGTTGCATTCAGGATAAGAGTCATGTCATCCTTCTGATCTGATGCATAATTGTAATAATTATTGTTGTAGGACTGAGATTGGAAGTTTCTTCCACCTCCTCTACCATATGATGTCCTACCACCTCTTCCTCTGAAATTGCCTCTTTGGTTTCTGCCTCCTCTACCTCTTTGACTATAATTCTGATTGTTGTATCCTCCACTTTGATTATTATACCAACAATCATTTGCCAAATGATTTGTTCTGCCACAAATCCAACAGGCTTTAGCATTATCTTTGTTCTTACCTCCTCTTCCTTTACCTCTGAAATTTGTCTTCCCTTTTGTGAAGTTGGCTTGATTTGAATTCCCTTCATCATCATTTGATTGCTTTCCCTTGCCATCCTTTTTCTTGTCTTTGGAGTACATAGCTTGACTTGTACTTCAATCATTGTCTCCTTTAAGATCCTGCTCAAAGGTTAGCATGTGTCCTAGCAATTGATTAAGATCAGGAGTAAAGTGATCAAGTGACAATTCTATGGACAAGATAAAAGGCTTCCACTTCTCATCACCTCTTAGACCTGTAAGTATTTGTCTTACCAACTTTTCTTCTTCAATATCTTCATCCACTGCTCCCAAGCTATCTGCAATATCTTTCATTCTTGCCACATAATCTGAAATTGATTGTGAGCTCTTCTTCTTGAAAGTTGTGAACTCAGCCCATAGTGAGGACTTCCTTGACTTAGTAGTATTTTGGAAATGCTCTTCCAAGGCATTCCAAACATCTGTAGCACTTTCCAAACCTCTGATGTGAGGTAGAAGATAATCATTTACAGCCATGTAGATGATACTCCTTGCTTGAGCATCCTTTCTCATCCAAGTCTTCAATATTGCAAGCTCTTCCCTAGTAGGAATACTAGGATCTGCAAACTCAGGTTTTTCTTCATCTCCTGTAATAAATGCTATAAGGTCTTTGCTCATGAGGTGTGCTTCCATCCTCATGGACCATGCTGGATAGTTCTCCCTATCTAGCTTATCAATTTGCAAGCTTTCTCCCATCCTTGACTTTCTGTATCTGTAATTACTATGGTTTATGAAGAGAAAGTGTACCTTTGATATATTCTTTGTCCTTCTTGATTCTTTCGAACTTGTACTATGAACTTCTGCAAGTTATCTTCAATAATTTGTCCTTATCCTCCTTTGATTTGGAAGATCTTCAATATCTGCACCAGTCGGAACTTCGATTATCTTTTCTTCTCTTGTACTTCACCTTTAGCTCTGATACCACTGTTGGAGACCTTTTAATCTCCAAAGGTTTGATCTACACTGACTTAAGAACACTTCTATGTCAGCTATAAACCAAACTTTACACAAACAATGTTCCTTTTTACCAAAACTTCAAGCAACACTTCTCTGAGTGAAGAAGTGTCAACTTCAGAAAGTCTGCTTCAGATATCAACTTCTTTACCTGCACAAATCTTCAAATTTCTTCAAGTAAATGATGCACAAGTATTAGCAATAACTTTGCACAATCATACTAGCCATTAGTTCTCAAAACTAATCACCAAAAGTTTAATTTGATCATTAAGATCAAATACATGTCAGAAAATGACTCTCAGAAGTTGCGCCTTCGACATAGTCGACTTCTTAACTTGATTTCTCCCAATCTGGAACCCGTTTTGCTAAATGCTTTTAGCCATAGCTTCCTCATCTTCTAACTTAAATTTTAAGTGCTCACTCATCAAAAACTTTACAGTATACACTCAGATCTGATCAAAATACTGAGACGGAAAAGTGCGCTACTTTTGGCTTCAGTTCTCACATTCTACATATGAATGTTCCTAATGATCATTCTCACAGTAGGAGAGGAATTAGATTCTGAAACTCTAGACATAGCTTCATTAGCTTCTCAATTAGATGTGTACAAAAGGATTTCTGATCCACATGATCAGACAGAGAGCACTCAGAGAAAAACCCGTCGCTATTTTCTGGGAAAAAACTCTCTACACATCTTCCTCAAAATTGTCATCTACAAAATGACTCTATTACTTTCTCTCTTACATTTCTTGTCATAATTATCTTATATATACATGACTTTGGACTCATCTCGCGTCTATGACTCTACTCCTTATCATCCTAAGGATTTAACTATGGTAGCTTACAAGATTCTTCACTTATATGTACATATGTGTACAAGACAACATTCTGACTTTTTCTTCATTTTTGCAAATGTCTTCCTTTGCTTCATTCTGACCATAAGCATTCTCCAAGATCTGTATAATCACCAATTTGTGATTGGTTTGCTCCAACAGCAAATAGTCAGGCAAGTAACAAATGGACTCAAGGCAGATGATAAGTGGGAAAGTTTCACCACTGCAATGGACCTCTATATGGACATGCATACCCCAGATCTCACAACACTCATGGGCCAACTATTCACACATGAAGCAAAGTTTACAAAGGCAAGAGATCAATCAAAAGGTAACAACCCCTCTGCTCTCTATACTGATAAGAAAGTTAAGGATAAAGGTAAAGGGAAGAAACGGGATGAAGAAGGCTCTACCTCCCAAGCTAATTATGCAGGGAGAGGTAGATCATCTAGAGGAAGAGGCAGAGGAGGTAAGTCAGGTACGGGGAGACCCTAAAACTCATCACCATGCAACATTTGTGGATTGTCCAATCATACCACAGATGAATGCTACAAGAACTACAAGAATCAGAGAGGAAGAGGCTACTCAAGAGGTGGATACTCTCAAGGAAGAGGCAGGTTCAACCAACACCAAGGCTACAATGGATACAACAATCAATACAACAACAATTACATCAACAACCACAATGGTAACTACCAAGGTGGATTTAGAAATAGAAGGGATTACAACAATTACACAGAGGAGCAAGATGACTCCCTATTGATCATGAATATGACCTCCAAGGCAGGTACAAATGATGATCATTTATTTTATATTGACTCAGGATGTTCTAACCATGTAGCTGGCAATGTGGCACTACTTTCTGATTTGGAAGAACCCAAGGGCAAACATCAGGTACAAACAGGTGATGATACTAAACACTCTGTTGTTAAAGTTGGAAATCTGAAGACATGTGATGGTAACCAGAACCTATTGAGCAGGGTACTCTATGTACCAACCATCACCAAGAATCTAATGAGTGTTGGCCAGATTGTGGAGAAAGGTTTGCAGATCAAATTCACACAACATGGAGCATATGTGGAGGACCCAAGACATGGATTCAGAAGGATAGCCAAGGGAGAAAAATCAGGTAGATTGTTTACTTTTGAGCTAGAAGACACCAAGAACATTGCTTTGTATAATTACAAGGATCAAACACTTTCAGAGTTAGAAATATGGCACAAGAGGCTAGGTCACATAGGTGAAAGAACCCTAAAGCAAATGTGCAGGGATCAATGTGTGCTTGGGATACCTAATGTATCCAAGCAACACATGATTTACAAGTGTGGAGCATGTCAGTTTGGTAAGTCTCACAGGTTGCCCTATTCAAGGAAAGGGTTCATACATGAAGACTACCTAGACTTGGTACACACAAATGTTTGGGGACCTAGCAAGGACCCTTCCATTTCAGGTTCAAGGTATTATGTGTCCTTCATTGATGATTATAGCAGATGGACCATCTTATACTTTATGAAACATAAAGATGAAGTGTTTAATTGTTTCAAGAGGTATCTTGCACTTGTTGAAAACCAAACAGGAAGAAGCTTGAAGAGGCTAAGGTCAGATGGTGGAGGAGAATACTTCTCCAATGAGTTTGAAGATTTCTTGCAGGAAAGAGGCATCAAAAGGGAGATTACTACAAGGTACTCACCTGAACAAAATGGGGTAGCTGAAAGAAGGAATAGACTCATTGTAGAAACAACTAGGTCTATGCTTAATGAAAAGAAGTTGCCAAATTATCTTTGGGCAGAGAGTGTATCCACTGCCACCTATCTTATTAACAGGTTGCCATCCAAATCACTTGATGGCATGACACCATATGAAGCTTGGCATGGTAAGAGACCTTCTCTGGATCATTGTAAAATCTTTGGTTGTGTAGCATATGTGCATATTCCCTCACAGGTAAGGGGAAAGCTAGACCCTAAAGCTGAAAAGTGTATCTTCATTGGTTATGATTTGAACCAAAAGGGATACAGATTCTACAACCCAACAAACAAAGGCTTCAAGGTAAGCAGAGATGTCATCTTTGATGAAAATGACTCATGGTATGAGAATGAATGCAGGAAGGTTAGTCTACCCTATGATATGGAAGAAGATTTCCCAAAGCTCACTAAAGAGGAACCAATCCAGAAAGATGAATCAAGCTCAGATGATGATGATACAATTAACCTTGAGGAGTTCAAGGCATGGAAGTCCAAAGGAAAGATGAAGATGAAGAAGCTAGAGGATGCACCAGAATCCTCAACTCAAGCAATGAGGAGATCTCAGAGAGAAAAGAAGAAACCAATCAGATTTGGGTATGACACATCACTTGTAACTAAACATTCTGTATATCTTGCAAAGGATTTGTTGAATGAAGAACCAGGTACCTATGAAGAAGCAATTACCAAACCAGAGTGGAAAGAAGCTATGGATGAAGAGATGGAAGCTCTCAAGGAGAGTGATACTTGGGACTTGGTACCCAAGAAGGACTCTATGAAGGTGATAGGATCCAGATGGATCTACAAGCTAAAGAGAAATTCAGATGGAACAATCAACAGGTACAAAGCTAGGTTGGTAGCCAAGGGTTTTGCACAAACCCAAGGCATTGATTATGAGGAGACATTTTCTCCTGTGGCTAAGATGCCAACTATCAGAATATTGGTGAGTGTAGCTGCATCCAAAAATTGGAACATGTACCAATTAGATGTCAAGAATGCTTTCTTGAATGGATGGATATCTGAAGAAGTCTACATGTCACAACCACCTGGCTATGAAGATCCCAAGAAGGTAAATTATGTTTGTAAATTGAAGAAGGCTCTATATGGTTTGAAGCAGGCACCTAGAGCATGGAATTACAGGTTGACAACCTACCTTCAAGACCAAGGATTTATGATGAGCAAAGCTGATACTTCTCTGTTCATAAAGAGAAGTAGTACAGAGGTAATCTACTTGTGTGTTTATGTTGATGACATCATCATTACGGGCAATGATGTCAATGGGATTAGACACATCAAAGGACAGATGATGAAAGAATTCAAGATTAGTGATCTTGGATTATTGAAGTACTTCTTAGGTCTTGAGTTAGTCTACACCAACTCAGGTATATATATCACTCAAAAGAAGTATGTACAGGATATGGTCAAGTTGACAAGAATTGACATAGGATATGGAGTTAGTGTGCTTAGTCAATTCATGCACAAACCAAGGGTACCTCACCTAGAAGCAGCAAAGAAGATCTTGAAGTACTTGAAGGGAACTCAGAATCATGGTTTGTACTTTCCTTATACATCAGATATTGACATTAAAGTTTATTCAGATGTAGATTGGGCAGGTTGCAAGGATGATAGGAGGAGCACATCAGGTTACATTTGTTTTGCAGGAGATAAGCCTATTTCTTGGTCAGCCAAGAAACAACCTACAGTGGCATTGTCATCCACTGAAGCAGAGTATAGAGGGCTTGCCAATGCCACTCAAGAAGCTATCTGGTTGAAGCTTCTATATACAGAGTTAGGCCTATATACAAGGCCACCAATCATATTTGGAGATAACACTAGCTCTCTTCACCTTGCAGCTAATCCAATATATCATGCCAGAACCAAACACATAGAGGTTCATTACCACTATGTGAGGGAGAAGTTACTAAGCAAATATATACAATTGACTTATGTGTCTACAAATATGCAATGTGCAGATTTACTCACTAAAGCATTGGATGGAAACAATTTATGCAGATTTAAATCCATGATTGGATTGCAGGATGTGATTGAAGACTAAAGATGAAGACTTGAGCCAAAGTGTTTGGCTTGAGGGGGAGCTGTTGGTGCATTTCAAGCCTTCACACTTGGCTTGGAAACTTGAAAGATTAGCTTGGACAATTTTTACTAAAGCTTCACTTGAAGGAAAGAGCATAGGAACCCATACCTATGATTTTATCTTTTTATTCTATGGTAAAAGTCTATATGACTTGGCATCTCATGTAATCACTTACCTACTTGATTAGTCGTGGAATTTTAGAGGACTAATTGGAGAGAATATCTCCCTACTTTTAGAGGAGAGATTCTAGGGAGCCTAGATTTGAATTTCAAATTCAAATCATCACAAAACTTCTATAAAAGATGAAGTGGAAAAGTCGCGGGGGTGTCACTCATTCTAGCTCATTTCCCGAGGCATTTTATCATTGTAACTCATTGTGTGTGAGTGCTACTTCATAGCCAACACCACAATACCTCATTTAGCTATGCTTGTCATGCTAATGAGATTGTACAACTACATCAATCAATAGAAGTATACACATTTATAATCTCTGGTTTCTCTGAGTCATCATCTCCAAGTCTGTCAACTTCAACAGGTCATATCTCAGGATCTACTGAACCAAATCAAGTGATTCAAAGCACATTGGAACCAGCTCCAAGCATACTACATACCTACAAAATCTCAAGTCCAAAGGTTCAGCCATCTCGGAGAAATCTCACTCGAAGTACACATTGGTCTGTGTCTGCAGGATTCCTAAAAAGTCGGGGGTACATATATTTTTGCTAAACATCTTTCTCTGAGTATAGACCATCATTTTATCTCATTCCACTTGCAAATGGTAGCTTGTTAAGATAATTTAATATGTCCAGAAGGAATTAGATCAATTGTTAGTGTGCTGGTCACACTGAGTGAAAGACTGAGCAGGTATCAAGACCAAAATAGAAAGTTTTTGAACCTTGTGATTTACAAACTTGTCTGTTTTGATCAAGTCATTACTCAAAGCTTTTCCAAAGTACATATAGCATATTTTGGTATCATTTGAAAGCTCAAGGAGTCTACTAAGCATGTCTGGAATCAAAGGAGGGCTGGTGTGAAGCAGGTATAGTAGCACCAACTCAATCTCTTGAGTGCATCCAACCATCTCTCCCAACAACATGGACGATGTAGCTGCCCATATGATGATCACAATAATTGACATGATGCAGATAGTATTCAAGGTCTTCTATCGCGTCAAGGCACCACACGTTAACACCCCGGACTTCGAGCATGGTAATCAAGATTTAGCGTATGATATGAGCACAACACCATCGCTCCGAGTGTGTTATGTCTGGCAATGTCGCATCAAATATTTACCGACATGTTACAAAATGACATTTGAAGAGATGTTTACCACTGGCTTTTGGGAATACCATTCCAAGGTGTTCATCAGCAGGCCCACACACCTACTCCAATTATTTGCCTGTGAACAACTCGTGTACTCCACGCACTGTAGACTCTCGCCACCAGACGAACCTCAACCCATAGATTGGGAGAAACTTGAAGCAGATCTTGCAAGAGGTATTCGCATTTTAGAGCACATCCTCACTCAGGACCTCCTACAAAATTATATTCGACAGACCCCGCAACAAGGTTCTATTGAAGATGATAGATGCGAGAGGGAGGGGGGTGTTGGCAGTAGCCAGAGGCACAGACGGCATGGAAGCATGTGATGGCGGATTACAACAAAGTAGTGGGGAGCTAGACAGTCATTTTTTCTCAAAGAAATATATTTTATATTACTTTTTCAAAATCCTCAATAGTGATTTTCATGACTCTTGTATCATATGTAACATAGAACAACATCTTTGGTAATTAGTAGCTCCATTTTGTGCAAGATGAGGAGTCCTCGAGCTTGAGGAGCTTGTGTAGAATGAGTGTACCAATTTTGGTTATTTTTAGATCCCGTTTACCCTCTCAATTAGCACCTAGAACCTATTTTTTAACTATGTCGGACACTAGATGTGAAATAAGTCAAAACTAGTCAAAAAACTATAAAAAAAGCTAGAGAGCTCATTTTTTAGGTTGGTTAGTGATAGCTAGTGTAGACTTGTATGAGCTAGTGTGAGCTTGAGGTTGTAACAGTGATCTTGAGTAATAGATCTCTTTTCATATCTTCCATTGTGTCTTGCTTGTCTCTTACATATGTGTGTGTGTGCATCTCTATGCTTCTCACCTTCACTCTCACTACATCTCGCGTTCACGATCTTCATATTTTGCTATCACACAAAGTCTGCACCAACCATTTTGGCATAGTTTTTGCCTCCTCAATATCAGCTCTCTCATCAACAAATGCATCATGTAAATCTGCATCAGAAATGGAATGATCTACATCATCACATGAAACCTACAAAGGCTAAGAAGTTACCTCATTAGGACTAGCACTAGACTATCCACCTATAAAAAGAGGCAACAAAGTATCATACATGTCTTTGGAGCTAACATGTGTCTCCTTTGTACATGAAAGTAAAGGTTGAATAGCATCTTCCACAAAAACAACATCACGGCTAACCAAAATGCATTTAGTTGGTGGATGATACAGACGATAGCCTTTGCTTTAAGAACAATACCCAACAAAAATACATTTTACTACTTTATCATCCAATTTCCTGTGATGTTGTTCAAGCACTAATGCATATGCTAGAGAACCAAAAACACGTAGGTGAGCAACAAATGGCTTACGACCATGCCAAGCCTCATATGGAGTGATAGATTGCAATGCTTTAGTGGGACACTTGTTAAGTATATATGTTGCACACTGTTAGCATCATCTGGGAAGAAGCAAGTATGGGCATACACGCAGATCTAGCAATGAGGCAACCCATCAAATTTTTTCAATCCTTACATTATTTTAAAAGTGATTCTCATCACTGAAAAACCATTGTAAATACCATTTCACCTTTTTCTAGCTCCATTTTGTGCAAGCCGATGAGTCCTTGAGCTTGAGGAGCTTTAAAAGTAATTGCCTACCAAGTTTCATTATTTTCATAGCTCGTTTGAGCCTCCAAACTAGCTTAGGGACCTAATTTTTAACTAGACCGGACACTAGGTCTGAACAGGACCAAAGCTAATCAAAAACTATAAATAGAGCTATAGAGCTCATTTTGGAGGTTAGCTTGTTGTAGATTTGAAGTTGTATGAGTTTGCAATAGAAGTGATTCCATTGTCTCTCTCTTTGTTCTTATCGTGTGTGTGCGTGTGTGTGTGTGTATGTGTGTGCATGTTTGTGTGCTTCTGACTCACACACTTGTGCCATCACTTGTTCGAGGTCTTCATACCATCCTCATGTCTTCCCGGATTGACATTAAAGGAGGTGCTACTCATCACTAAGCTACACCAAATTTTGGTGCCGTTGCCGGGGATTCGAGCTTTGAGGATGAGCGTGTGATGGTAAGACGTAGAGAGGACGCGTTGGAAAGGTAAGTAGTAGGCTATTTCTTATTTTTCACTAATTCTTTCCCCATCTTCATCTCCATTTCCATCCCCAGCTCCACTCCACACCATCTCCATCTTCCTTTCATATTCCCACTCCCATTTCATTCACCTCATTTGCATGGTGAGAGTTTGAGAGAGAGCGAGAGTGCATTGTTGTGTTTGTGTGCTTTTTGCATGATTCTTGCACGTTTCAATAGCATCACCATCCCCAACAAGCTCTGTAGGTATGAAATTCATCTGCGCAAGCCTCGAGGCATCAACCTTGAGCTATCACGACACACCAAAAAGTCAACCCTATCAGGATTCTGAGTGCACCATGACACAGTGCAGCTTGAGAGCTCCCAGAATCACTAGGTTGATTAGTAGAATTCACCATATTCCAGTCTATCGGGACACACCGAGGTATCACGACACATCGAGTTATCGCAACACACCTATCTATCGCGACACACGTATCTATCGCGACACACCTATCTATCGCAACACACCTATCTATCGTGACACACTTATCTATCGCGACACACCCATCCATCTTGACACACCGAGGTATCATGACACATCCATCTATCACGACACACCAAGGTATCACGACACACCAAGGTATCGTGACAAACCGAGGTATCGTGACACACCGAGGTATCACGACACACCGAGGTATCACGACACACCGAGGTATCGCGACACATCCATCTATCGTGACACACTGAGGTATCGTGACACACCGAGGTGTCGCGACACACCGAGGTGTCGCGACACACCGAGGTGTCGCGACACACCCAGCTATCGCGAAACACCCAGCTATCGTGACACATCGACCTGAGCTATCGTGATACACCGGCTTTACGCGTAATTTTTTGGGGAGTTGTAATTGTGTAATTGTGGTAATTTTGAGCTTGAACTTCTAATAAATAGGGTCTACCTTAGAAGTCTTATAAGTGGACCAAATAACTAGAAAACCTTAGATAAATTCATGAACCTTGAGAACCTGTTTTGACCCCCAAGTGCCTGAATGGTCATAACTTCACCATATGAACTCTCATTGATGAGATTTTGGTCTCGTTGGAAAGCTCGTTGAGAATTCTACGTGGATCTTGACTGGTTTTGTAAAAATCATATGCGAAGTTTTAGAACATGTATTTTTAAGTTGGCCATTAGGTGGGATCAGGTGGTCATAGGATTCTGGGGGTGTAGAGAGTTATTCTAAGGGTGGGGCCTATACTTTTTGATGTGTGTCTGTCAATTCATTTTGATGAAGGGCAATATTAACTTGTGAACCCTTGCAGGAACATTGTGAGCAATCAAGACATTCAAAGCAAGCTAGCAAGGAAGAAGAATACCAAGCTTGGGAGAAGGCTTCCTGGGCTTGTGTAGCGACCGGAGCAACGAGTCATTGGAGGTTGGAAGTTCTCTCAACCCCCTTTGTAAATTCCTAGCTTAGGCTAAGTGCGACTTAGGTGTGGTGAGTAATTAGAGTGATGCTAGGCAGGAATCAAGTCAAGAGAACTAATCAATTAAGTGCAAGCATTAAGTAGGTCTTAAGTGTGAAAACCCTAAGGGACAAAAGTAAACTTGAATCGATCAATTATCAAGTGTGAAATTCACTTAAGTATTCCTGACAACATGATTTCAAACAAGAGATTAACACAATAATCAACTAAAAAGAACAAAGTGATTGATATGAACTAACCTGCAACGAGATTGTACTTGGGACTAGGGGGTAGAGAAACCAGGCATATGAACGTTAGGTCAGGAAGACACTTAGGCTGATACAAACAAAGTCTCATATCCTCTGAAGCTAGCATCAATCATACAACTAGGTCTTGGGCCCAGCAGTTGAGTGATTACCCCTATGCTCTAGAATCAGAAACCAGTGACTCTAAGATGTCCTATAACATGGAGAGACCAGTAGGTAGTTCTGGAGTGGCATACCTGGAAAAGCCAGAAGGACCTTACAAGACTCAATTAGAATATATCAAGACCAATCATCTAGGTGCTTGCATCTACGAAGACGGCCTAAGAAGATTTGTGGTCCAGATTAAAAACCTAGATCAACCCCATGGACTAGAACATCCGGTAGTCAAGTTCAAAAATGGATCATATCTAGATAAAGAAGAAACGGTTTATATGGTCACCACCCTTCCAGATAGAATGGATGAAATTGGTAATGTGATCCCGGAGACAGACATGGGTGACATAGAGCAAGGGAACTTAGGAAGAGATCCAAGAACTCCCCGAGGCAAATCAGTCCTATCCAGAATAATTACTCTAGAATGGGTTCCTTAGGACAATAAAAGCATAGATCTACTCTTAAACCGGGATACTGATGAAGCCTTCTGGAGGTATAAGCCTGACCAGCCTAATGAAGTAGGAATGCTTACAATATACAAACTCAAATATCTTGACTCCCCAGGCAAAGTGACCTACCTAGACACTACTTCAGAGAGGATCTTTGTGGTCTCAGAGCATGGGAGACATGCCTACACTTGGAAGGGTGAATTTATTTTTCCCCAACCAAGATCTAATGTCTCCTATAGTCATCAAGGAGCTGGGACCTCCCAAGCTCATGGAGCTCATAGGGATAGAAGTAGAGACAGGCCAGAAGGAAGTTTTGCCAACCCCTTGGGAAGAGAAAGGATGAGAATAGAAATGGATAGAGAAGAAACCGAGAGACCTAGAGCCCCAAGAAACCAAAGAAATGCTGATGATTTTCCTTTGCCAAGGCCTAGAAAACACACTAGGACCCTGAGGCCAACCCATCTGGTTAAGTCCATGAAGAATTACTTTGATGGCACTGGAGACCCTTACGACCATGTGGCAGAATTTAGGCAAGTCTTGAGAGCGAAACAAGTTGAGGATCTATTCACGCAGTACAATGATTTTGGTCTAACCCTTAGAAACACAGCCCTTACATGGTTCTAACCACTACATGAGAGGCAGTTTCGGAGCATAGACCAACTTCTTGAAGCTTTCGTCACTGAGTTTTCTAAGAGTGGCATATGGCATCACACTTCCTCACTGATTCATAGCTTCAAGCAAACACCTCAATAGATGGTTAGACTAGCAGGAAGATGGTTTAGGCAATACCTAGAGAGGTGTCCAGTGCCTAAGTTACCCACACCAGCCAAATAGGTGGGTTTGTTCCTAGATGGATTGTTGAGTACCAAGCTAAGGTCATATGTGTATCTCAAGGACCCCAAAACCATAGAAGAGTGTGTATGCATGTGCATAGACATCGAAGATAATCTAGGAGAGGAATTAGGGCTCTCAAAGATCTATAAAGATTCAGATAGTTCTACTAGCTTCGCTTCCTCACAATCTACATCGATTGAGGATCTAGCAAAAAAGGTAGCTCAAAAATTAGGCATCTCCAGCAAGCAGATTCCTAGATTTGACCCAAGGAAACGATGCTATATCTGTGGAGAGACCATATGGCGAGCATATGTCCCATTATGGCCCAACCCCAAGTGAATCCTAGTAGCCAGTACTGCACCATAGAGCGAAGGTACACCAATCACACCACACAAGACTACCCATATAACAAACAAGCTATCAGACAAAATTACCCTCAGCCATATCCACAACAGGGCAGATGCCAGACCTAGTATCCACCACAGTAGTACGGTAGGCCTCAAAAACCCTATCAAGGGAAGCAGAGACCTCAACCAGTTCTAGCGCAGCAACCCCCTGCTCCAACCAATGTGATTCCAGTGAAATATGCATCTACAGAAGAAAATTTGAACAGAGCCATAGTCCCAGTAACACCGTTGCTATCAGAAAGTGACCCAAGTGATCATAGTTTTGACTCAACACATATTGATAGCCCACAGGCTTACTACATGCAGTCACCCGAGCATCATGAGTCATTGTCACATAATCCTAGCAGGGGATGGTTGAACCATACTTTAAGAAATAGGATTAGGATGTAACCCTCATCCATGGCTTTTGGGGCTAGTAGTTAGCCCATCATACTCCTAGCTAGGAGGTTGCGAGTTCAATTCCCAACATTGGTATTAGAGCCTAGTTGAGGAACGTGGGCTAGATGGAGGTAAGGTTCCTCATTTGGTGGGCACTTGGAAAAAGCACTTGTCCTTGGTGAGTGTGAAACTTGGTCCAAGTGCTAGAATTTGAGGTTGGTGGAAGAATTCATGCATGGAAAGTGGGTCCAAGAGAGTCAGAAGGGTCCATAAGTGAGCGTTAAGGGCAATGCTCAATATAAGGGGAAAGGGATGTCATGTAATCCTAGCAGGGGATAGTTGAACCATACCTTAAGAGAGAGGATTAGGACTTAACCCTCATCCATGGCTTAAGTTGGGGCTAGTGTTTAGCCCACATACTCCTATCTAGCAAGTTTGTGAGTTCAATTCCCAATAGTGGAGAACCAAGTGGGTAAAAATCCTAAAAGACTAAGGTTAAATGGAGGGGGATAATACTTCTCCTTTAAATTTGATTCTTATCTCAAAAAGAGAGGGATCAAAAGAGAAATTACTACCAGGTATACTCATGAGAAAAATGGAGTGGGAGAGAGAAATAATAGAACAATTTTGGAAGATACAAGATCAATGCCCAATGAAAAGAAACTCCCCAACTTCTTATGGGTAGACGAAGTATCAATAGCTACATATTTGATTAGTGGACTTCCATCAAAGGCTTTGGATTTAAAGAGGTCATATACCTATGTGCATATGTGCATGATAGTATAACTATAGGTAATGATGCTGAACGAATTACTAAGATTAAACTTCAAAGGAAAGAAGAGGTCAAAATTAATGATCTTGGTTTGCTTACATAATTCCTAGGTTTGGAAGTACTATATACAAAAAGAGGCATGTACCTTACTTAGAGGAAGTACATCAAAGATATGCTTGTCAATTTCAAAATGAAGAATTCAAAGGTCATTGGTACTCCTATGGAGATGAACTTGAAATTAAGTGCTCATGAAGGTGAGCAAATTGAGGATGTAACTAGCTATCACAGTCTAGTTGGAAGCTTGAATTATGCTACACTAATTAGAATGGACATTTGCTATGGAGTAAGTGTTTTTAGTAAGTTCATTCATACTCCAAGGAAATCTCACATGAGAGAAGCCAACAAAATCCTCAAATATTTGAAGTCAACAATCAATGAAGTTTTGTAATATCCTTATACATCTCATGTAAATATCAAACTCTTCTCTCATGCAAATTGGGTGAGCTCTAAAGATGATGGAGAAGCACATCTGGATACCTCACATTTTGAGGCACAAAGTTTACTTCTTGGCCTCTAAATAAGCAACCAACTACAACACTCTCATCAATAGAGGCTGACTATAGAGAACTTTCAAATGCAACATAGGAAGAAATGTGGATATATCAGCTTATTGCATCTTGTTGCTAGCTCAACCTATCATTCAAGGACTAGTCATACAGAAGTGCATTAGCATTATCTCAAGGAAAAGATCACAAGCAAGGAGATTCAACTATCATATGTGTTAACACATCAACAATGTGCAAATATGATGGCAAAGGCATTGGATGGAGTCAAACTAAGCACGTTCAAATCAATGATTGGATTTTAAGAGATTTTAAGGATTGAAGAATCAAGCTTCTTCTTGAGGGTAGCTAATAATGCAAATAGCAAACCTAAAATCTTTGCTAATCTTCATGGACTACTCTCATAAGTCATCCTATTTAGCAATAATCATGAGAACATATGCTTGTGAAACTTGCAAGAGTTTACCTTGTATTTACATTGGTTCTTTGTAAAAGCTAAAAATAGGAAGCTAATTCCATGACTCTTTGTTAGTTGGAATCAAGATTAAATCATCCCTAAAGTCTAGGATCACTTTTAGGTGGATGACTCACCAATTTCAAAATACAAATCATGTATACACTTGCTTCTTGGTCAATGGATATCACATCTATTTCATAGAGATTGAGCTACATTCTTGAGCATAAATTGTGCTTACCACATGAAGGATTAGTCCTCTACGCTTCCCACGTATCATATGATTAATATCAAACACAAGTTTGATCATTATTTTGAGTAAGGTATTCTTTTTGTGCTCTTGTAGTATACTCACATACACATTGAACTTGTTTTGCCTATTTCTCTATCTCTGAGCATTGGATTTCCATACTTTTACTTGGTTTAGTTAGGTACGAGTATAGATTATCTATATATTATATGTTATCATGATTGGATCTGTAGATATCAAGAAGGGAATGATTGAAGTTGATTGTGTCTGCACATCATCTTGCTCCTAAAAAGTTGGGGTGACCTCCCAAACATAGATGTACTTCACTTTGTATGGTGCAAATAAATTCATCAAATAACTTTCTTTACCTAGCTATACACTTTAATTAGATGTGTGCAAAAGCCCTCTAGTCAATCCATATCAGATTGTGAGCTCTTCGTCTTTTTTTGTGACCATCTCTTCCCAAAATACAAGGTTTTCTTAACTCTTGAGAAGTGCAAGTCAATTAGTTTGATGAAAACATTTTAAAATGATGTTGCAAAGACGTAAATGGTCATTTGTGCATATTTTGGTATCTAAAGAAGTGCATTAATCATTCCTGGAGTCACATTGGCTAGTTTAGAGTGGGATTGTTGCAATCACCACTCATCTCTGGATACTTTCCATCACCTCTTCATAGATATAAGGAGTGAGAGATGATATTCTTGGATTTGGCATTAAGATAGTTCAGCTTAAGGAGGTAAATTTCTAGGTGAGGAAATACTTCAAAAAGAAGGAAACTATCTACGACACACAATATTCCACTTATTTTGAAGATAGGCCACGTTCGAATAAAACGTATCCAACAAAATTGCATGGAACTTACAAGCATATCTTCATTGTTTAGAAGAAAACAATGGAAGAAGAAATGTAAAAAAGATAATGATAGGACACGAGATTATGAGAATGCACTTTCCCAATCCCACACATGATAAATCCATTTTTATTAAATTTGCAATAAAATCAATGATCTTATAAGAACCCCCAATTAAGAAAATGGATCCATTGAGAGTGCGAAGATCTTTGCAACCATGATTCATAAGAGAGAAAGAGTTCAAAGCATAAGTAGAGACAATAGTAATGTTAAGAGGATGTTCAAGGGTAATGGAAATCCTATCATGAGCAGAGAGAAATGGATAGATTGATAGCAACACCTCCTCTCCCAGCAAGATGATTGATGAGGTACCAAACATGTCTATAAGAAATTTTTATTTCTTGCAGGAAAATCACATCAAGAATGTATGAGTGATCCCTCCATAAGAATTTAGTATCTTTCCCACTTATGGGATCTGAATTACCCTTGTAGTTAAGGGAGATAACACTAAATGATGAAAGGTTCTTTCTCTAGAATTTTTTGAGGGCTTTCCAAGTGATGTAGATGATCTCATGGGATCTCTGGAACCTCGTCCATTTAGTTCAAAGGAACCTCATCTCCATCATCTAAAAAATGATCCCTTAACAAAATGGATTTTCTCAAAGAAAGAACAAGTCCCTCATGGAGATGGCAATGTCTATGGTCAAAAGTCAGGCTTTGCAACATAGCTTTTGGCTTGAGGTTCTTATGTGTGTAGCATATGTACTCAATAGGTGTCCTACCAAAGCAATGCAATCTATCACTCCATATGAGGCTTGGCATGGTCGAAAGCCATCTATTGATCAACTCTATGTGTATGGTTGTTTGGCATATGGATTAGTGCCTTAGTAGCAACAAAGGAAATTGGATGATAAAGCAACAAAATGTATTTTTGTTGGGTTTGGTGGCTCTTTTTACACGTGGATAGTTAAGTGCTAGTCCGAATGAGGCAATTTCTCAACCTTCACAAGTTCCAAACGATGGTGCAAATCATTCCATTTCTGATGTAGATTTACATGATCCACTTGTTAATGAGATAGCGGATATAGAGGAGGCAAAAGCAATGCCTAAATGGCTAATGCAGACTTTTCAAGATTGCAAATTTGATGCACCTCTATCATATCGTACTCATAATGGCTCTCATAGTGCTTCTTTTGCATGAGATTGCTATGCTATGGCTTCCTCTAGTCTATGTGATGCGAATGATCCTGTTTCCTTTGATGAATCAAGAAAATTCACAAATTTGGATCGGTGCTATGCAATTAGAATATTATGATTTTACGAAGAATAGTACCTTGTCTTTATGCGGTTTGCCTCAAGGAAGAAACACCATTGACACTAAATGGGTATACAAATTGAAGCATAAGCCTAATGGAACAATTGACAAGTATAAGGCTATGCTTGTTGCAAAAGATTATGCTCAAGAGAGAGGCATTGATTTTGATAAGAACACTCCCACAAGCCGAATGACTATTATTTGTCACATCTATACACTTGCAACTCATCATGATTGTAGGAGTTATCAGTTGGATATTAAAACAACACTTTTGAAAGGTAACTTACATGAAGAAGTATATGTATTTCAGCTCCATGTTTTTTTGTAGAAACATCATGAAAACAAAGTGTGTAGGTTGAAGAAGGCATTATATGATTTTAAGGAAGCACCACGTGCTTGGTATGAAAAATTATGTTCCTACTTGATTGTACATGGTTTTGAGAACAATCCAACTGAGAGCACCTTATATGTTAAGCATGCACATGATGTACTTCTCATCATTGTTGTGTATGTTTGTAGAGAGGGTAATCAGGACTAGGATTCCAGCACTCCCTCTACTCAAGGGAAGTCTCTCCTTAGGGAAGTATACCCTATGACATGAATGTGTATATGTATCACCTGATAGAGAGAACAAAGAGATGGAAAATATACAAGTACAGAAAAGAGAAATAACTCTCGATTTGCTAAGACTAAGAATAGTATGACATAGCCAAAAATACATCATTAAATAATACAATGGCCTCTAGGCACCCCAAAAATTTGATCTTCACTATGCAAAGCAGAAACAATAAGAGAAATCAAAGAGGACTTCAAAAAATCACTACAGATGCAATTCGAAGGCTAGCCAAGGATGCTCAATCACAGTGTCATGCTAACTTCCACTCCACATAGAAGTCCACACTCTGTATAATCATCAAAGAGAGGCATCGACACAATTTTGCAATAGGGAGCAGACAGCAACCAAGAAATATCTAGATAGAGAATACACTAGATAGAACCACAATAATACAAGATGACCAAAATGATAGAGGTGCTCCTGGAGTGACTCATGAGTTTCTTGTGAGATGAAAGAAATCCCCCCAAACAAGTGCCAAATGACATCTTATATAGATGTGAATGCCATGATAGTGGCCTTTGCCGAATCCAAGCATTTACTACACCTTCATTGCTTATTGCTAACACGGGCCAATCTTGTCAAAAGTGGTGGAAGAGTGGGTTACTTTTAGAGGAGTGGCCCAATTCTAGTACTAAGAACCAACTGATTTTATCTCTCTATAACGTAAGATGGCTTCTAGAGTTGAACATAATCTAACTTTGAATGCTAGCATTTCCTTCATCATGACTCAACACTTAATGTTGAATTTTGATTACTAGCAAAAAAAGGTTGAGAAGGAGTGAGACAAGAAGAATTCTTGAGAGAGGATCATTTTGATCTTAAATGGTGACTTCGAGCATGCATTCATGGGAATTCATGGTGGATGCTGAGGGAAAAGTTGCGAGTGTTGTGGGTTTAAAAAAAACTGGAGAAGATGCAAAGGGCAAATTTAGGGCTAGGGAGGGCAATTTTCGGGTTTGAAGGTGAATTCTATATAGGGGAAGCTCGAGGGAAAGAGGGAGAAGCAGAGGGTGAATTTGAGCATAAAGGTGAATTTCTTGGAGTCCAATGGGCGAATTGGAGTCTAAGGACGAATTTGGGTATGATTGTGAATTTGGATTGGTGAATGCATCTATTACAGCGAGTCTTCTCAACAAATCCAAGTCTTACCATCATTGATAAAGACAAAAATAGTGATGATTTTTGCATAGCCTACTAGCAAAGAGATGAACCAGGATTTAAGGGATGGATTTTGTTTAGACTTATTTCGAGGATGAAATGATTTTTGAGAGAAATCTATGTTAGGGAGAATTTGGAAGAGTCCCAATGCAATTCTTGGAGAAGTGGAGATTAGTGGACGGAGAGGGCAGAATGGGAATTGAGCGAATGTGAAAAGACACAGTAGGCCAAGAAAGATTGTGTGGAAATGCTTGAAGCTGTTGGAGTTAGACGTCTGCAGAAGCACGCGAACAGCACAAGGAAGAAGAAGAAGCTTGGACCACAACACACAAGACTGACTGTATTACTAGAGAATGTACAAAGATAAGTAGCCCATTAGGGCAATAGGCGTATATACAAGCCGGGGGAAAAAACCTCCTAAAGAGGGAAAAAAGTGCCCCGACGGTCCTAGAGTGTTCACACACATCACTACCTAAATATATCAACAAATCCCCCTTGGGAGTGATGCGGTGAACAAGGAGCTTGCACTCGTGTATAAGGAAGTGCCAAGCTATGTGGAAATCACTCCACAAAAGGAAGTAAGCCCAAAGCTTTGCGGAAAGCTTCAAACTTCTCCCTAGGCAGAGCCTTCGTGAAAAGGTCTGCAATGTTCTCCTACATGGGCACACATGCCAAGCTGATCTCCCCAGCAGAGAACCTCTCCCTGACATAGTGATAATGCACCTCAATGTGCTTAGTGCGAGCATGGAACACAGGGTTCCTCGCAACTGCCAATGCGCTCTGACTGTCAGTGAAGATGGTGGTGGTAGAAGACTGGCCAACACCCAAATCAACCATAAGGCGTCTGAGCCACACACACTCAACAGTAGCTGTGAAAGCTGCCCTATACTCAGCCTCACAACTGGAAGTGGCCATAGTAGGCTGCTTCTTGCTCAACCAAGATATACATGAGCTACCAAGCATGAAGCAAAAGCCACTGGTGGACACACGAGTGTCATAGCAACCAGCCCAATCTGAGTCAGAAAAAGCATGCAAATCTGGCGGTAGTGATCCCCCCTTGGGATAAAACAACCCAAGTAGTCGAGTACCACTCAAGTAGCGAAAGATGCGCTTAACCGCCTTCCAATGCGTGACTCCTGGGCAATGCATAAACCTGCTCATCTGTGAGACAGCAAACTGAATATCTGGCCGAGTAATGCATAAGTAAATCAAGCATCCAGCAGCCTGCTGATAGAGAACAGCATCAAATGCATCTCCAACATCATGAAGACTCAATCGTAAACCTGTCTCCATAGGAGTGGCAATAGGCTTACAGTCTTCAAGGCCAAAACGCTGCAATAATGTGTCAATATATTTCGTTTGACACAAAGCCATTCCACCATCAACTTGCATAAAATGAATGCCCAAATAGTGATGCAAATGCCCCAAATCAGACATCTCAAATGAGGCATGCAAATCAGCCTTGAAATCAGCAATATGCTTCTCAATAGGACCAGTGAGCAGCATGTCGTCTACATAGACAACAATGATCAGAAGCACATCATTAGCACGCTTAACATATAAGGTGCTTTCAGTTGGACTGTTCTCAAAACCATGTGCAATCAGATAGACATGTATCTTCTCTTACCAAGCACGTGGTGCTTGCTTTAAACCATATAACGCCTTCTTTAACCTGCACACCTGGTTTTCATGCCCTTTCTGCACAAAGCCACGGGGCTGAAAAACATACACTTCTTCATGCAAGTCACCATTCAGAAATGTTGTTTTAATGTCCAACTGATGTACATTCCAACCATGATGGGCTGCAAGTGCACAAATGCTCCGAACAGTAGTCATACGGCATGTAGGTGCAAAGGTCTCATCAAAATCAATGCCTCTTTCCTGCGCATAACCCTTTGCAACAAGCCTAGCCTTATACCTGTCAACTGTACCATCACGTTTACGCTTCAGCTTGTATACCCACTAAGTGCCAATGGACTTCTTGCCAGGAGACAAGTCACATAAAGACCATGTACCATTCTTCATTATAGCATCATATTCAGATTGCATAGCAGCCATCCAATTTTTTGAATTCTGTGCTTCATCAAAAGAAACACGCTCATTCTCATCACAGAGACTAGATGCAGCCATAGCATAGCAATCTGATGCAAAGGAGGCACTATGAGAGCCCGAACGAGTACGATATGACAAAGGTGCATCTAATTTGTTGTCACACAAAGTCTGCACCAGCCATTTTGGCATAGTTTTTGCCTACTCAATATCGGCTCTCTCATCAGCAAGTGCATCATGTAAATCTGCATCAGAAATGGAATGATCTGCATCATCATATGAAACCTGCAAAGGCTGAGAAGTTGCCTCATTAGGACCAGCACTAGACTGTCCACCTGTAAAAAGAGGCATCAAAGTATCATACATGTCTTTGGAGCTAACAGATGTCTCCTTAGTACATGAAAGCAATGGCTGAATAGCATCTTCCACAAAGACAACATCACGGCTAACCAGAATGCGTTTAGTCTGTGGATGATACAGACGATAGCCTTTACTTTCAGAACTGTATCCAACAAAAATACATTTTACTGCCTTATCATCCAATTTTCTGCGATGTTGTTCAGGCACTAATGCATATGCCAAACAACCAAAAACACGCAGATGAGCAACAGATGGCTTGCGGTCATGCCAAGCCTCATATGGAGTGATAGACTGCAACGCTTTATTGGGACACCTGTTCAATACATATGCTGCACACATGACAGCCTCAAGCCAGAAACTATGAGGTAAAGCCTGACTCTTGACCATACACCTCGCCATCTCCATGAGAGACCTGTTCTTCCGTTCAGCAACTCCATTCTGTTGAGGTGTATACGGCACTGTACACTGGTGTTTTATCCCACGTTCAGCCAGAAATGCATTAAAATCTGAAGACATATATTCCCCCCTCGATCAGAACAGAGGGTGCCCATTTTACATGCTGTCAGATTTTTAGCCAAAACCAAAAACTGTTTGAAGCACATGAACACTTCGGACTTTGCTTTGAGTGGATATACCCATGCATGCTTGGAAAAATCATCAATGAAAGTCACGAAGTAAAGGTAATTTCCAAAAGAGGGTGTCTGCATAGGACCACAGACATCACTATGTACAAGCTGCAATTTCTGCGTAGCCTGAACTGAACCATCTTTTGGAAAGGAAGAACGCTGCATTTTGCCCAAAATACAGCCTTCACAAACATGTTTTCCAGGTGCCTCAAGTTTGGGCAAAGAGGACACCATTTCAGATTTCTGTAGGCGTAACAAACTAGCAAAATTCATATGACCAAAACGTGCATGCCAAAGCTTTGCATCTGACATAGCCTGAGAATCATGAACTGCACATGCCGAATCATTCACAGATCTTTCATAGTCTATGAGCTTATACAGCCCACGACATAAAATGCTAGAAGCAATAATCACATCGCCATTTGAGAGATCATGGACTGTACACCTGTCAGACGAATTTCACAACCAAGCCAATCTTGGCTAATGCAGAAACTGATAACAGATTCTTTTTGATCCCTGGCACAAATAAAGCATCTGACAAAGTGAAAGAACTACCATCAGCAGTAGTCAGAATGATCTTACCAACTCCCATAACAGGATAAGAGGAGTTATTGGCGCATGTGACAGTATTCCTTGTAGGGGCAGGCTCGAGTGAAGAGAAGAAACTGTGCTGCGAGGTAATATGTTTGGTCGCCCCACTGTCAAAGTACCAAACATCTGAGTCTACTGCAGACATGCACTGATCATGAGAAGATGGGTCAAAACTGCAGACAGTAGTAAACGCCCATTCTTCTTCCTACACAAGATTTGCAGACTCTGTTTTTGGTGTAGAGGCCTCTGCAACAACCATTCCAGCCTCTTTCTTCTTTGTCTCTTTAGCAGCCAGTTTTGGACAGTTCTTTATGATATGATCATTGCCTTTACAGTACTTACAAAAAAATTTCTGCTTTTCTGATTTTTTCTCATCTTTGTCTTAGTTCTTTGAATGTGCAGCATTTGCAGATTTCTGCTTACTAGTAGAAGAGCTCCATTTTCCTTTGCCCTTCTGACTAGCCAGGAAAGCTTGATCTGCAACTCGCATAATGGACCTGTTCTGCCTGGACTGATCTTCTTGCAACAGAACAGAGACTAACTCCTCAAATGATAAGGCATTCGGATTGCCTTTCATCATCAACCGAAGAGTAGAAGCAAAACTCTGATATGAGTCAGGAAGACCATTCAAAACGATCTGCACAAGTGAGCTATCTGGTATAACCTCATCAGCAGAAATCAACTGTTCCTTCAAATCTTTGATCTTCGTTAGGAAACTGTCCATAGAATCACCTTCATTCATGTGCTCACTCTCCAACTGTTTTCGGAGATAAACAACACAAGCCTCAAGCTTGGTACAACGTGGTAAGTGTATCCCAAGCATCCCTAGCTGTTCTGCAAGAGCGTATGTGAGGAATAATGGCATGTTTGATAGACAAAGCTATCAATGCATATGCCTGGGCATCTCTGCCATCCCAACGAATCTGCTCTACAGTAGGTGCAACAAAAATAGTAGCACGAACAGGAATCTGCACAATATCATCTTCGACACCATCTTCATCAGCTCCAGCACCTCCAACACCTCTATTTGTAGTACCTGTAGTCGCAGATGTAATAGGACGTCTTTCAACACCCTGCACAATGTTCCACAGTCCTTTTGCAACCAATACATGTTGCATCATATAAGCCCATAATGGGTAGTTGGTACCGTCCAACTTATCCTCAACAGCCAACATACGGAATACATCACTACTTTCAGCCATGGCCGGTGACTAAAATACCTTGATGCAGAAAATTGACTGTATCTCAAAAAGTTGAATGGAACTGCCCAGACGAGTTCTGCTAGACCTGTAGCAGACTTCGAGACGCTTAAACTGGCGAACAGAAACTGGTATGTACCTTTGGCACAAAAGGACGAAATAGCCTGCACAAGCGCTGTGATAGTGCATTCGGAGGCCGAAAGGAGCTCAGATCGTGATTTCGGCACCACAGAACGAAGCTGTTTTGATCTCGAAAACACCTTGAGTATGCTCACCAAATTTCGTGCGAATCTGAGACTGCAAACGGAGGAGTGTCGACGGCGCCCTAGAAGAAGCGACAACCTGCTCTGATACCAATTGTTTGAGTTAGACGTCTGCGGAAGCATGCGAACATCACAAGGAAGAAGAAGAAGCTTGGAGCACAACACACAAGACTGGCTGTATTACTAGAGAATGTACAAAGATAAGTAGCCCATTAGGGCAATAGGCGTATATACAAGCCGGGGGAAAAAAACATCCTAAAGAGGGAAAAAAGTGCCCCGGCGGTCCTAGAGTGTTCACACACATCACTACCTAAATATATCAACAGAAGGTAAGCACAATGGTTAGAACGAATTCATGCCTAAAAGAGACTACGTCAGCAGATGAATTTGTTCATAAGTGAGATGGGACGAGTTTAGAATAGGGTGAAATGAGCAACTCAATTTGGATTGGGATATCGGGTTAATTGGATCTAAGAATTCCAATTTGGACAAATTTTCTGGCAGCTTGGGAAAAGTTTCCTACTGATGCTTGGGCGAAGTTAGATCTTTGGGCGATTTTGACATGGAGACGAATTCTGCCAAATGTCGAAGATGTTTTTTTTTTTGAAGGAACTCGAAGATTAGATTAAAAAAGAAATGTATGGATGTACAAGGGGTAGGGTCCCCACCAAAACAACAAGAGGCACAGAACCTCTAGGGACCAAACATGGTTACAAAGAACAAACAAGAGCACACCCTAGTGCAGTACAATTATGTACAGTACATGACCATTTGAAATCTTACAATAGAGTACATTTGTAGGATTGACTCCCAGCAATGTGTGGACAACCTGAACTCTTCATTGGGGGCATCTCAGATGTCAGAGATAGCTTTGATGCCCAGGTCTTTGAAGCCTCTTAGGAAAATCTGCATCAAAGATCCTTTCTAATTATTGATAACATTAAGATTTCTGGATCTCCTGATATGCCAGAGAATGTGACCTATCCAAATATTCCAAAGAGTATAGTCAAGCCTATTGTAGGAACCAAGGATGGTCTCACTATAGCTAAGGGTGATGTTCATCTTTTGATATACATGTGAGAGAACCCTCCAGAATTGTTGAGCATGAACACAATTGAAAAACAGGTGGGGGATATCCTCCTCTTTGCCACAAAACATTAAACTTCATTTTTAATGCCAAACTTCCTAGCTTTGGCACCACACCAAATACCATTGTGAATGATCAGCCACATCAAAAAGGAATGTTTGATGTTATAAGGTATGTGCCAAAGACTCATAATTCTGTGTCTACTGAGCAGCAGTCCATTAAGTCTTCCATCTCTGGTTGAGTTTGGGAAGGATAATATTGATAGAACCCTTCTGCTACTTATATCTCTTCATCATGTCACTGGTAACATCTTTTAGCTTGATAGCTACTCTCTGATTGCAAACATAAATCCTTCTACTTAGCATCTTTATGTGACAGCAAAACCTGCAAATAGCCATAAGATAAAACAGAATTATCAGCAATCTGTTCTTGAGTCAGTATCTGATTTCCAGAAGTGAGGTCTCTCCAAGTGGAAAATCCAAGTTTACAGCACTTATGGTGTCTTATTCCTAGAGAGCCATTTTCCCACAGAGATATCCAACCAGTCCAAATGCTCTCTGGCATAAAAAAATCAGTTAGATGAAAGAATTTAGGGTTAGGGGAACAAGCTTTCTTGACAAACATCCAAGCATTCCAGAACCTACAAGATATACTACTACCAACTGGTGAGTATATTTGGGGAGAAACCAGAATGTCCCACAAATTGTGTTTTTTCCAAGATCTATATTGAACAAGGGGAAAGTTGTCAATGTTTCTTTTAATTAAAAGAGCCAAGAAGTCAGTAGAATCGATAGCCCTATGGATCCACTTAGATAGAGATTGGAAGCCATCTTGATGGGGCAAAAGATACCAAGTCCACCTTCCTTTTTGGGGAGGCAGCATACTTTCCATGCCACCTTTGGGATTTTGTTGGAGAGATGGTTTCTTCCCCAAAGAAATCTTCTAGAAAGGGCAACGACTTTACTGAAGTTCTTTTTATTAGGCATCCAACAGGAGAGAAAAAAAACGAGGGAGGGTAGAATATAGTGGTTCAACACCCCGAACACCATATGAGATAGGGACGCCTGACAAGCATACCAATGGAACACCTTACTTCTAAATTTATTCATAATCCAATCCCATCTCTGATTTAAAGTCACTTGGAATCGCATAGGAATACCAGGAAACCTAAAGATCTCCCCATTCTTAATGATATCACAACCCAAACCTAAAACAGATGGAGGCACACAATGGGTAGGAGTTTTAAAAGCAGTTTTTTTATGATTAATGTTGGAGCCACTGGCTAAGCAAAAGATGTTAAGACACTCAAGAACACAGCCAACAAATCTAAGTTCCGATTTAGCCAGAATATTGGTGTCATCAGCAAAAGCCTGAAAGCAAAGTTGTTCATCAAAGTTAACTTTGAGAATAGAGTCCTCAAAGAAGGACATAGCCACTTTTTGAACTTTTATGCATGTAGAGTGAGTCATGTAGATGCCTTATATCTTCTTGATTTAGGTAGCTCAATTGAGCTCGAATACATTTTATTTATCTTCTATAAATCTACCACCTATTTTAGGTTGTGGGTCATATTCATCCTCATAAACATGGTTTAATGGTATCTACACATGTTCACATTCATATAAGTCTCATGGTGAGTGACGTGGTTCTAGGAATAACCACACAATCAATTCATATTCCTAGATCTGAGTGTTCATATCCACTACTTGCTTGGTTTCTCTAATTCAACCATGAGTTATAATGAAGTCTCTTGCACCGTCATTACTTAAGTATCCCTGATTGGCACTCCATATGAGTGAGTAGTCTTGTGGGAATTGAGCCCATGAACTACTAGCTCAAAGTATGATGGGCTAAAAACTTGCCCCAAAAGCCATGGTTGAGGATTCCTTCCTAATCCTCCCTCTTAGGGTGTGGTTCAACCATCTGCTCCCTGTCATATCTTTCATCTAATACTCTCTTCCCCTTCTAGAGATCATTTCCCTCAATGATCAATCCTTTATCTCCTCGTGAATTGATGTCCTCATCCTTGCAACATATGTTGAACCTTCTTGTTCTCAAACTTAATCTATTGTACCCTTGCTCTCAATCTTGGACTCTTAAACCTTGCCTTTTCGTTTCTTGGTCACTTTCCTAGAGTCCCACCTTGTTTGCAACCTTGGTCTCTTTAGCCCCTTGTTTGTGTTACCGTGAGTGTCCATGTGAAAGGCAAAATGGCCACCAAACACTTCTTTATATATGTTCTTTGATAAAACATATAGTGGCCTAGTCAGTCATAGACACTAAGTTTGATCGCATTTGTAACACCTAAGAAGTTTGTGTTCATGCTCCCCGTGTAATGTGTTTTTCTGCATATTCTATAGCCTCTATGCGCAATACCATGTGCAGCCCTAGGAGCTTGGTTTTCTACTCCGAGGATATCATCATGGAGTTCTCGAGAAGGAGAATATACTGTGGTGCATCGCCAAGGAAATACTACACTGGTATTAGAGCATTTCGATGCAAACAATTTGTTCCTTTTGTGCGAGTGAAGGGAGCACCTACCCACCCACCCAAGGCTTTCTCCAAGGCTTATGACTAAGGTGGTGACCAAGACATAGACCTTGGAATACCTTGTCATCCGAGTCACCGAAGTCACCATTGGTGTTGTTGGCTGTGTACGAGGGAGGACCTCAACCATCTAGGATGATAGAGGTTGCCTATACTTCTCGAGAGGTCACCCATCCCAGTATTATTCCCCTTGAAGCTCGCTTAACCGTGGAAATCTCTTTCCTTTAAGCTACAATCTTGTGGTGTGTAAAGAAGGAGAAAGACTAAGGTTAACATTAGCTTGAACATGTTTTGGTCCCTCAAAGCTTCATTCATTACTTTCAAAGCCTATTTTTGAAGCATTTTTGGGGTGTCTTTTGGAGCCATTTTGGAGTACTTTCACATATGGTTCTCTTCACAAAGGTCCAAGAACATCAAGAAGGGTGTTCTTTGTACTTATCTAACACTAAATATCAACCTTTGGAGTTATGTTTTCAGCCACACTCGTAAAACTACATGTTTCTCAAAAGGTTTTAAGTTTTGGTGGAAGCAGTTGCTACAAATGTATGCAGGTTTTTTATCCTAAAACTTCACAGTTGATAGCCACTTGCAAGTGTTGTTGGCTAGTTTTTGGGTTGTGCATTCAGCCTTTTAGTGTCATTTTACTATGTATATTGATCACATACACACCATGTACGCTTTTGTGGATAACGCTTATGTATGTCCATGGGGTCATTGATATAGTGGTTATGTTTTTTGCATAAAGCCTATTACGTTTTGAGAAAGAGGGTGGTGGTGAGTTTTTCTTAACTGGGAGAGATTCATATGTTGGGGTCTCTTAAGTGATGTAGGTGGAAGACTTACCCAGCCTTGCCATAGGAGATGTGTGATAGTTGTTCATAGGTGCTCGATAAGCCTAGTTGGCTTCTATTGGGTAATTGATTATGTGCAGTGGAGTTAGTGATTCACTATGCAGGTAAACATGTCAGTACTTGAAGTTTTATGATATTTTGATACTGGTCATATGCTCATTTTGTAGAGGATATTCTGGCAAAATGTTTCTAGATTTTTGGTTTTGTCAACTATGTAGTGGTCGATTCACTCCTTGATACACTTATTCATTGGTGTTTGGACTCTTCTAGCTCCATTACCATTCTATTCAGTTCTCTACCATCATGGCATCAGAAGTCTTAGGGACATCTAGTGGATCAGGGTCTAGTGCTAGTGTTCTGAGTAGGAGCTATAACTTGCAGGGCAAAGACCATTTTGAGATCCGAAAATTTGATGGCACAAACTTTGCTCTATGGAAGAATTAGATAAAAGATGTGCTAATTCAAAGGAGGGAAGGGAAGCTAGTAATTGGAATTTCTAAGAAGCCTGGTGACATGGATGAAGATGATTGGGATGAGTTAGATGAAATGGCCAGGTCTACCATTCGCTTGCACCTAGTAGATAATGTTTACTTTATAGTATTAGATTGTGAAAGTGTAGAAGAGCTTTGGAAGAAGTTATGCAATACATATGAAAAAGAGACAGCATCAAATAAAGTGTATCTGATGAGAAAATTATATGACCTTCGCATGGACACAGATAGTGTTCCTACTCATCTAAATGAGTTTGGTGCTATATTCTCCTAGTTACAGGCTCAAAAAATGGAAATGGATAATGAAATGAAAGCAGTATTGTTGTTATGCACCTTGCCATCATCATGGGATACATTTTGCACAACTATTAGCAATAGTGCAACTAGTGGTAAACTCATCTACGATGACATATGTGGAGCACTCTTGAGTGAGGAGATTTGTAGAAAATCTATTGGAAATTAGGGAGGCCCACAACTAATACTACAGGTCCATAGTTCCATAGGTCCAAGATCTACAACATAGAATCCAACAATCTACGAATATTGACAAAACGTGAACATACCACACTTAATCATACAAATGATGAGACAAAGATAGAAAAAGATTAGACAACATGTGTAAAGTGTTACGTAAGCCACTGCTTACTCAAACTATCATATATACAAATGTCAATTTACAATGTGGGAGTCAAAATCTCAACCACTCTATGTGAACAGAAATAGATGGATGAGTGAATGTACAAATGTAACAAGAATATTCAAACGTATGGACAGAAATCTGAATGTACATGAGATGTGTGACCTAATAGGTTGTAGAAGAGTGAATATGAGTGATCGAAAGAGGAAGGATTAGTCTAAAACTGATAATTAGCAAACCCTTATCTAACTTTAGGCTATGGAGTATCCTAAATTAGATATGTGTGTGGAAAGATCACATACTTACAAAAGTAGCAAAGAATGCTAAGAAGTTTGCTGCTAGAAACCCTCAAACTCATATGAACATATCTTCTCTAACACCTCATCCAAATATGCATGAAGCATGCATGTATGGATTCTCCTTTAGATATGCCGAATAGGACTCCTCCTAATATGGATGCCACTAGCTCCATAAGCTCCAAGTAGTACATGTGTGCATTAAGAGAATATGTACTTGAATTCTTAACATAAGATGCAAATCTTGTGTTAACCACCATCCAATGTCTTTGAAGTAACCCGAAATCTTCATGTAGAAGACAATATTCAAATACATTATGTAGATGGCTGATCCATACCACCAAGCTGTTGATGGGTAAGTGTTGCTCTAGCACAATGGTGAGAACCACGTTAAGAAGCTTCACCTCCTTAATGTCAATCCGAGGGAGAGGTAGGAGTGATATGAAGATCGTGAACGTGAGATGATGTGAGAGTGAAGGTGAGAAGCACAAAGATGCACACACTCATACACACACACAATGAAGAGACAAGCAAGACACAATGGAAGGTGGAATTTAGCTCTATTACTCAAGAATACTCTTACAAGCTCAAAAGAACTCTAATCTCCAACAAGCTACAATGAACCAACCCAAAAATGAGCTCTCTAGCTCTTTTTATAGTTTCTAGACTAGTTTAGACCGGTTTCACATCTAATGACCGGCCTAGTTAAAAAATAGGTCCTAGAGGCTATTTGGAAGGGTAAACGATGTCTAAAAATAACAAAAATTGGTACGAGCATTCTACCTAAGCTCCTCAAGCTCGAGGACTCCTCGGCTTGCACAAAATGGAGCTATGGATTACAAAATTGGGGTTTTCTATGATACATATGTTACAATTAGTGATAATAATCACTGTTGAATGTTTTGGGAAAATTAATAAGACATGTATTTGTTTAAAAGATTGATCCGCCTGGCTCCCTGCTTCGTCTTCACATGCTTCCGTGGCGTCTGTGCCTCTGACTGCTTCCAACACCCCCCTCCCTCTCGCTTCTGTCGTCCCTGACAGAACCTTGTTGTGAGGTCTGCCGGATGTAATTCTGTAGGAGGTCTTGAGCGAGGGTGTGCTCTGATACACGAATACCTCGGGCTAGATCAGCCTCGAGTTTCTCCCAGTCGATAGGTTGCGGCTCGTCTGGTGGTGGGAGCTGATAGTGTGTGGAGTACACCATTCGTTCACAGGCGAATAATTGCAATAAGTGTGTCGGCCTGCTTATGAATACTTCGGAATGGTACTCCCAAAAACCGGTGGTGAACATTTCTTCAAATGTTTGCTTGTAACATGCCGGTAGATATTTGAGCCTGCAGTGCCAGGCGTAACACACCCGTAGCGATGGCGTTGTGCTCATATCATAGACTAAATCCAAGTTGCCATGCTCAAAGCCCGGGGTGTTGACATGGGGAGCCTTGATGCGCCGGAAGACTTTAAAGACCATCTGCATCATGTCAAAGATTTTGACAGTCATTTGCGCGGCTATATCATCCATAGGTTTTAATCGAGGGAGCCAGTGGCGGATCGTCGCCATCATGTAGCCTACTGTGGGTAACGCGACTGGTGGCTTGAAGTAGGGGTAGTTCAACCAGTCTTGGCACTGCTTATTGTTCTGTAGCTTTATAGCGAAGGCAGTCCAAGAGCGGCGTCGTGGTACTGGTCCCCAGCACGGATTAAATTTTAAGTGAAGAGGCGCTTTTACCCACGTGCTCATCATCTCTGGATAATTTTGCAGTAAATCTTTGCGCCAGTCTGGTTGAAGGATTTCACCTCTCTGCGCCCTTGGTGGCAAGTCCTCTGGCTCGAATTGAGTTGCATGCGTCGGTTTCATGCCGCTTTCTTTCTCTATGGTTAACTGATATTCTGCCATTAACATGAAGTATGGTTTATACTGAAGCTCATGCCCGGATATGTATCGTCGCGGGGCCATTTGAGCAAAGAATGGTGATTGTAAAATTTTTTCTTCAATTATGGCCATGGCATGTAGCTGTGCCTCTACTCTGGCCGAGTGTGTCGTTCCGAGTTCTTCTACTGTCTTCATCCACGCGGGGGTAGGTAATTCGTAGGTCATCTGGCCTTCGGCCGTGACACGTCCGCCTGGGATGGGTATCGGTTCATAAGCCTCTTCGAAGGTCTCCTCCACCGGGATAGTGACTGTTTCTTCCTCAGCTGGTAGCTCAGGTGGGGAGTCTGGCCTTGGTGGTGCTTCATAGATGGCGATTCGAGATTCAAGATTCACTACCTGGGCCCGGAGTGCGTTGAGTTCCTCTAAAATTTCAGGTGCAGGGTCCACAGGTGCTGGTAATTCCGCTGCTACTGGTACCTGTTGTGTTGCGGGTTCTCTGAGCTGTAGCAGTTTGTGATCTTCCTTTAACTTTTGATACTCTTCATTCATACGATCATAGTCCTCGAGCAATCTGACATGGTCGTCTAGCAGCATCCGCATCGACTCGGATGGGATTGCCTTGAATCTGCTCGGACTTAGTGGCTGTTCTGGATGATCTAAAGCCGCTTCTAAGTTCTCTCTATTTTGTTCTTGGAGTCTCTGGTTCTCCTCTTTCGCTGCGGCTAAGTGTCTTCTTAATAAGCCCATATTTCTAGTAAGCGTCGCATTGCGGACAGTCTGGGCTCTAAGTAGGTTATCTAAATCCGCGGTGGCTTCTTTGTTTTTTTCCTCACTTTCTATTTCTAACTTGTGATAAGCCTCTCGTAACTCTTGGTACCGGCTGTTCAGGGAGGCGTTCTCAATTGATAACAAATTTAGCTGCGTTTGTAAGTCGTTCGTCGTTTTCTGCAGCTGTTGATAGTTGGTTCCGAGTGATGCAAACTCATCGCGGACTTGCGTCATGCATGCGAACATGTGTTGAAATGCTGTGTCTACGGTGGGCGATAGCAGTAGTGAAGTGCTAAATGAGGATGCAGTGATAGTAGATGCAGTGGGAATGGGAATCGGGGTTGGGACTGTGGATGCAGTGGTGATTGTGGAAAATTGTGAAGTGCCTAAGTATGAGGGTGCTGTGAGTGGAGTGGGTGGCGGTGAGGTGGGTGGTGATATGTCCATGCCATTGGACGTGTTTAATGTTGTGACTGTGAAAAGTGGTGTGATTGTGGGTGGTTGCGTAGGTGTGAATACGGGATTTACAAACGTAGAGTAGTTTACAGGGGGGATTGTGGGAATAGTTTGGTGAAACGGGGAAATAGGGGTTAGGGTAGGTTGGGGAGGTGAGACGGGTGAGAAGGTTAGCGGGGTTGGGAAGGGGAATGGGGGTCTTAGAGGTGGGGGAAACGCTGGGAAGGATGAAGGGGTGAAGGGGTTAACATAGGGATGCAGAGGGCTGGGTGTGGGCCTGGTGGTATGAATGGGTAAGGAAGAGGTTGGGGCTATATTGCTTTGTACAGGTGTGGATGTGGGGAAAGCAGGTGGGTGTGCGGGTGATACAGGATGGGTTGGTGAAAGATGAGGTGAAAGAGGGGTCGAAGGGGTGGAGGTTATTTCGAGGATTGTAGTGGTATGTACAATGGTGGTACGGGGTGGCGAATCTACAAGAATGGTTTCTGCGGTTACTGAACGTTCGGGGGAGAGGCGTGCCTCCCTGGCTTGTGCTGAAGATTGGGCTCCTGTTGGTACACGAATATACTCCCCTGGTTTTGAGAGTAGTCGCACTCGGCGGGGATCAAACTGTGGTAGTTGCTTTCTTTGTAAAAACCTGAGTGCTTCATGGGAGCCTACTGATTGGACTAACTCTCTGAACCCTCTGATATAGGCATCTTCGAATCCCCCGGAGATGAGTTCCTGTTCAATTAATGCCTGGCTCTCCTCTTCAGTTAACTTCTTTCGCGCCCAGACTTTCTCCATGGTACGATATAATTTCTTTATGGCCAATGTATACGCTGCGGCTTCGAAAGTTTCATCTTCATATGTGCTGGTGTCGCCGTGCGTGTCGGTTTGTTGGCCTTGCCCCTCTACCTGTGCCTCTTGTGAGCCCTGGCTGGCTTCATCGTCGCCTTGATCGTCGTCTGTTTCGGTTCTTTCTTCTTCAGAGCCCGACACAGCTTGTCCCTGTGGCAAGTCTCGCGGCGTAGTTGGGTAGCTGGGACGTTCATATTCCTGGGAGAACAGTTGTGCTTCTGAATACTGAAATTCGTTTGAGAATGCATCAGGCATCTCAAAATCAAATGTCGTGTTTATGGGGTCGGTCTCCATATGTGGTATCGGGAAAGAAAACGCTTCCGCACCAATGGTGGTGGGAGCTTCTGCGGTTGTGGTTGGGGGTTCTGTGGTGGTAGCTGCCTGAGGTGCAGCGGTGCTCGTGGTGGCCTCCGTAATTACTGGTCTGGACAACCGTATGCGAATAGGTTGTACAGTGGGCTCAGCTTCTGTCTGTGGTCGCTCGGGAGAGGGTTGTGGTGACGGCGACTCTGGCACCTGGAGGCAAGGGATGGTGCCTCGCATGCGCTTACCAGCCCGTGTCCTACTGGGCTTCCTAGCTTTCTTCGCTGTGCTCTTGAATGCCTTCAATTCCTCTCCTGTTAGTGCACGCTCGATGGGCAAGTCATAAGCCAAGCACATATACACAATTCTTGTGAGTGCACAACATCCGTTAAGCACTTTTTTACGCTCCCATCTGTGCTGTGCCAGGTACATCTGATCTATGATCCAGCTTGCCAGATCAACTGTTTGAGGTCCCGTACATGCCAAATATAATCCGAACCATATTCTTTTGTGTGGCATGGTAAACCTGTCCTGAGCTGGAAATGCAAAATGTTGCATGCATATCCTTAGTGGCTTTGACAACTCAGGTGTAATGGCCGAAATCTCTTCCCACTTCGTGACATCCCCACGTTTCATCGGTTCTGGAATCAATCTCTCTCTGTCTGTGGGAGTGTGGGTTCCATGAATCTTGATGGCTGCTCTGATTAGGTCCTTAGAGAGATAAAATCTCTTGTAAGGTGGATCATCCACTAGGGTAGGCAAGATGAAGGTTCCTGGGATGTCCTTATTCTCTGATGCCAGTAAGGTAGTGATCAAGTAATAGCACCTATAAAAGTCCGGTTTGGGTAGAGGATCACTGAAATATTCTGTGAAGCCGGCTCTGGCCCAAACATGAGTTAAATCCTGGGTGTTTTGTAGGGCTTCGAATTCTCTGGAGAAAAACTGGTACTTTCCCCACGTGCGGTCATCAAAAGTCAGAGAGGATTCAAAGATAAAGTCTGCGTCCGCGAGGGGTCCTGCCAGGCCCTGAAACCAATGAGAATTCCTGTGTATCTTTTCGGTGTAGCCCATAGGGGGGTTATCGATGGGCATGGGCCCTGGAAATCCCTGAAATTCCGGCGGTGGAGCAGTAGGGTGGGACTCTGCTCGTAGCACGTTGAGTGGTACTGCTGCTACACTGGGGCCTACTCCTGATGTTCCTTCGTCAGTTTGCATGGTGGCTGGTGCGCTAGTGAGAAAGATCTGCTACAAAAGATTAACACATTAGCATGGAAATTAATCATGATCCCATTAAAGTGAGACCGCAATCCCTTTCCATAACTGATGCGTAACCCGTGTAGCCAAGTGCTGTGATGTGATGGATGCAATGTTTCTTGCAGCACTAGTGCAGGTCTCTAGACACCTACACGTTTCAGATCATGCATACATTTCTTGAAGCGATGAGATTACGAGTGATGTGTGATGATGGTGTGTGAATTTATACAAGGTTTAAAGGTTAGTAATTGAGTACAAGGTTGTATGTTAGTCGGGGGGGAGTTAGACGATGGGTTAGGGGAAGACGGTTGGACACGCTTTGGTATCCATCTCCTAAGAGTTTTTGAATGGGTGGTGGGTTTCTGCTGAGGGGCAAAAGGTGGTATCGAGGGATGAGATGAGTTATAGGGGTTATATATTACATGGCATATGGGTTGAGCTATGATACATGGTTTGGGTACCCAAATCTGCGTGGGCGTGGGTCTATGGGTAAGGTACTTCTTGGCGATCCACATTTGTCGGACGCTTGGACCTGTAGAAGAAGGTCGAGGGGATGGTGGATATCGATTCTGTTTCTGTACTGCCCTTTTTTTGTCGATTTCTGCTTGGCTGGAGTTCGTTGGTGCTTTTTGTCCTTTCGGTACCCATATTTGTCTGGTGCCACTTCCTTTGGGAGGCCTAAACTGCTTTCCATGTTGTTTCCTCTGATACTGTCGTCGGTCTGGGTTCCTTTGTCGCGGTTGACTCTGTTGTTGTTGAGGTTGAGAGGTCGGATGGACACTCTGCTTTGGAAAAGAAGGGAGTTCCAACACTTGCGTGACCTGCCCATTAGGAAGTGATGTCTTTTGTAACTTTAATCTAGGCCAGTCCGCAACAAGCTTGGAAGGATGAGCACCGTAGGGTGTCGTGCTCATTTGGCCGCTGATGCAACCCACCTGACCTCTGATTGTGCCCTTCTGCCCTTGCTGTTGGGTAACTGTCTCTTCTAGTTTGCAGGAAGTCCCAGGGAAGATCTCCTGTCGTCCTTCTGACTGACAACTGGCTATAGCCAAGCCCGAGTGGGTTGGTGTAGACGTGACGTGACTGGTCGGATTAAAGATCTTCCGGTTTTCCGTCGCATGCGTTTCATAGGGTCTAGGGTCACATCCGTCAAGCGGAATGCAGTTAGGGAAGTCAAGCGGTATCACTCGCTTCTGCTCTAAGGTTCCAATCTGTAAGGAGCCTTGTCTAAGATTTAGGTCCACTGAGTGATCGTATAGCCAATCTTGGCCAAGGATTAGGGGTTCTATCAGGTCGTCCTCATGGCACACTAGTAATTTCGCTGTCATCGTCAAATCCTTAATGAGGATAGGAAGGTCCACCTCACCCATGCAAGGGGTTTCCATGCCTCCTAGGCCTATGAGGTGCCTCAATTGGCCGCATTTCTATTCCTGAATCTTTATAGTGGGACCATCTAATCGCACTAGTAGCAGCACCTGAGTCAATTAAAGCCCTGAGTTCTTGGCTATGGTTACCGTGCTCTAGCCTCACTGTAATGAATGGTCTCCTATCCACTATGCTCGGATGAGTGGTTGACTTTACTTGACACATGGCCATGGGATATCTGGGTGATGTTTCCAGATGGTTATAATGTTCTCTCCCTAGTCCTTGTCTTCTTAGCTTCATGCGCTTAATGCGTTCTATGGCTTCTGCCTGAGCTTCTGCTCGTATTCTATTTTCTTCCTCCTTACGCTTCTTTGCCAACGTGAGTCGTCTAAGCATATCCTCAGTAAGAGGCTCTTGATATAACCTGACTCTACAGCCACTAATGTAATTAGGCATTATATCTCCTTCTAAGGTGGCTAACTGTACTGCTCCACTAGTCGAGAGTCTGTTAATGATCATAGGTCCATAACCTCGCTTTTCTAACTTCCGTGCGTGCTGTTTCAGCGTATACACTAGAACTAAATCTCCTTCTTTTAGGCCTTTATCTTTCACATGCGCATCAAAATATGCTTTCTGTCGCTTCTTCGCTGCGTATATTCCTGCTGCTGCTTTCAGCCTGGTTTCTCCTAATCGTTCCAAGTCCATTATTCTCGCTGATAACTCATGGCCGGTCCACTGATGTTCTTGTGCAACCTTAAGGGTCGGTATCAAGAAGTCCAAGGGAAGCACTGCATTCTGACCAAAAACCATCTGAAAGGGAGTTGCATTGAGTACGGTCTTGTAGGCCACTCGATATGCCCAAACAGCGTGGTGTAGCTGTTTGTCCCAATCTGAACGTTTATTGTTCACAAGTTTCGTCAGTACGGTACATAGTATCTTGTTAGTGCTTTCAGCCTGACCATTGGCCTGAGGATGATATGGTGCAGATTTCTTGTGAATCACCATAAAATCCTGTAACAAATATTCAATGACTTGGTTTAGAAAGTGAGTACCTCGATCACTCACAAGCTCTATAGGCAGTCCATATCTTGTAAAGACATTTTCAAATAAGAATTTTGCAGTCGTGTGAGCATCATTCTTTTTTGTAGCCTTTGCCTCTACCCATTTCGTCAGATAATCTGTAGCAACAATAATGTATTCCGCATGTGTGCCTTTTGCAGGGGGGTTAATGGGTCCTACAAAGTCTATACCCCACTTAGAAAATGCACGTCCGCCCATCATGGGTTTCAATGGCATTTCATCTCTGCGAGTAGGAAACTGAGTTCTTTGGCACACGTCACATCTCTTTACATAGGTATGTGCATCCATGTGAAGAGTGGGCCACCATAATCCTGCAAAGAGGATGGCCTTGATTATCCTATCTGGTCCAAAATGACCTCCTGCAACACCTTGGTGTGCAGTCTCTAGTATTCTCAGATAATCGCTCTCATGAACACATTGTCTTAGATATCCATCTCGTCCTCTTTTGTATAGATTATCGCCAATAAGTGAATAGTCTTGAGCTTCCTGCTCTAGACTGCGTTGTCGAGCTAAGGTCATTCCTTGAGGGAATGTGTTCGTCCTCAAGTAAGTCACTAAAGGTTCACTCCAGTCTGGTGTGAGAGACACGTGATATAACGTCGCATGCTCTACTGGTGGTCTTTCACAACATACACTGCATTCCTTACACAACTTGTAGACATCTGCTTCCATCGTAGGCCAATATACTCCCAATCTCTGCAGAGTCTGTAGTGTTCTATGTTTTGAATGATGTTGCTTTAGTGCACCTAAGTGTGCTAATTGCAACCAATTCGCATGTTCTGATTCATCTACACAACAAGCAAGAATCTTTTGATTATCTTGTTTATATATGCTTCCTGCTATTATTTGGTACCTCTGAGATTTGGTAATCTCTCCTTCTTTGATCTTTATCCTAGGACTCTTGGGTCCGTATGTCAGAATAGGGACTAACGGCTTAGCCCATTCTGGTGCTATCTCCAGGTTAAACAAGTATGCATCTGGTAGATCATCCGCTACTCCTTGAGGGGCTTCTCCTGAGGTTAATCTTGAGAGGTGGTCAGCTCTAAGATGCGTCTTTCCTTTCCTAACTACCACTTCAAAATCATACTCCATGAGCAGTAGAAACCATCGTATCAGTCGTCCTGTGTTACAAGGTTTGTTGACTAAATATAATAGGGCTTGATGATCTGTAAAGAACTTGAATTTGTTGGCCAACAAGTAGTGCCTAAACTTCTTTACAGCGTAGATCATCCCTAATCCTTCTCGTTCCGTCGTGGTGTAATTTCTTTCTGCTGCGTTCAGTTGTCTGCTAGCGTAAGCTATGGGGAGATCTATGTTACCTTCATTCGTGGGTTGTGCTAACACACATCCTATGGCATAATTGGATGCATCCACATGTACATGGAATGGCTTACTCCAATCTGGGGTGGTCAATATAGGTGCTGAGCACAAGCGTCGTTTGAGTTCATTGAATGAATTTTCGCATTCATTTGTCCACTCAAAATTGGTCAAAAGAGAGTACAGAGGCTTGGCTATGATTGCATACATGTGTATGAATCTCCTATAATAGCCGCAATGGCCCATAAATGCCTGTACCTCTTTCACATTAGTTGGTCTAGGTAATTCTGCAATTACCTTCACCTTTTCCTCGTCCGTAGAGATTCCATTTTTTGACACAATGTGTCCTAGAATTTTGCCCTGTCTGACCATGAAAACGCATTTTTCTGGGTTCAAACAAACCTGATATTCTCGACATTTGTCAAATATTTGTCTTAACTCTGGGATATGTGTCTGTCTTACATTTGAATGAGCACATAAGTCATCGACATAAACTTCCAAGCTCTTGCGTAAAAATTCCTTAAAAACATGACACATGAGTCGCTGGAAAGTAGCGGGTGCATTTGTCAAGCCAAATGGCATTACGCGAAATGCAAATATGCCCCATTCTGTGGCAAAAGCCGTCTTGTGTTGGTCTTCTGGAGCAATGGCTACTTGATTATAGCCTGAGAATCCATCAAGAAAGCTGTAAACTTCCTTGCCCGCAACTCTTTCCAATAGGTGTTCCGTGATAGGAAGAGGATAACTATCTCTAATCGTGGCGGCATTAACTTTTTTAAGGTTAATACACACACGCAATTTTCCATTCTTCTTGGGCACAACCACAATGGGGGATACCCATTCGGTATGCTCAATCTCGTAAATGAATCCTGCTTCTATCAAGCGATCTATCTCCTCTTTAATCTTCGCAGCGTAATTATCATTGTACGTGTAAGGTTTTTGTTTTGTCGGTTTTGCATCTGGAGTCATAGGGATTCTATGAGAACATATATCCGGGTCTACTCCTTTCAAATCTTTGTAACTCCAAGCAAAAACATCTCTATATTCACGCAATAGGGCAACTAACTCTTCTTCTTCTTCTGTCGTCAAATCGTGCCCTAGGTAGGTGCATTTTTCTTCTTCTCCCTCTGTGGCAACTATTATTTTCTTGGTTTTCTCTCGGTTATCATATACTTGTCCGTCATTCTCTTTTCTATTAGGCATTCGTACCATGATTCTTCTATCGTCGATTTCGTATTTCTTGAAATTCTCGGGTACTTCAAACAAAGATTCTTCTTTTTCCGACATGGTTTCTTTCTTCTTTCTCTTCTTGCCTTCACTCTTAGCAGTCACTTCCGTGGCTAACCTTACCTCGTTCGTAATTTCCTCGTGTCTCTGAGTGTGAGTCTCTACTTCGTAGAAATATTCTTCCTCTGATGCAAAGGGTGGGTCCATGATAATTGATTCTAAATCAAAATCGCTTGCGTCCTCAAATGCATCAGTGTTAGGTTCGCACTCTTCTAAAATTGCATCGCACATGGTTGGTTCTATCGTGAAAACTGAAATGTCATAGCCATCCTCGTCACAGTGGGGTGTCCATTGTTCTTCATTGATGGCTACATCCATGGTTGCTAGTATTTCCGCCCAACCATGGGGTTCAAACTCTTCGTCTGGGAATACTACTGGTGCATAGGCTGGATCTTGAAGGGTTCGTGGATGTTGTTCTGCACCTAAGGTCCTGGCTTCTAATCTTTCCTCCTCTTGTTTGGCTACTTTACACATCCATAAATGGGTATCCTCATGCAACCAAGAAGGATCTGATTCTAATGAGTGCACGGATTCCGTCTCTACTGGTGTTTTATGGATGGTATTCCATTGTATAGGGGGTACATCTCTGTGTGAATAGTCTTTAAGATTGACTTTAGTAGTCACTCCTAAATGTTGCAAGTACAAAGAATTAGTTCCCCAATCTTGTACAATTTGCAACTGACGCATGAATGGTCGTCCCAATATCATCTCATACGCATGATTTTTAGCAAAGTCACAAATGGCGAAAGTATGCTCAAATTCTACACCACAAGTGGTGAGGGATATGCCTTCTAGTAAGCCTAATGGTTTTTCTATGTGTCCATCAGCCATTTGTAGCTTCATCCTAGTGGGTCTGAGTGCTGGCTTACCCCAACGTTTCCATAAGGCGGTAGTAGCGATAGCTACTCCGGCTCCTGAATCTAAGATGGCTTTCGTGGTGTAGCCCTGATGGGTTATTGGAAGATATGTGTTACCTTCCTCCCCTTCGCTTACGTCTCCAATCTTTTCCACGGGTATCTCTGGTACCTTCTTCTGTGATCCTATCTGAGAGGGTGTGGTAGCTAGCTCAGGGAATTGATTTGCTACGTGCTTCCACAATTCTGGTTTTACTTTTAACAGTTCCTCCAGAGTGAGATTACATTGTACTTTGGTATTCTTGATCACTTCCGTATTTCTAGGGATTACTGATTCTTCATTCCTCACTATTATCGTGGGTGCTCTCATACTAATAGACTTTGCTTCCCAAGGTCCTGTGAACTGAGGTAATTCTTGTAAAGAATTAGACGCAAATCCTGTGGGTTCACTCAGTTGTTCCACCTCTACATCATCATATATAGAGGGGATGTCTTGGGGAAATTGTTCTTGCAAGTCGTCTATTTCTTGAATAGGAGGATGAGTTCCTTGTTCGTTTCTCCATTTCTCTTCTTGGATTTCTCTCAAAAATTCATCTGAGTACTTATGTATGGAAGATAGGTTATCTTGACTCTCTGTATTGGGTACTTGAGACAGGGATGGTGGATTCCTTTTCGGTGTCTCTGGGATAATAGGGTTCCTATGCTGATCCTTTTTCTCGTTGCTTTCAATCAAGTGTTCTAGCCTCTCCATTAGTCCTTGAAAGTGTAGTTCTGGTTTTGCCATGTTGTTCCAATTAAGATATCTAGAGGCTTCGAACAACGCTTGGGCTAGTTCTACCATCTTCATGCAAAGTTTAGTTCTCTCAATTGCTAGATCAGCTCGAGGGTAGTTTTTACTCATTTCCGTGACTTGCGGTCCCTCTTTTATTCTAGCCTGATATGCACGAAACATCATGTCTAGATCTTCCGGTATGGGTTCCGCTAAGACTGATCCTGATTTCTGAGCTGGGATTTCTTGGTTTGATTCTTGTGAAGCCAATTCTTGTATTTTGGCTCTAGATTCTCTTAGACTTCCTTCCAACTCACTTATCTTTTTACTCCATTTTCTCTTTATCCTTTCTCTGGAATCTTTCCAAGATTTCGTCTTTTTACTACTCGATCCCGCAACTTCACTAGTTTCGGCTATTTTCTCATGATTAAGCTGTTGGTTTTGTAAAAGTGCCTGGGCTCTAGTTATAGCTTGGATAGGCACGTATGTAGGGTTGGATCCATCTGCGTTGTTTACAATACCTATCACGTTGATCGGTGTCACATTTGTAGTGTTAACTGGGTTCTTAGGACAATCTTTGATTATGTGCTCTTTGCCACAATCAGCACAAAAGCCTTGTACGTTATAGTACTGTGATTGCCTTGCTATTGGAGGATGTGGACAATCCTTAATGAAGTGATCTCCTTGACACCTAAAGCATGGTCCTCGAGGGCCCTGTGGTCTCTGTTGTCTCAATTGGGGCCGTGGGTTCGGGTTTGCGTACATCACATTAGTATAATCTGGCTCCCAACTAGGTTCCATTGGTGGACTATCATAATGATATGTCTCCACATGCTCTGGTGACTCTGTGTAATAAGCGGGTGGACTAGTTACATGAGTAGAGTCAAAACTGTTAGAGTTCGGGTCACTTTCAGTGATCAGGGGTGAAGAAGGCACTAAGGCCCTACTTAGGTTCTCTTCTGCAGCCGCATATTTGACTGAGATGACATTCGCTGGTGGGGGTGGCTGCTGAGCTAAGACGGGTTGAGGTCTTTGTTGAGCCTGGTATGGGTAGTTCTGGGGAGGCCTATAGTAATAAGGCTGAGCATTGTATTGGCCTTGATACCTACCGGGCTGCTGGTATGTTTGTGGGTAGTTCTGTCTCACGGTTTGTTTGTTGTACGGGCAGTCCTGAGCCGTATGATTCGTGTATCTTCTCTCAATTGTACAATATTGGCCACTAGGGTTGGCGTGAGGTTGAGGTGCATTGGGGCACATGTTTGCCAAATGATTTCCACCACAAGTGTAACAACGTACGTTAGTTGGCAGCTTGGGCATCTGTTTGCTAGAAACTCCTAGTTTTTGGGCCACTTTTTCTGCTAGGTCTTCTATCGAAGTAGACAATTTCGTGGATGCTAGAGAAGAACAATCTGAGTCCTTATAGACCTTTGAGAGTTCTAATTCCTCTCCTAAGTTGTCCTCGATGTCGATACATATTCTTACACACTCTTCTAGCGTTCTGGGTTCTTTTAGGTACACATAAGAGCGTAGCTTAGCGCTCAACAAGCCATCCAGGAACAGTGATACTTGTTTGGCTTGTGAGGGTAGCTCTTGCATTGGACATCGTTCGACATATTGTCTGAATCTACGACCTGCCAGTCTTACTGTTTCCTGAGGGGTCTGTTTAAAGCTATGAATCAACGAAGACGTGTCATGTCTAACCCCACTTTTAGAGAATTCAGTGATGAATGACTCTAAAAGTGATGGATGTCTCTGAATTGCCTTTGTTGCAGTGGTTGGAACCAAGTTAAAGCGGTATTCTTTAACGTTAGTCCAAATGCATTGTACTGCGTGAACATGTCCTCGACTTGTTCTGCTCTTAGTACTTGCTTGAATTCCGCAACGTGGTCATAGGGATCTCCTGTCCCATCAAAGTAATTCTTCATGGATTTTACTAATTGAGTGGGTCTCAATACTCTTGCGTGTTCACGTGGTCTAGGTAGAGGAAAATCATCTCTACCACCTGGTATTCCATGTTCTCTTTGTCTATCCGTCCTATTAGTGTTCGTGGTTGTTCTATCTCTCCCTATGGGGTGATTGAAGCTTACTTCCGGTCTCTCGTGATTTCCTTCTCTTTGATTTCCATGGGCTGAGGATGTTCCTGCCCCTTGTTGATTTGCATTCATGTTTGTTCGGGATGGAGGGAATATCAATTCACCTCTCCATGTGTATGTGTTTTTAGCGCGTTCAGGCACCACAAAGACTCTTTCTGAAGTCTCATCTAGGTATACAACCTTTCCAGGTGTATCTGGGTCCTTGAATTCATAGATTGTAATGATGCCTACCTCACCAGGGTTTTCCTTTCTGTACCTCCAAAAGGCTTCATCTGTCTCTTTATTTACGAACAACTCTGTGCTCCTGTTATCTTGAGGGATCCACTCTGGGATGAGTACTCTTGTTAATACGGATTTCCCTCTAGGTGTCCTAGGTTCTTCTAACGGTTCTTTTCCTTGAAATTTCCCTTCTGTCTCTAATTGAATTGTGCCAAACTCATTAGTATCGTTTGGCTGCGTACTTAGGATGTACATGGTTCCTTCTTTGTCTATGTAAGCGTCTCTCTCAAACTTCACCACTGGTCTTTCCAATCCAATGGGTTGATCAGGGTTGTGCAGTTGCACCACTTGCCTCTGCAAACCATCCTCATAGATGCGAGCACCTAGTCGGTTGGTTCGGAGAAACTCTAACTGCGTTCTATAGGGTCCTTCAGGTTTTTCTAAGTATGCTACATTAGACCCTCCTGCTGGTCTGTCTGTGCTAAATGCCATTTCTGATTCACTTGATTCTGAGCTCAACTCGTAGGGATAACTATTATTCAATTGCTGAGCCCAAGATCGTGCGGTGGTTCTTACACTAGCCTCTGATGATCTAAGGCTTCTTCTGTCCGACTTACCTATATGTTTGCCCGATCTAAGGTTCATTAATTTTCTTCCTTGCACGCTCAATTACACACTTAGACCGTCAATGGTTCTTTGTGATTAATTCTTGGTTCCTTTTAATTTTTCTTTGGATTCTTGTCTTAATTTATGCGTCAGGAATTCGACTTCCGTGATGATTTTAAGTTTTCGTTCCGTCAGACTTATGTTCTTTTCTTTAGGTTTTCGCGTCACACACACCTTTACTTTACGTCTTAGACTTGAAATAATTAAGTATCTTAAACTTGAGGTGTTCCTATCGTCGTTAATCCACAACTACCGTTTAGCCTAAGCTAAAAATTGACTGAGGGGGTTGAGTAATATTCCAACCTCGAGTCGGCTTTTCTGGTTGCTCTGATGCCCTGTTGCCCAAGAAGCCGTGCTTCCCAAGCCCTGCTGTCCTCACTGCCTTGCTCGCTAGCCTTTGATTGCCCTTGCTAGACCTGGAAAAATTCCAATATTAGACCAATTCACAAGTTGATCACACACTTGAGTATATTCACCGTTTAAGTCCCTTCTCTTTTTGCCCACTTTTTAATACTTGCCCCCTGATTTCCTAGTCCCAAACTAGGTGAACCTCAAATTAGCCTATCCAAAAATAGATGTATTCTTTATGAAAAAAACAGTTGAGGTCACGTAGTACTCGTCACGAGCTTTCTAACGAGCTATTAAGCTCAAAAAACGGACTTCATATGAGAAAGTTACACGCGTTCATGTCCTGGGGGGTAAAAATTGACAATCCAATTTTCCCTCAAATATGAGCTAAGGGGTCTCCTATGAGTCTAATGGTCCAAAAATTTTCCAAAAATACCCTCAAATTTGGTCAAAAATTGAAGTCCAAAATTTGCGATGGGGGTGGGCAATCGCGATGGTCTGGGACCGTCGCGATGGTCCAAGCGAACCGTCGCGATGGCGCGGGATTTGGACAATCGCGATGGCCCGAAAAGGTGAACCGTCGCGATGGCGTGGGATTTGGACAATCGCGATGGCCCGAAAAGCGAACCGTCGCGATGGCGTGGGATTTGGACAATCGCAATGGCCCGAAAAGCGAACCGTCGCGATGGCGTGAGGTCGAACCGTCGCGATGGTCCAAAAATTGAACCGTCGCGATGGCGTGATCGGGCGGACAATCGCGATGGCGCGGTCAACGGTCAACGGTGGACAATCGCGATGGTCCGAAGTGAACCGTCGCGATGGTCCGCGATGCGATGGCTTGAGCCTATCGCGATGGTCCGATTTTGGGCTGTCGCGATGGTCCAAAAGTTGAACCGTCGCGATGGTCTATCGTGACACGTGGCACTGTCGTGGCGATGGCCTGAGCCAATCGCGATGGTCCGGGGTCAGCTGAACCGTCGCGATGGTCCGAATGGACCGTCGCGATGGCTCAAGTGAACCGTCGCGATGGTCCGAAAGAGCGAACCGTCGCGATGGTCCGAAAGAGCGAACCGTCGCGATGGTCCGGCCGAGCCGTCGCGATGGCGTGAGCCTATCGCGATGGTGCGACACAATCGCGATGGTCCGAGCCAATCGCGATGGTCCACCAAATGACGAATTTTTGGGATGCGAGTATGGATTCCTAGTGGCGCAGGTATGCTCTTCACGCTGGTGTGGTCGCCTTCTCCAAATTCCGAACTTGGCGGACCATCGCGATGGTCTGACACAGTCGGAAATTTCTGACAGAAACTGAAATTTTTACCTTTTGGAAGCTTTCCTGATGCTCTGAAGCTCTGTACCTGCAAGAAAACTCAAGAAAACACAAGTGCATACAAGCGCAAAAACTCTCTCTCGCTCTCTCGCATGCACAAATGAGGGGAAATGAGGTGAATGGGTGGATATGGTGAATTTTCTGATTTTTTTGGAAATGGAGATGATGATGCAATGATGAAGATGGAGTGTGGGGAAGGTGAAAAACACTAAAAATTAAGTAAAAACAACAACAAAAACTGAAATTTTTACCTTCCAACGCCACTTCTTGCTATACTCTTACCATCACACATTCGTCCTAGACTCGATCCCCGGCAACGGCGCCAAATTTGGTGTTGCTCTAGCACAATGGTGAGAACCACGTTAAGAAGCTTCACCTCCTTAATGTCAATCCGAGGGAGAGGTAGGAGTGATATGAAGATCGTGAACGTGAGATGATGTGAGAGTGAAGGTGAGAAGCACAAAGATGCACACACTCATACACACACACAATGAAGAGACAAGCAAGACACAATGGAAGGTGGAATTTAGCTCTATTACTCAAGAATACTCTTACAAGCTCAAAAGAACTCTAATCTCCAACAAGCTACAATGAACCAACCCAAAAATGAGCTCTCTAGCTCTTTTTATAGTTTCTAGACTAGTTTAGACCGGTTTCACATCTAATGACCGGCCTAGTTAAAAAATAGGTCCTAGAGGCTATTTGGAAGGGTAAACGATGTCTAAAAATAACAAAAATTGGTACGAGCATTCTACCTAAGCTCCTCAAGCTCGAGGACTCCTCGGCTTGCACAAAATGGAGCTATGGATTACAAAATTGGGGTTTTCTATGATACATATGTTACAATTAGTGATAATAATCACTGTTGAATGTTTTGGGAAAATTAATAAGACATGTATTTGTTTAAAAGATTGATCCGCCTGGCTCCCTGCTTCGTCTTCACATGCTTCCGTGGCGTCTGTGCCTCTGACTGCTTCCAACAGTAAGTCCCCTCCATAAGCATGAGTGTGAGCACACTCTTCTCCAAGAAGAACTCCATAGCTGCTCCTCAACATGCTCCTAGAGTGCACCATGGTTGCCCTATGTGTGCTAGAGCACCACTCTAATGAGGGACCAAAAACTGGTGTTGTCAATTGGTGTAGGATGTTTGAATAATGAGGCAAGGACTCTCTTTTATAGCCTTCCAAAGCTCTTACGAAAAAATCACTAAAAAGTGCTTTAATTTAATCTTATCGCTTTCTAAATTGCTTTTGCTTCATTTTAAGTGAGTTTACTTTATCTTTAAAGTTTCTTTTAGCTAACTTTAAAAATAACTTCTTGACCTACTTTTTCACACTTCTGACCACCTGATGAATGATTTGACAACATTTTTATGATCCTCATGCCGAGATCTATCATATGAGGTCAAAACCCTAAATCAGTAGAAAATTAGGATTAGGGTTTTCTCCCAAATCTGATCTTTGATGACTGCATGTCATATACCGTTAGAAAGCTCTCTTCAAGCTCTCCAAGTTAGGATCATAAAAATTTTACCCATTTTTGTGCCAAAAATGACTAAGTACCGAAATTAGGGTTTTTGCCCTAAATGGATTTTGGATTGATGTGATATTGTTTTCCAACAATCCCCCCTGCAATGTCCTATTGGTACAAACTGAACTGGATATGTGACTTCATTCATCTGCAAACTGTCATAAACTTCAAACTTGTACTCCCGAATTGACCTTCAAACCTTTTCTTCAAAACTGAATTTAACTTTTCTTCAAACTTCAAAAATCTAAACTTGCTGAATATGAACCATAATACTTGATAAAATATGCAAACTAGATATCCAATAGTGTATACATCAAGCAATCACTGCTTGACAACATATGTAGCATGAACTCACACTGAAGCTGCTATCTCGTGTAATATGTCTTCTCAAACCTGTAAGCATACACTAGGATTCACATATTTGCTTTTACCTTATAAAATGTTTCTCAACGTATTTCTGCTATGTCATGTAAATACACTAAACAGAATCAAGAACTCAATCCTGTGAATTGTGACTGACAACTCACAACTTTGTGTATTATGAACACTGCTGGTTCATTTCTGACTGTACTCAAGTCAACTCAACTCAATTCAACTCATGAGTCTCATCAAAAAATCTATGATGTCATCATGTATTCATCCTTGCTTAATCCGTAAATCCTTCATACATCTTTCCTTTAGAATCTGGTATAAACATATATGTGTGCACTTCTGAAAATGTACCTCTCTGAAATATCAAATTTCTCTTTAATAGAACTCTGGAACCTTCTCCTGATCAGGAACACCTAACAAGAACTTTCTCCAGACATTCTCCTTCTTCCTTCTTCTTTCAAAGCTGGAACATAAAGAGAAACTGACAAAGGAAATATAGGAATACCTGATATAGGAATACCTAGAATACTTATAGGTATGAATCTGCATTCTTTCACATATGGCTGAAAATAATTCTTCATGTTTCATCACCCCCTGGATGACTTAACACTAGTATCAAAAATTCTTAAAATATATCAGACTTTATGAAATTTGGAACGTCTTCCTTCTTTCAATATATCTTATCTTCCATAACATTAATACCTATGTCTGAAACAAAACTTGTGAACCCTTTTTATTAGCATTATGCACATAGCTTTCCCTGTCATTCCCCAACTTCCCAAAATCTAGAATAAGGTTAGTTGATCTATAAAAACCTTGCTGAAAGCATTTTAGGATTCACAACCTTCTGCAACATAACAAGTATCTTCTTCTTTTTCTCTGCAACACAAATATGATAGAATCTAAATCTTTGACTTACTTCTTCCAATGCTAAGAACCTTACAAACAAAGGATAGACAACTGAATCATAAATACTCAAGATCATACAAGATCTTTCTAAGATCTATGATCTCTCCAACAAAATACCTGTGTAGAATCTGCTCTCATCAAACCTTCATGACTGAATGTTTGATTTGTTACCTGAATGTCTCTAAGTGTCCATGCTTCTCACATAAAGTTGTAAAACTTTTCTTTAACCAAATCCTTCTCAAGAATCTGCAACTTGTACTTGAAACATAAGTGGAAAAAACTTTTCCCCTTGAGAACTCCAAAAGCTGCAAGTTGATAATTCATATCTTCATATTCTACCCCGGTGAAATGTGATAGGGACTTGATTTTCTTTTGGCTAACTCCACTTCTCAATCAAGTGATAGGATTTAATGGAACACCTTTTTGAATACAAGCATGTATCCAAAAATCAAGACAATCATAGAAAGTAGATTCTTCAACTGACTGGTATATCAAAAAATTTGAATTTTTTGAAGTTTTCTGAAAATAGTGAATATGAGGTAACTTTTCCAAACATAAAACCCCTGTCCAAGTCTCTAGCATCTTCTACAAATACTCTTTTACCTCAAGAGTTAGATAAAGAAGAAAAATAAGTTATCTGCAACTTCTCATATACTAAGTAGCTTTGTATTGATACTCCAAGAATTCTTTGAGGGAACTTATAAGTTGCCTACTCAAGATCTTCAACTTATTTATAACTCATACATATGAGTTAAAACATACAAGTTGTCTTCAAAATTTGTTGCTTTTCTTTCTCTCAATGCAGTTTTTTGTCAAATCTACTAAATCATGACCAAGTATAATGCAAACAAGAAACTACTTCTTTGTTAAACTGCTTCACACAAGATGTTCTCATAGACTTGTCTTTGGATGTGGAGGATAAAATAGGAAAAGTATATGGGAAATATATGAGAAAAGGAAGTCTTACTTTTCTTTTGGAAATATTGGACTTTCTTCTTCTACGACTTTCTTCCACCTGATGATGTCAACATCTTCAAAATTCTCTTCCATACCTTTTGTTCTCTTCATCTTGAAGTAGCAAGCATTCTTAACTTCTTCAAATGGTTTTTTCTCTTCCTCTAGTGCTAAGAGTAAGAGACAAAACAAACATGGTATACAAATGGAAGTGAATATAGAATCATGTTTTACCATCTCCTCATATCTCTGAATAAAAAATATGCTCCAAATGTAATTGATATGACTGAGTTCACCAGCCTTTTGTCTGAATGATGAATTACGTTTCTAGAGTTACCTCTCTAGATACAAAATGTGAGCAAAAAAAAACTTCCAACCAATTTACAACACAAGATTGGCTGAAAACAAAACTTATCCCATCTCCAAATTTGTCTTCTTAGATGAGCTTTCTTGCCATGAAAGAGATCTCTCAAAACTCTCTAGAAAAACCTCTAGATACCTGTTTTGATGTAGCCTTTAACTTTCAAATAATGAAAGTGTATAAAAGCACTTCTTGAATCCTTCAAATCTCTTCATAACAGCTCTTCTAAGATATGACCTGCAAATGACAATCTGATAGTATAAGCTAATACCTGTGATCTGATGTTGATCTGGTTCCTTCATCTTCTCCAAACCATTGTTTTTCCTTGAATTTGAAGTAGCATTCTGTTGGCCGCATACGAGAAGAAGCAAGTACGAGCATACAAGCAGATCTAGCACTAAGGCAACCTTTTATTTTTTTCAAAACCACTACACCATTTAAAAGTGATTCGCATCACTAAAAACCCCTGTAAATACCATTTTCACCTTTTTGTAGCTCCATTTTGTACAAGCCGAGGAGTCCTCGAGCTTGAGGAGCCTTAGAAGTAGTTGCCTGCCAATTTTCATAATTTTTAGATCTCGTTTGAGCCCTCAAATAAGCCCTGGAACCTAATTTTTGACTAGGCCGGACACTAGGTCTGGACAGGGCCAAAGCTAGTCAAAAACTATAAATAGAGCTAGAGAGCTCATTTTTGGGGCTAGCTTCTTGTTAGTTTGAGCTTGTATGAGAACTTGGTTGCAATAGAAGTGATTCCATTGTCTTACTCTCTTTGTTCTTGCCGTGTGTGCGTGTGTGCGTGTATGTGTGTGCATGCTTGTGTGATTCTCACTCACGCACTTGTGCTTCCACTTGCTCGTGGTCTTCATACCATCCTCACGTCTTCCCGGATTGACATTAAAGGAGGTGCTACTCATCACTGAGCTACACCAAATTTTGGCGCCGTTGCCGGGGATCGAGCTTTGAGGACGAGCGTGTGATGGTAAGACGTAGAGAGGACGCGTTGGAATGGTAAGTAGTTGGTAAATTTCTGATTTTTCTCCATCTCCATCTCCATCTTCACCTCCTTCTCCAAGAAAATATCATTGAGGAATTGAAAAGGAAAAAGAAAGGAAAACAAGTGATGCCTGGTGCAGATTCCAAAAATCTACAAGTAATCTCTGAAGAATATCAATTGATAGGAGAACAGTTGTATAAGAGAGGAATGGATGGATACTTAAGAATTTGTGTTCTTCAGGTCTTGGGCCCAGCAGTTGAGTGATTACCCATACACTCCCAGATCAGAAACAAGTGATTCTGAGATGTCCTATCACATGGAAAGACCAGTAGGTAGCTCAGGGGTGGCTTATCTAGAAAAGCCAGAGGGACCTTACAAGACTCAATTGGAATATATCAGGACGAATCGTCTAGGTGCTCGCATCTACGAAGACGGACTGAGAAGATCTGTGGTCCAGATGAAGAACCCCGATCAACCCCATGGATTAGACCACCCGGTAGTCAAGTTTGAGAATGGAGCATACCTAGATAAAGAGGGGACTATATATGTAGTCACCACTCTTCCTGATAGAACTGATGAGTTTGGAAATGTGATTGCAGAGACCGACATGGGTGATATAGAGCAAGGGAACTTAGAGAGAGAGCCAAGAACTCCCCGTGGTAAATCTGTCTTGACCAGAATCATGACTCCAGAGTGGATTCCACAGGATAATAAAAGCATAGATCTGCTTTTAAACCGAGAAACCGATGAGGCTTTTTGGAGATACAAATCTGCTCAACCCCAGGAAGTGAGTGCCCTCACAATCTATGAGTTTAAAGACCCTGATAGCCCAGGCCAAGTAACCTACCTAGACAATGCATCAGAGAGAATCTTCATGGTCACTGAGCATGGCAGACATGCCTACACATGGAAGGGTGAATTTGTTTTTCCCCAACCAAGGTCTAATGTGTCCTTTGGTCACCAAGGAGCTGGGACCTCCCAAGCTCATGGAGCTCAAAGAGATAGAAGTAGAGACAAACCTGAGGTAAGTTTTGCCAACTCCCTGGGAAGAGAAAGAACGGGAACAAAAAGGAATAGAGTGGACCCTGAGAGACATAGAACCCCATGGAATCAAAGGAATACTGATGATTTTCCTTTGCCAAGGCCGAGAGAACACACTAGGACCCTGCGACCAACTCAACTGGTGAAGTCCATGAAGAAATGCACAGGAGACCCTTATGACCATGTGGCAGAATTTTGGCAAGTATTGAAAGCTGAACAAGTAGAGGACCTATTCACACAATATAATGCTTTCGGTCTAACCCTTAGGAACACTGCCCTTACGTGGTTTCAACCACTAAACGAGAGGCATTTTAGAAACATAGACCAGCTCTTAGAGGCATTTATCGTTGAGTTTTCTAAGAGTGGAATCAGGCATAACACCTCCTCACTAATTCATAGCTTCAAACAAACACCTCAAGAGACGGTCAGACTAGCTGGAAGGAGATTTAGGCAGTACCTGGAGAGATGTCCAATGCCGGAGTTACCCACATCAGCCAAACAAGTGGCCTTGTTCTTGGATGGATTGTTGAGCACCAAGCTCAGGTCATATGTGTATCTGAAGGACCCCAGAACGATAGAAGAGTGTGTGCGAATGTGCATAGACATTGAGGACAATCTAGGTGAGGAATTAGAACTATCAAAAATCTATAAGGATTCTGATAGCTCTAGTAACCTGACATCTGGCCAATCCACATCCATTGAGGAACTTGCAGAGAAGGTAGCCTGAAAACTAGGTGTCTCTAGCAAACAAATTCCGAGATTCGCCCGAGTTAAGCGGTGTTACAATTGTGGCGGCGACCATATGGCAAGTGTATGTCCCATTATGGCCCAACCCCAGGCGAATCCTAGTAGCCAGTACTGCACCATAGAGCGCAGGTACACCAACCACACTGCACAAGACTGCCCATATAACAAACAAACTGTTAGGCAAAATTACCCTCAGACATATCCACAACAGGGTAGATACCAGAATCAGTACCCACCACAACAATACAACAGACCACAGCCAACTTATCAGCCACCGTATCAAAGGCAGCAGAGACCTCAACCAGTCCTAGTACAGCAACCCACTGCTCCAACCAATGCGATCCCAGTGAAATATGCATCTGCTGAAGAAAATCCGAATAGAGCCATAGTCCCAGTCACCCCATTGCTATCAGACAGTGATCCAAGTGACCATAGTTTTGACTCCACACATATTGATAGCCCACAGGCTTACTACATGCAGTCACCCGAGCCTAACGAGTCATACTATTATGAGGACCCAAGTGAAAATAGTGGGGAACCTGAGTATGCTAATGTCATGTACACAAACCCCAACTCTAGACCTCAACCTAGGCAGGTACGAACCCCATTTCCTAGAGGACCATGCTTCAGATGTCAGGGAGATCACCTTATACGTGATTGTCCACTGCCTGTCCCTACACAACCTCAACCAGTAACCATTCAGGGGTTCTGTCAAGACTGCGGGAAGGAACATCTCCTACGAGATTGCCCAAAGAACCCTAATAACATGCCTAAAATCACTCCTATCAATGTTGTTGGGTTAGTTGTAGACCCCACAGGGAGTGTGACTTCCACTGCACCTGTGCAGGTGATCACAAGAGCCCAGGCACTTCAACAACACCGAGGTGTTGGTCAGGAAAAGAGCCCCGAGGTGAGTGAAACAGAGAGCATAACCAAAAAGAGGACTAGAGCCTGGAAGGATAGTCGTGAAAGAATGAAGAGGCAATGGGCAAAAAAGATAAACGAACTTGAAGAAAGCTTGAGAGAAACCAAGGCAAAAATCATAGAGATCACATCTCAACCGCACTCTCACACATTCCCACCGCAACCATCCCCATCACCCTCCATTCCTCCACCCTCTAATACACCCCACGTAACCCACCCACCACCCCGAGTAGGATCAGTATTAGCGGATCCCACTCCTGAAGGCTTGGACATGATGTTCAAGGCCTACCAGGCTCGACTTCAAGAAGGGCCAACAACTGCAAACCTAGACAAGAGTTACCCTAGAGCAGATTTAGAGATTGAACGGATGAAAATGTGCATGAAAATGGTAGAACAAGCTCAAGCTATACTTGAGACTAGTCAAAAGTTCAATCACACAAACTCTGTCAAGCCGGATTTGCATTTCCACGGCTTACTAGAAAGATTAGAGCAGTTGGTAAACAAATCACAAGATTCTTTACCTCCACAGGCTCAACCAGTTGTTGAAAGAGGAAGCTCACCACCAATGGGAGCTTATGTTCCTAATTCCACGGATGCTGGAATACCTCCTTCAATGCAACAGTACTCTCAAGAGTTCTTGCGGGAAATACAAGAAGAGAAATGGGCCAAGGAGAAGGGTGATTCCCCTCCTATTCCTGAGATTGATGATCTTCATGATCAATTTCCCCAAGACATTCCGTCTATCTATGGAGATCAAACAGAGCAACAAGAGGATGAGAGATTAGATTTTGAATCTAATTCTTTACAAGAGTTGCCTCATTTCACAGGCCCATGGGAATCTGAATCTCTCCAGATCAGAGCTCCCACAATATTGGTAAGAAATGAAGACTCAGTGATTCCAAGAAACACTGATGTTGTGAAGAACACTAAGGTTCAATGTCATCTCACTGTAGAGGAGCTGCTCAAGGCAAAACCGGAGCTCTGGAATCATGTGAAGGATCATGTTCCAGAACTTGAATCCAATATACCAAAAGTAGGCTCTAAGCAAAAAGTTCCAGAGATACCTCTCGACAAGATAGGGGACATGAGCGAAGGTGAAGAAGGTAACACTTATCTTCCGATCACCTATCAAGGTTACACAACCAAAGCAATTGTGGATTCGGGTGCTGGTGTTGCTATTGCGACCACCTCCTTGTGGAAGCGATGGGGCAAACCCACCTTAAGACCAACGAGAATGAAACTTCAAATGGCAGGTCATTTTGAAAGACCTCTCGGATTGCTTGAAGGGATAACTCTAACCACTTGTGGTGTAGAGTTTGAACATACATTTGCTATATGTGACTTTGAGAAAAATAATGTTTACGAGATGATCCTAGGAAGACCCTTCCTACGACAATTGCAAATAGTACAGGATTGGGGAACCAACTCCTTGTACTTACAGCACTTAGGGGTCACCACCAAGGTCAATCTGAAGGATTACACCTTCAGAGATGTACCACCCCTACAGTGGAATCCTATCCACAAAGCGAAAGAAGATTCTATCTCCGTGCATTATGGAAGTTCACCTGATCCATCATGGCTGCATGAAGATACTCACTTGTGGATGTGCAAGGTCGTAGAGGAAGAGGAAAAGCGCCTAAAAGCGAGAGAAGAAGGAACTCCCCCAGGAGATAGACCAATAAAAGACCCAGCCTATACACCGATGATATTTCCAGATGAGGAATTTGAGCCTCATGGTTGGGCAGAAATCTTAGCTACCATGGACATTGCAGTCAATGAAGAACAATGGACACCTCATTGTGATGAGGAGGGTTATGATGTTTCAGTGTTCATGTGTCAGCCCCTGTTGGAAGAGTGTGATCCTAGTGAGTTCATAGAAGAAGAGGAGAATGACGATGATCTCGAATCCATTGTGATGGATACTTACTTTGACTCAGAGGAACACTACTTAGAAGACATAGGAGTGTTAACCCAAAAAGAAGAAGAACCCCTTGCTAGTATTAAAACGATAAATTCAAAGAAAGGAAGTGAAGGAGGTCAAAAGAAAAAGAAAAGAAAAGCAGTGAAACAAGAGGAGGAAGAATCATTGTTTGAAGTACCAGAAAATTTCAAGAAATATGAAGTGGAAGACCGAAAAATTTTGGTGCGGATGCCTAAGAGAGAGGCCATTGTGGGAGAAGCATATGACAATAAAGAAAAGACCAAAAAAATTATAGTGACCATTGAAGGGAATGAAGAACGATGTACGTACATAGGAGATGACCTAAGTGCAAAAGAAGAAGTAGAGCTTGTAGCTCTATTAAGGGAATATAGGGATGTGTTCGCATGGCACTATAGAGACTTGAAAGGAGTAGATCCAGAGATTTGCTCTCATACGATTCCGATGACCGCTGATGCCAAGCCCACCAAACGAAAGCCCTACACATATAATGACAATTATGCAGCCAAAATAAAAGAGGAAATTGACAGGCTGATTGAAGCTGGATTCATCTATGAGATTGAGCACACTGAATGGGTGTCCCCCATTGTAGTGGTGCCCAAGAAGAATGGGAAATTGCGAGTGTGCATTAACCTAAGACTGATCCTACTCTGGGTGGTGGGTGGGTTACGTGTGGTGGATTAGGAAGTTGGGGAATGGAAGGTGATGGGTTGGAGGGAGATGGAAAAGGTGGTGGAGGGGTGGTGTGAGAGTGTTTTTGAGATGCGAGTTCACTTATTTTTGCTTTGGTTTCTCTCAAGCTTTCCTCAAGTTTGCTCATTTTCTGTGACCATTGTCTTTTCATTCTCTCCTGACTATCCCTCCATGCTCTTGTCCTTTTCTTGGTTATACTCTCTGTCTCACTAACCTCAGAACTCTTTTCCTGCCCTACGCCTTGAGTTTGCTGCAAGGCTTGAGCTCTAGTGACCACATGCACTGGGGCTATGGATGTTACACTTCTTGTAGAATCTACTACTAACCCGATAACATTGATAGGAGTAATTTTTGTTACATTCTGTGGATTCTTTGGGAAGTCTCATAAGAGGTGCTCCTTTCCACAATCTTGACAAAAGCCTTGAATGGTTACAGATTGGGGTTGTGTGGGGGCAGGCATCGGGCAATCACGAATGAGGTGATCTCCCTGACATCGGTAGCATGTTCCTCTAGGGAATGGGGGTCTTACCTGCCTAGGTTGAGGTCTAGAATTGGGATTCGCATACATAACATTCGATACTCTGGCTCCCAACTTTTTTCACTCGGTTCTTCGTAATAATAGGCCTCATTATGCTTAGGTGACTGCATGTAGTATGCGTGGGGACTATCAATATGAGTGGAGTCGAAACTATGGTCACTAGGGTCACTTTCTGAAAGCAGTGGTGTCATTGGCACTATGGCTCTATTCAGGTTCTCTTCTGCAGCTGCATACTTTATGGGAATCACATTTGGCTGGAGCAAGAGGTTGTTGGGCTAGCACTGGTTGAGGTCTTTGTTGGTTTTGGTAGGGTTGCTGATAAGGTTGTTGTGGCCTACCATATTGCTGTGGAGGGTACTAGTTCTGGTATCTTACCTATTGTGGATAGGGCTGAGGGTAGGTTTGCCTAACCGCTTGCTTATTGTATGGGCAATCTTGTGCAGTGTGATTAGTGTATTTCCTTTCTATGGTGCAGTACTGGCTATTAGGATTCACTTGGGGTTGAGCCATAATGGGACATACGTTCGCCATATGGTCACCTCCACAAGTATAGCACCGCTTAACTGGGGCAAATCTTGGGATTTGTTTGCTAGAGACACCTAGCTTTTGAGCTACCTTCTCTGCAAGTTCCTCAATAGATGTGGATTGAGTGGAAAAGAGGCTAGTAGAACTATCTGAATCTCTATAGATTTTTGAAAGTTCTAATTCCTCCCCTAGGTTATCCTCGATGTCGATGCACATGCGTACACACTCTTCTATGGTCCTAGGGTCCTTCAAGTACACGTATGATCTCAATTTGGAACTTAGCAGTCCATCTAAGAAGAGAGCCACTTGTTTGGCTGGTGTGGGTAACTCTGGAACAGGGCATCTCTCTAAGTATTGCCTAAACATTCTTCCTACAAGCCTAACCGTCTCGTGAGATGTTTGCTTGAAGCTATGAATTAGTGAGGAAGTGTTATGCCTTATGGCACTCTTAGAAAACTCCGTGATGAATGCCTCTAAAAGCTGGTCTATCTTTTTGAACTGCCTCTCATTCAGGGGTTGAAACCATGTAAGAGCAGTGTTCCTAAGGGTTAGACCAAAAGCATTGTATTGCGTGAATATGTCCTCCACTTGTTCAGCTCTCAAGACTTGTCTAAATTCAGCTACATGATCGTATGGGTCTCCTGTGCCATCGAAATAATTCTTCATGGACTTCACCAACTGAGTTGGCCTCAGGTTCCTAGTGTGTTCTCTCGGCCTTGGCAAAGGGAAATCGTCAGCATTTCTTTGGTTCCTTTAGGCTCTAGGTCTCTCAGTTTCTTCTCTATACATCTCTGTTCTCATCCTTTCTCTTCCCAGGGGGTTGGCAAAGCTTACTTCAGGTCTATCTCTACTTCTATCTCTTTGAGCTCCATGAGTTTGGGAGGTCCCAGCTCCTTAGTGACTGTAGGACATATTGGACCGAGGTTGGGGAAAAACAAATTCACCCTTCCATGTGTAAGCATGGCTTCATGCTCAGTGACCACGAAGATCCTCTCTGATGTATTGTCTAGGTAGGTTACTTTGCCTGGGCTATCAGGGTCTTTAAACTCATAGATTGTGAGAGCACCTATTTCATGAGGCTGGGCAGGCTTATATCTCCAAAAAGCCTCATCGGTTTCTCGGTTTAAAAGCAAATCTATGATTTTATTATCCTGGGGAATCCACTCTGGAGTCATGATTCTGGTCAAGACTGACTTACCACGGGGAGTCCTCGGCTCTCTCTCTCTAAGTTCCCTTGCTCTATATCACCCATGTCGGTATCTGCGATCACATTCCCAAACTTTTCTATTCTATCTGGAAGGGTGGTGACTACATAAATAGTCCCTTCTTTATCTAGGTATACTCCATTCTCGAACTTGACTACCGGGTGTTCTAGTCCATGGGGTTGATCGGAATTCTTAATCTGGACCACAGATCTTCTCAGGCCGTCTTCGTAGATGCGAGCACCTAGACGATTAGTCCTGATGTATTCCAATTGAGTCTTGTAAGGTCCTTCTGGCTTTTCTAGGTACGCCACCCTTGAACTACCTATTGGTCTCTCCATGTTATAGGACATCTCAAAATCACTTGTTTCTGATCTGGGAGTGTATGGGTAATCACTCAACTGCTAGGCCCAAGACCTAGCAGTGTGATTGACACTAGCTTCAGAAGATCTGAGGCTTTGTCGGTCTCGGCCTAAGTGTCTGCCTGACCTAAGGTTCATATGCTTGGTTTCTCTACCCCCTTGGTCCCAAGTACACTCTCGTTGCAGGTTAATTTGTACCAATCACTTTGTTCTTTTTAGTTGAATATTGTGTTAAGCTCTTGTTTGGAATCACGTCATCAGGATTACTTAAGTGAATTTCACACTTGATATTTGATCGATTCCAGTTTACTTTTGTCCTTTAGGGTTTTTCGCACTTAAGATCTACCTAATGCTTGTACTTAGTTGATTAGTTCTCTTGGACTTGATTCGTGCCTGACGTTGCCCTAATTAATCACCACACCTAGGTCGAACTTAGCCTAAGCTAGAATTGACGAAGGAGGGTTGAGAGAACTTCCAACCTTAAGTCACTTGTTGACCAGATTGCTACACAAGCCTAGGTAGCCTTCTCCCAAGCTTGGTACTCACCCTTGCTAGCTTGCTTTGGATGCCTTGCTTACACACAATGTTCCTGCAAAAGTTCACAAGTTAACATAGCTCCTTTACCACAATGGATTGAAAGACACACATCAACAAATATTAGCCCCCCTTGGAGTAACTCACTGTACCCCCAAAATCTTATGACCACCTAGTCCCACCTAAAGGCCAACTTAAAAATACATGTTCTAAAACTCCACATATGATTCTTACAAAATCAGTCAAAGTCCACGTAGAATTCTCAACAAGCTTTCAGCCGAGACCAAAATCTCATCAATCGGAGTTCGTATGGTGAAGTTATGACCATTCAGGCATTTGGGGGTCAAAACAGGCTCTCAGGGTTCAGGAAATTCCTCCCTAGTTTTTAGGTATTTTGCCTACTTCTAAAGCTCCAATATCATCCCAATGTGTCCAAAATTAAGCCCAAAAGTACCTCAATTCACTCAATTAATTCACCCTAAAAATTCATGCGTTAAGCCGGTGTATCACGATAGGTCGGGTTGGTGTGTCGCGATAGGTGGAAGTGTCACGATAGGTCGGGGTGTCACGATAGGTGGAAGTGTCGTGATAGGTCGGTGTGTAGAAAAAGGTCTGGGTGTCACGATAGGTCGAAGTGTCGCGATACTTGGGAGTGTCGTGATAGGTCGAAGTGTCGCGATACTTGGGAGTGTCACGATAGGTGGGTGTGTCGTGATACTTGGGAGTGTCGCGATACTTGGGAGTGTCACCACAGGTCGAAGTGTCGCGATAGGTCGGGGTATCGCGATAGGTGGAAGTGTCGTGATAGGTGGAAGTGTCGCGATAGACCGAGATATGGTGAATTTTGCTGATCAGGCTAGTGATCCTAGGAGCTCTCAGGCTGTGCTGTGTCGTGGTGCACTCAGAAATGTGATTGGGTCAACTTTTCGGTGTGTCACGATAGCTCGAGCTCGACGCCTCGGGGCTTGCGCAGAAGGATTCCGTACTTGCAGAGCTTGCTAGAGATGGTGAGGATGTTGAAACCTGCAAGAAACATGCAAAAACACACAAAACAACAATGCACACTCACTCTCTCTCAAACTCGCACAAAGCAAATGAGGGGAATGACAAGGAAGAGGGAATATGAAGTGGACAAGGAGATGGAGATGGAGCTGGAGATGGAGATGGAGATGGAGATGGAGAAAAAAACACGAAAATTACCTACTACTTACCATTCCAACGCATCCTCTCTACGTCTTACCATCACACGCTCGTCCTCAAAGCTCGAATCCCTGGCAACGGCGCCAAAATTTGGTGTAGCTCAGTGATGAGTAGCACCTCCTTTAATGTCAATCCGGGAAGACATGAGGATGGTATGAAGACCTCGAGCAAGTGAAGGCACAAGTGTGTGAGTGAGAAGCACACAAACATGCACACACATACACACATGCGCACACATGGCAAGAACAAAGAGAGTAAGACAATGGAATCACTTCTATTGCAACCAAGTTCTCATACAAAATCAAAACTACAAGAAGCTACCCCAAAAATGAGCTCTCTAGCTCTATTTATAGTTTCTGACTAGCTTTGGCCTTGTCCAGACCTAGTCTCCAGCCTAGTTAAAAATTAGGTTCCAGGGCTTATTTGAGGGCTCAAACGAGGTCTAAAAAATATGAAAATTGGTAGGCACTTACTTCTAAAGCCCCTCAAGCTCGAGGACTCCTCGGCTTGTACAAAATGGAGCTACAAAAAGGTGAAACGGTATTTACAAGGGTTTTTAGTGATGAGAATCACTTTTAAAATGATGTAAGGTTTGGAAAAATTTAATGGGTTGCCTTAGTGCTAGATTTGCATGTATGTCTGTACTTGCTTCTTCGCATGTGTGATGCCAACACATGAACATATCCCAACACCCATGCTTCCATCGACCTTTCCTTTTTAGGTGCTCCCATTCATGGAGGAGTCCCCACATAATCACTTTCTCAACAATTCAAGTCCTTTTTGGACTCTCCAAGATAGCCCACTTTTCCACTACACATGCTTATCCCCTCACTAATCAGATCACCACAACTTATAATCAGCTCTACACTTTGAAACACCTCCATGCCAATCCAATACCGTGTCACCTCCATCCTCCCTTTGATCAACCCTGTTACAACTTCCATGCCACAATCCCCTATGAAAAATCCATTTGAAAGTTCTATGTTTCCTGCACCTTCATTTATGTTCTTTGTTCCTATGAATAACCTCTTTGTCTCCTCTTCCTTGTACTCACACCACAATGCAAACCACTATTTACAAGACATCCATCCTCACAACATGCACCTAGCCCAATATTCAATATTTCCACTTCACCATTACAATCCATTGAGACAATGAAGATTTGAACCCTCTCCATTGTTCCCCCACTCTCCACTACTTCCTATTCCCTGTCCCCCATCATACCACCACCATCACCACCACAACCATTCACAAGCATGTTCACTACCCCTACAACCACCCTCTTCTCCCTTCCACAAACAATTATCTCATGTGCATTTATACATAGCAAACTTGTTCATTCAAAATTTATTGTTAAGTCCTCATTTGCCAAATGTTCACGCGCATGAATCATGCTTGCAATGATACGTGACATTAGGCAATCTTCAGGAACAAATGACATAGTTGCAATCACAAGTCAACTCTCTATTGATGAAGTAGCAATCTTCAGGAACAAATGACATAGTTGCAATCACAAGTCAACTCTCTATTGATTGAGAAATGGGTACTATGCCCTTCCTTGTACAATTGCAATTTCAAAGTTAAAGTCCGGGGGAGTAGGCCTCGGTTGAACCTCCATTTAAAAAAAAAAAGGGTACACCACCTTGAAGGACACACATGCAATCTTAGAAACTTAATTGGAACAAAAAAACCAAGAAGTTATCACATATATGGAAGAAAATATATGTGCACAAATGGAACATAGTGCCAAATGCAACTTATATGGGGCTAATGATGGAGTTATCAAGCAGGCCCACGGGAGGAGATCACATGTTTACAAGTCCAAAATGCAAAAAAATTGGAAGCTACAATAGATCTCACCTCTCATGCTCCAAATAATTTTTTGTGCCTCTAAACATTTCCACCTAGAAGCATCAAAATCATCTTTGAAGAGTACACAACTTTATTAGAGGCCTATAATAAGCTCATGGAAGAATTCCAACCTTTGAAGAGTTGTTAGACTCAAGATATGATAGGTAGGAAATCGTTGAATGACATCCTAAGAGGGAGGATGAGGAAGTAATCCTCAAGCATGGCTTTTGGGGCAAGTGGTTAGCCCATCATACTCCTACTTGTAGGTCATGAGTTCAATTACCACAATTGGTGTCAGAGCCTACGAAGTAGGCTTGGGCAAGGTGGAAGAAAGTCAAGCAAAGATTAGAAAGTATCTCCCAATCCATAGGTCCAATTTAGAGATATAAGAATTCAGGTACATATTCTCTTTATGCACACAGGTACTACTTGGAGCTTATGGAGGCAGTTGCATCCATATTAGGAGGAGTCCTATTCGGCATATCTAAAGGAGAATCCATACATGTATGCTTCATGCATATTTGGATGAGGTGTTAGAGAAGATATGTTCATATGAGTTTGAGGATTTCTCGCCGTAAACTTGTTAGCATTCTTTGCTACTTTTGGAAGTATGTGATCTTTTCACACACATAACTGATTTAGGGTCTTCCATAGCCTATTGTTAGATGAGGGATTGTTAATTATCAGTTTTAGACTGATCCTTCCTCTTTCTGTCACTCATATTCACTCTTCTACAACCTATTAGGTCACACATCTCATATATATTCAGACTTCTATCCATACATCTAAATATTCTTGTTACATTTGTACATTCACTCATACATCTATTTTTGTTCACATAGAGTGGTTGAGATTTTGACTCCCACATTGTAAATAGACATTTGTATATATGATAGTGTGAGTAAGCAGTGGATTACGTAACACTTTACACATGTTGTCTAATCTTTTTCTATCTTTGTCTCATCATTTGTATGATTAAGTGTGGTATGTTCATGTTTTCTCAATATTGGAAGATTGATGGATTCTATGTTGTAGATCTTGGACCTATGGAACGATGGACCTGTGGTATTAGTTATGGGCCTACCTAACTTCCAACATTTGATATCAGAGCATTCATGCTCTCAGATTCCCAGGTTCCCAGACTTCTTGGTTTACAACATATGATTTAAGAACATCTTCTAACATTTGACATACACACTTAATCTAGATGAGTAGAGATTTGAGAATTAGACAATTCAGTCATATGTTTATTCATCATTGTGGAGTATGAAGTTGATGATCTGTTAGCAGTCGAATACTTTTGGAAGAGTATGAAAATACTTTTGGTTTGAAGACCAAGACTTTTGGTTTGAAGACCAAGACTTGATGAAGAGAAGGGTACTTCAAATTCAAGGAAAAACAATGGTTTGGAGACCAAGTTGATGATCTGTTAGCAGCCGAATACTTTTGGTTTGAAGACCAAGACTTGATGAAGAGAAGGTGTAGCTCAGTGATGAGTAGCACCTCCTTTAATGTCAATCCGGGAAGACGTGAGGATGGTATGAAGACCACGAGCAAGTGGAAGCACAAGTGCGTGAGTGAGAAGCACACAAGCATGCACACACATACACGCACACGTGCACACACGGCAAGAACAAAGAGAGTAAGACAATGGAATCACTTCTATTGCAACCAAGTTCTCATACAAGCTCAAACTACAAGAAGCTAGCCCCAAAAATGAGCTCTCTAGCTCTATTTATAGTTTTTGACTAGCTTTGGCCCTGTCCAGACCTAGTGTCTGGCTTAGTTAAAAATTAGGTTCCAGGGCTTATTTGAGGGCTCAAACGAGATCTAAAAATTATGAAAATTGGCAGGCAACTACTTCTAAGGCTCCTCAAGCTCGAGGACTCCTCGGCTTGTACAAAATGGAGCTACAAAAAGGTGAAAATGGTATTTACAGGGGTTTTTAGTGATGAGAATCACTTTTAAATGGTGTAGTGGTTTTGAAAAAAATAAAAGGTTGCCTTAGTGCTAGATCTGCTTGTATGCTCGTACTTGCTTCTTCTCGTATGCGGCCGACACTCTCCCCCCCCTAGCGTCTGTCGCCTCTGACAGACCTCTGCTCCACTGTTTGATCAATGTATTCCTGCAGGAGGTCGGTTGCCACTTCTTGTTCCTTGATGCGTAGTCCCCGGACCAAGTCTCTCTGGAGGGCATCCCAATTGACCGCACCCGGCATATCAGGGTGTGGTGTGGTGTAGAGCTCTGAGTGCATGGTTTGTTCACACGCGAATAGATGTAGCAGGTGGGTTGGGCGTGGTGCGAACACTTCGGAGTGTGACTCCCAAAACCCCGTGGTGAATATATCATCAAAGGTTTGCTTGTAGCAGGCCGAGAGATATCTTATTCGTGCATGCCATGCGTAAGCTACTCGAATGCTAGGGGTCGTGCTCATGTCATATAGCAAATCATAATTACCGTTGATGAAGCCCGGAATTGAAGGCTGGATGTTACGTACATTTCGAAAGGTCTTTAGGACCACTTGCATCATGTCCAAAATTTTGAGCATCATTTGAGCGGCGACATCCGGCATGGGGTGGAGGCGTGGCATCCAATGTCTGATGGTGGCTATCATGTATGATACTGTAGGTGTGCCGGTTGGGGGTGCGATTGCGGGGTAATTGAGCCATTCTTTACAATTTGCGTTGTTCTGAACCTTGATGGCGAAGGCTTTCCATGATCTTCTTCTTTGTACTGGCCCATAACAAGGGTTATACTTCAAATGCATGGGAGCGTGATCCCATGTTCTCAGCATTTCCGGGTATGTTTCCAGTAATCTTTGCCTCCAAGTAGGTTGAAAAATCGCCCCTTTTCTGGCTGCCTCTGGTATATCTTCTGGTTCGAACTGGGTGGCGAAGGTAGGGCACTTGTTGGTGACCCTTTTGATCTCTGCGTTGTAGTCGGCCAACAATACAAAATATGGCTTATATTGTAATTCTGAGCTCGTGATGAGTCGTCTAGGAGCAAGGTGCCTGAAATACTCAGATTGAAGTATGGTTTCTTCAATGGCCTTCATTGCTAGCATCTGAGTTGCTACGCGCTCCTCGTGAGTGTGGCCCATCTCCTCTACCTGCTTCATCCATGCTGACGGGGGTTCCTCATATGTATCCTGGCCTTCCTCCGTAATTCTGCCTCCTAGAAGGGGTTGAGGCTCATAATTATCTTCAAATGTCTCCTCCACCGGAATGACTACTGTTTCTTCTTCTATGGTTTGATCAGGTGGAGAGGGAGGTCGTTCATACTGTAACAACTTAATTTTTAGTTCTGCAACCTGTTGCTGTAGCTCAAGTACTTCATTGGTTACTGATAATTCCGGCTCTGGTGAGGTTGCAGCGTTGGCCATCTCTTTAAGTTCTCGTTGGTGTTGTGTAGGCACTTGGGCTTTCTGTAGGTCTTTGACTTGGTCAGCAAGCTGATCATGAGCTTCTAAGAGTGGCATAGGTTTCTAATATTTGTTGTATATTCTCTGAGGGGATGGCTTGGAATTTAGCAGGGTCGATGGGTGCCCCTGGAGTATTTTCCATGGCTGCTTCGAGGTTGTCTTGATTTTGTTGCTGTAGTCTTTTGTTTTCTTCTTGGGCAGCCACTAAATGGCGTCGGAGTAGAGCCATGTTTCGTTGTAGTCTAGCGTTACGGGCTAGCTGATCTCTAAGTTGTTCTTCCGTTGCCCTACTCTTCTCTGTATGTGCGGACTCGAGCTCCACCTGATATTGTTGGAGGGTGGTCACCTCCTGCTGTAACTCCGTATTAGACAACTCCAAGGCAGTGACACGTGCCTGGAGGTGGGATGACAATGTACAGAGCTCCTTATTGTTTTCTTCTAATAACCTGTATTCCTGTTTAAGTTGGGCAGCAGCTTCGAGCATGGTGTTGAGTGCATGACTAAATGAGGTGGGTGCAGGGGTAAAGGTGGAAGATGCAAGGGGTCGGGAGATGGGAAAGGGAAAAGTGGATGTTGTGCCTACAGTGCTTGGAAATGGCGACGTGAGTGAAATGACACGTGGTGATGTAGGAATAACAGTGGTGGTGGGTGATCCTGTGGATGGTGAGATGTCCATGGGATCGGATGTGAGAGTGTGTGATTCGTGCACTGTGAATACAGGAATGGTGGGTGGTGTGATAGTGGTGGCAGTGAATGTGGGGGAGTGGGGTTGGGAAAGGGACTTTTTATTATAATTATCCACCTGTTGGAGTATATTTACAAGGTTTGTCCAGAATGAGGGTTGTGTGACTTGGGTTGAGTGTGAGGCAGTTACTAGGGGAGTGGTGGATAGGGTTTGGGTGTGGGCGAATGGAAAAGGATGGGATAAGGTCTGGCTAGTGGCAAGTGGTTGTCCAAGGGCGGGGAGATAGGAAGGGTGACCTATTATGGTTTGATCGGTGGCCGGATGACCGGTGTGAGGTTCAAAAATTTGGGTGGAAGTGCTGGAAGTGGGTAAAGGGAAGGATGTAAAAACGGAGGTGTGTACAATGGTTTCATGATGGGTGGATATCGGTTGTTCAGAAGGGATAGTGGAGAAGGGTTCTGAAGGGTGGATGGAAGGTGGCGGTGGAGATGGTACGTGTGTAATTACCTCTTGTTTGTCAGTGGGACTTGGGCTCGTCATGTGAACATCCTCTGAAATTATAGTAGGCAAGGCAATAGAGGCTTCCATTTGAATCATTTTCCCTCGTCGTGGCCGTGTATCAATCCTTCGTTGATCATAGATAGGGTTTTCCTGATAGACCATTGTTGCTCTAAGGGGTGCCCATAATTTTTCTCATGCTATGGCATCCTTTAGTCCTCATGAGAATACCTTCTTTTTGTAAATTAGGAGATGTCCATGTGAACACTCTCCTAAAACCACTTTTTGATAATTCCCCTAAGTCTAAGGTATTGAAGCCTTTTCTTTAACAACTCCTTTTTGAGCAAACATAAAGAAAGCCCACGTAGAAATCTCACGCGCTCTCTCTCTCTAGGTAGTTAGCTTTTTGAAATTCCCATATCACTTAAGATTCTCTTTTTGATTTAGCACATGTGGTCTTTTGACCACATGTTTTATTCACATATGCCTCTCTTCTTCTCTATATAAAGAAGAGCCTCATTTGTAAAAGGAGGTCCCTTGGCCATGGCCTTGGCCTCCATTTTGGTAATGGAAGAAGGTGTCATTTGCTACTCTCCTGTTTCCTTGTGTGCAAGGCGATGATCTTGGTGTATGGATTTGCATGTGTGTGTGCATGGTTGAGAGGATGTTCCCCTTTGCTCCTTATGACGTTGGCCATGGTTGCCATTGGTCCATGAGCGTGGGTGAATCTCTCCTCTCATTCTTTGCCCCAACTTGGAGAAACCTCTCACTTCCATGTGAGGCGGTTAGGGTTGTTGCTCCCCTTTTCTCAACAATTTGGCGCCGTTGCCGGGGACATCGGCCTTTAGCCGTTGGTTTTTCCAAGTTTGCGTGTCCATACTTCGTGAGATGCACCTTGGCACTTGGAGGAGGATGAATACGTGTGGCCTTCGGTTGGCCTAGGGTACCTCTTTCTTTTAATTTTTGAGTAATTTTAGTTCATTTCTATTTGATGCATAAAGACACCCCTAACTCCCTTCTCTCTCTCTCTTTCTCTCTCACATACACATTCTCTCACATGCTCAGTGGCATCACACACCATCTTTTTCGTCTCTGAATTAGTGCATGAATTGGAAAGGGGGATTGGGTAGTTTTCTTGTTTTCCCATCCCTCTCTTCAAATTTTCAAGAAAACCAAATAAATTTTGAATGTGTAATATTATCTTGGGATCCGTATTTCTTCACATCAACTCTAACGTTTTTTTTGTTATACGCATTTCGAAAGTAAAGAAGTAGGTTGATTGCCTCTCTCTCATCATTTATTGACATGCTTCAGATCCGTCAGGCTAGGACGTGGTGGGGAGTTAAAGCCCCCCTCTCTTTACATCCGTTGCACTCAAATGTGCTCCTCGGGCTGCGCGTGGTAGGTGGGGGAAGAATCGTTCTTTCCCTCCCAAGCACACTCGGTTCCATTCTAGGAACCCGTATCCTTATGGTCATTCCTGGGCTTCAGGGCCTGTTCGAGGGAGGTGAGCGATGGCTCCCTCTTGCTTTGTTTGGGGTCACGCCTTGCTCTGCCACACCTTCTTGGAATGATTTGTGTTGGGCTCGCAGTTTTGCGCATCCTTTTCAGTCACCCTGGCGATCGTTTTGGGATGTGCATACTCTTGCTTCCCCGTGGTTTTGGCAGCGGGGGAGACTCTTCCTCTGCTCTCTCACCTTACCTCTTCTACTACTCCTTGCACCTCGCCTTCGACTTCCCATCTTGCTGCGTTGAGGTTCTCAATGTCTTCAGGAGGAAGTCTGAATCTCGTGGGTGCTGGATTCTCGAAGATTGTTGCTCTGCGCGTAAGACCTGCAATATCTCGAAGATGGTTTCATGGGATTCCAAGCATGGGATATGTCTGTCGATACACCTTTCCTTTGGATATGCAAACTCCGAAGGGAGAACCTCTACGCCCTCTTCCTTCTGCGTGTTGCTTGAGAATATTTAGGGGTCTCTTTTTTCTATCTATTGTGGCACCCAAAGATTCCTTCGATGACAAGATTGGTGGTCCATCTTGCCCATTTCTTCTCCTCTGCGCCCCACTTACCCTTGCGTGCTATTCGAAACTCTGTTTCAGGGATTCCATTGGCGTTTGCTTTCCGATTGTTTGGCAAGTGAACACTCCTTTGCTTAATGATAATGGATCGTGATAGGTTCAGTCGTGATGGCTTTGGTTCCTTGCCATTCATCGTCTTCCCACTCAATCTATAGACTCTGCCATTTGCCCTCCATTGGTTAGGCAATTGTTCACTTTTGTGTCTATTTCCATTTACTTATGCGTGCACCGAACGTTCCTAGTTGAATTTTCTCGAATGTCTAAATATCTTTTGTCGCTAATCTCCCTGGGAAGGTTGAAGATGTTCCACCTGCAACGCTAAGAATAAAGTGAAAAGGAAGTTGTTTTGCTCGTATACTCATCTGTCTCATTTTCTATTGAATCAAGTGCTATATTGTTATTGTTATACTCCATAGGTATTCCATGTCCTATCATTTCCGAAAACTGTTGGTTGGTTGAACGGTGCATGCTTTTGCTTCTTGTTGATCACACAAGGTCGATTTCATTATATTGCATGCAGGACTAAATGCATGGGGGGTATTGATCCCTCTCATTAGCTATTGACGCCTTCCAATGGTGGTGTTTTGGGACATTCAGTATGAATCATAATCTCGAATCTCTGTTTCAGAAGTTTTAACGGGCGGACAAAGTTGAGGATAGTCAACACTCACATTGCATCTCGCTTGTGCGACACTTGGGGGACCTTGATATGAGTACTACTTCGGTCATGTTTTTTTTTCGCATCCTTGCGTAAGCAATGTGTTCATATCTCCACACCTAAAGGTTCACAAATATGACTCTTGTATTACACAGTTCAAAGAGAAGTGAAACCATAATATTATGTTGTCTATTGATGTTCAAAGGGCACCCATAATGACCTTTCTTTTTCACTCCACACATATGTAACGGGAATCTTTGCATGATCAAACCACGTGTGGAAAGCATCAAGCTCGAGAGGCTTAAGGGCTAGGGATGTGTGACTGCCCCAAGGGGGATTGTGTCCACACTTCCTTACACCACTTGCAGGTTTTGTTCAAAATTTGTTATGTTTCAGAATACAGTATCTTAAGCTTTGAATGTCTTTTGCTAGTGGGAAATAAATTGGGGCTTGTTTTCATAAGGTTTGGGGTTCCTATGTCTTTCATGTAGATAGGGGTGTCACATTGAAGCTTTTCACCTCTTCGATGCTCACTGGGATATTGTAACATGTTGCTAATGAACTTGGATGCCAATCTAATGCATGGTGACATAGGTCTTTGAGCAGTATTCTGTGAGTTTTTCGCACTTGTGAATGAGTGGCCACGTAGTAAGATATGTGCAATCGAGACAGAATGGATTCTCTTTGGTCCAACCTGAACATTTCTATTTTTGAACCCTTGTGTTGTTGAATCAGGCCATCATTCACATAATCAGATTATGGTTATTCTCTCATAGGCTTACTTGTGCAAAAAAGTTTTTGCCTGTTTGTTTGTGGCTGTTTGCAGAATGAAGGTTCACATGGGCAGCCTCTTGTGCTCTTCAAAAAATGTTTACATACAGAGTGTTCTATTTCAAAGATGTTATGTCGTTGTGGCAACTTGATGCTTGTGCTCAATTTCTTTATTCATGTATGAATGCTTTATTGAAGATAAGAAGCCAAAAATGCAAAAGTGTTCGAGTTCATTTGAAAAATCAACATCAAGATTGTGTTTCAAACCTTATGATTTAGACCACCAAAGGTGGACTCTGCTGCATGTTCACTTTCTATGCAAACGAGGAGTAATTCTGGGCCATGACTGAGAGACTTGTTTTCTTTTGGAGTTTCTTCCTCAAGAACAACTTAATTTGTGGTCTCTTATATGTTGGGGTTGGCATCTAATAAGCTTTTACTTTTATGGATGATGCACTTCTTACACATAGGAGGTTCAAGTCTCTACCCTCTTAGAGATCCACATTCCTCTTGAGTGATATTATGTTTGTTCAAATCTAAGTGAAAGCCTTTAAGGGGGCATGCACCACATTCTCTCATGAACACTAAAAGTTGTCCAATTTTGGTTTGAGAGTTGGCCTAAGGTTCATGCGGCTACATTTTGTTATTTGGCTTCAAGAGATAGCTGCTTTCTCTGTTGATGCCCCACTAAGGAGTAATGCACATGTTGGATTGTTGACTTATTTAAGCACCTCTTATCTATGAAATTATCATATATATGATCGTCTTGCTTAATGGGAAGGTTGCAAGAATGTAGGTGACTGGAGTGTTGGTAACTCTTCTCCTTGGGGAAGCTGTCCATTATGGTAACCAAAATGTCTTAAAAAAACTTTTTGGGGTTGCTAAGTCCTTCTTGTCTAATCTTTCGAAGTGAATTTTATCTTCAATTGCTAAATATGAACTCAATATCTTTTGACTCTTAGTATTGCAGGTTTGAAGGACTGAGGTTGGTGCTTCCTGGTCTTGTGGAGTTTCTACTGCATACTTTTATCATACTCTTTGGACATGATTAAATTGCTTATATGTTGGTATAGTACAAAGGTCACGATGGTATGAATATTGCTTGATGTTTTGATGACCCACTTGTAGAAAATAGGATCCAAGATTGCACAGCTCTTGCTACATGAAGATGCATCTCTCTTGATTCTATTGTTTTTTAGAGCAATTGGCTGCTTCTAGTAAAATTCCTAGGTTGGGTGCATAATGCTTGTACTGCAAAATGATATCATGATGTGAGCATATACTGTTTTAAGGATACTGGCAGGTGAACATGCACATAGGGGATTGACAGTTTTCAAACCTGGATTTAAATTACGTGAGAAGTCACTGTATGAGGGATTGTTTTTTGCTAGGGAAGTGACTCTCTAGTTCCACATTCCTCATTTAAGGCTTAAATTCATTACAGACCAACACATTTAGACCTTCGGCATATTCTTCTTACCTCCTATGGATGATTTGCTACTATGCCTTGCAGGAAGAGAGTTGGATAAGTTGTTGGAATCTCATGAATGCTTGTAAAATGATAGGACTCATAAAGTTGCACTATTGTCCATTGATTTTATGAGCACAGAACACTCATGTTAAATTGCAAGCTTGATTGACTAGAAGCTTAGTATAAATGATGGTAGGACCATAGGCTACATTCATCTCATGCTTTACATTGCAAAATGTCTCACTCTCACTTGAAAATAACAGAGTATGGAATCATTGAGACATAAGGGATAGACACTCATGGTCTTGATAAGGACTCCTTGTTTTGGGACTATGGTTTTTCTTTTCTTTGCAGGAGCAAGACGGTTTTTCATGCAGACTTCTCTCTAATAGAGCAAGTCTTGTGGCAATGGATGCCCCCTGAAGTGGAAACTAAAAATGGAATTAACATTCTTTTTGGTTGCTTCCTTTCAAAAATCAGTCTACTTGTTGTGTATGTTTAATTTTCAGGTATTGGAGCTTTGAGTGAAGGCACATGGGAAGGAGGCGGGGCTGACTGCCCCCCAAGGGGATTGTGTCGCTCAGCATTGTAGGCCTGAAAGACTTGAAGACTTATAAATTTGGATACATGCTGGGTTGACTGCCCCCCAAGGGGATTGTGTTGCTCAGCTCTAAAGATTGAAGATTTGCAGCTTGAAGTAAAGACTGAAGACTTGCAGCTTGAAGCTTGGCAGACTTGCAGATTTTGAAGACTTGAAAGATTTTCAGACTTGAAAGACTCTACCTTGGGTCTGTGCAGCTATGTATGCTCTTCTCTTAGCTTTGTCGAGGACGACAAAGTCTAGGAGGGGGAGAAGTGTTGCTCTAAGGGGTGCCCATAATTTTTCTCATGCTATGGCATCCTTTAGTCCTCATGAGAATACCTTCTTTTTGTAAATTAGGAGATGTCCATGTGAACACTCTCCTAAAACCACTTTTTGATAATTCCCCTAAGTCTAAGGTATTGAAGCCTTTTCTTTAACAACTCCTTTTTGAGCAAACATAAAGAAAGCCCACGTAGAAATCTCACGCGCTCTCTCTCTCTAGGTAGTTAGCTTTTTGAAATTCCCATATCACTTAAGATTCTCTTTTTGATTTAGCACATGTGGTCTTTTGACCACATGTTTTATTCACATATGCCTCTCTTCTTCTCTATATAAAGAAGAGCCTCATTTGTAAAAGGAGGTCCCTTGGCCATGGCCTTGGCCTCCATTTTGGTAATGGAAGAAGGTGTCATTTGCTACTCTCCTGTTTCCTTGTGTGCAAGGCGATGATCTTGGTGTATGGATTTGCATGTGTGTGTGCATGGTTGAGAGGATGTTCCCCTTTGCTCCTTGTGACGTTGGCCATGGTTGCCATTGGTCCATGAGCGTGGGTGAATCTCTCCTCTCATTCTTTGCCCCAACTTGGAGAAACCTCTCACTTCCATGTGAGGCGGTTAGGGTTGTTGCTCCCCTTTTCTCAACAACCATTGTCCTCAATGCTTCCCCGATCCCACATGTCTCTGCCAATAGATTCAATGATTCCACAAAATGTGAGTCGACATTCTCGGTTTGAAGCATCTGGTTCACTAGAGCTTTGTTCGCATCTTCTGTCATCTTATGCCTTCTCTGTACCTGCTTGATTGTCTTGTACAGCCGTCTGAGTTATGCTGTGTAGGCAGGGGCCTCCTCTTCACTGTCTTCTGGTTCATTTCTTTGTGCACCTTCCTGAATTTGAGTGTTTGGGTCATGAGGATGTTGTGCCACTTCTTCCCCATGTACTCTGCTTGTCTCGCCCCGTGGCTGTTCTCTTTGGACAGATGCTCCCGGATCAACATTGTCAGGGGAATCTTCACTGTCTGATAGGGGGACTGTCTGCAAGAATCTTTCAAAATTGAAGTTTGGATCCTCTGTGAAGGTGGCCATAGATGCAAACTCTGCATCGGTAGGTAGTGGAGGGGCGGATGGAGCGGGTTGTACCACCTCCCCAGCTTGAACTCCTTGAAGGTGGATCGTGAAAGGTGCGACCTGAGCTTCTGGTCTGGGAGAAGCTTCAGTCGTGGCCTCTTGAGGGATCATTGCCTGGGAGAGCGATTCACGCATTCGTTTTGCAGGCTGGCTCCCTAACTTCCGCCCTTTGAACAACTCCAGTTGTGCATACTTTAGGGCTCTGGCAACCGGCACATCATATGCAAGACATCTATAGATAATTCTTGTTAGCGCACAACAGCCATGCAGAGTAGGCTTTCTCACTCCCCGCTTGCCTGCCTCATACACTTGGTCTAAGATCCATACCAGCATCTTAATGGGCAAGCTTCCAGTCTCTGCTAGATATAGCCCATACCATATTTTCTTGTGAGGTTGAGTGAAACGGTCCTGAGCAGGGAATGCGAAGTGTTGGAGGCACATCCGCAAGGGTATGGCAATGTTGGGGGTGAGGGCGCACATTTCTTTTAGCTTCTTGATTCTATTGCTTTTCATCGACTCCGGTATCAAGGGGTCGCGGTCAGAAGGTACATGCGTGCCATACATCTGAAGTGCTTCCCTGATTAAAGTCACATTCAATTCGAACTTCCTCATTTCCTCCAGATTTGACAAGGAGGGCACCCAGAATGTGCCTGAATGATCCTTATTCCCTGGCCGCTTCAGCGTGGCAATTAGGTAGTAGCACCTGAGGAAATCTGGTTTAGGCAGAGCTGCACTGAAATAAGTTTGTAATCCTGCTTTGTGCCAGATATCTTGAAGTGGAGCTGCATTTTGCAATGCTTCGAATTCTCGTGAGAAGAACTGGAAGGTCCACCACACTCCTCCACATTCCATCTTGGACTCCCAGATATGATCCGCGTCCCCCAAATCTCCTGGCATCTCATTGAACCAGTGAGAATGCCCCTTTACTCTTTCAGTTAGGCCATTTGGTGGATCTGGAATAGGAATTCTCTGCACATTTGCGAACTCCTCAGGTCGAGCTGTTGGTGGGGCCTCCACCGGCATGGCATCCCAATTGATTGGAGCACCAGATCCTGCCTGAGAGCTTGTGCCTGCCGCTGTTGCCATGAGAGTAGGTTGCTTATCTGCTGGAAGACGAAAGGCACATTAGTGTTGCATAGGAAACAAGCTGTAATGGTGTTCCCTTCACAATACTAACATGACAATCCCGGAGGTCAGTGGTTAGTGGTGAAGTGTTTGTGATAGGTGTGAGTGGTGATTAGAGGTCAGAGTCCTCCTAGATGCATACTTTGGTTATGCAATGGGCTCAGAATGCTCCTGTGTTAGAGTAGACGGATTTACAGAATTGGGTCAGGGGGTTTAGTACACAGTTTAATTCTCCACACTTTGATAGAGGAGTCGTAGCTCTTAGAGCTAAAGACAGGTGAAGATTTCTGGATGAGAGTGTGATGCATTTGGGACCTTTTGGGTACCCATTTCCAGATATTCCTAGGGTTGATGGGAGTGGGGACAGTGAGAGGTGTAGGTATCTTTTCATTTTCTGCGTTGTTGGTCATGAGTGCTTGTGAAAGTTGCTTCATCCTAGTGCCTGAAGGTGAAGTAATTTGGGCTTGTAAGCAGGCCTTGGGCACCCATATCTGTCTAGCATTAGGGGTAGCCTTCATTGACCGCTTAGGGACCCAAATAGAAATGGTATGCCTAGGGGTTATCCTAGGGGGCTTCTTCACTTTGTTCCTTGATGGTGAGGCTCGTTTCTTGTCTCCTGGAGAGTCTGCTATTAGAGTTGTGGGTTTTCCATCCTTGCGTATCCAGATCTGCTTCGCGCCCCGAGGTGCTCTGTGATGCACGGGTTGGCGCTCCTGCCTCTTGATCAGCAGCCTCCTTCGTGTAGAGTGATGTTCGGTCTGCTCGTTTAGAATCTTCTTTGGATCAGTTAGGAACTCCTTATTGGCTCCTGAACCTTCAGTAAGATTGACATTCCTCTGCACCATAGAAGTTTGGACAAGCACAACATTGTTATCTTCATGTGGATTCCTAGAGGGACCAGGAGTTGGTGCCTGTTCTATTGGTTTGAGTGCTTGATTTTCTAATTCAATCGTGAGACGTCTTTGGCCTACCCAAGCCTGAAGAAGTCCACTTCTTAGGTTGAGGTTGACTGCGTGATCATAGATCCAGTCTTGGCCTAAGACAAGAGGTTCGGTCAGATCCTCGTCTTCACACACTAGCACTTTTGCTGGCATGAGGACCTCTTGTATGTAGAGGGGAAGATCCACCTCTCCCATACAAGGGGTTTCAACACCTCCTAATCCTATCAGATATGCTTCTAGGGGTTTTACCTCCAATTGCAGCTGCTGGCAATAAGAAAGCCGAACTGCACTTGTGGCTGCTCCTAAATCAATTAAAGCCCTTACGCTTGTTGTGCTGTCTCTTTGTCCTATTTCTAGGGTCACAAAAGGTCGTCGGTCCACTATCTTATGGGTACGTTCACCTGAAGCCTCACACATGGCCATGTGATAGCCTGGAGACTCTTGAGTGTCAGTCACAGGCTGATCCCTCCCTTGTCTCCTCAACTTCATTCGTCTGATACGCTCTAAGGCCTCTGCTTGTGCTTCTTCTCGAATTCGTTTTTCCTCCTCTTTACGTTGCTTAGCAGTATTGAGTCGACTTAGCATTTCCTCCGTGAGGGGTTCCTGATATAGCTTGACTCTGCATCCGCTAATATAGTTTGGGAGCACATCCCCCTCTAAAGTGGCTAGTTGTACTGCTCCACTCGTGGAGATCCTATTGATGATCATAGGGCCGTAGCCTCTCTTTTCTATCTTTCTTGCATGTTGTTTCAAGGTGTAGACTAAAACTAGATCTCCTGCTTTCAAGCCCTTATCCTTCACATGGGCATCAAAGTATGCCTTTTGCCGTTTCTTTGCAGCATAGATGCCTGCTGCTGCTCGTAACCTCGTCTCACCTAAACGTTCTAGATCAAAGATCCTAGAGGACAACTCATGTCCATTCCACTCATGCTCTTGTGCTACCCTTAAAGCTGGAATTAGGAAATCTAATGGTAGCACCGCATTCTGTCCGAAGACCATCTGAAATGGGGTAGCATTGAGTACCGTTTTGTAAGCAACTCGGTATGCCCAAACAGCATGATGAAGTTGTTTGTCCCAATCCGAGCGTTTATTATTTACAAGTTTCGTCAATACGTTACATAGGATCTTATTCGTGCTCTCGGCTTGTCCGTTAGCTTGTGGGTGATAGGGGGTAGACTTCTTATGTATCACCATGAATTCTTGAAGGAGATTTTCAATGACCTCATTCAAGAAGTGCGTACCTCTATCACTAACCAACTCTATTGGTAACCCATATCTAGTGAACACATTTTCGAATAAGAACTTAGCCGTCATTTGAGCATCATTCTTTGTCGTGGCTTTTACTTCCACCCACTTTGTAAGGTAATCTGTGGCTACAATAATGTATTCTGCATGGGAGTTTCTAGCTGGGGGGTTGATGGGACCTACAAAGTCTATACCCCACTTTGAAAATGCACGTCCTCCCATCATTGGCCTTAAAGGCATTTCATCTTTTCTTATCGGATATTGGGCACGTTGGCATGTGTCACAACTCTTCACATAAGTATGTGCATCCATATGAAGAGTGGGCCACCAAAGTCCTGAAAATAGAATGGTCTTAATTACTCTGTCAGGCCCAAAGTGTCCACCTGCAGTACCGCTGTGTGCCGCTTCTAAGACTTTCAAATAGTCTGATTCATGAATGCACAGTCTTAGGTAACCATCCTTGCCTCTTCGATATAGGTTGTCTCCTACTAAGGCATAGTCTTGAGCCTCTTGCTCCAAGCTCCGTTTTCTTGCAAGACTAGCCTGATTGGGTAATGTTCCCGATCTCATGAACTCAACCAATGGAGCACTCCAATCTGGGATTAATGACACATGATAAAGAGTGGCATGCTCCACTGGGGGTCTCTTCTGGCACACTGGACAACTCTGGATCCACTCTTGTATTTCTTTGTCCATGCTAGGCCAATACACTCCTAAGCGTCTTAGATTCTGCAATGTTCGTTGTTTAGAGTAGTGATTTCCTAGCAATCCCTCATGGGCTTGTTGCAACCAACCAGTATGTTCATCGTCCTCGACACAACAAGCTAATACGCCCTCGGTATCTTGCTTGTACATACTTCCGGCCAATATTTGATACTTTAGTGATTCTACAATTTCCTCTTTGCTTGTTTTCACATTCTTGTTTGCAGGCCCGAAGGTTAGGACTGGTACCAACTTATTTGCCCATTTAGGAACAACTTCTAAATTGAACAGATAAGCATCGGGCAATTCATCAGACACTCCTTGCGGTGGCTCTCCTGAAGTGATGCGAGAAAGATGGTCTACCCTAAGATGGGTTCTACCTTTCCTGACAACAACTTCAAAGTCGTATTCCATTAGTAAGAGGAACCATCTTACTAAGCGGCCTGTATTGCAAGGTTTATTGACCAAATATAGTAAAGCTTGATGATCAGTGAAAAACTTGAACTTATTGGCCAATAGATAGTGTCTAAACTTCTTCACAGCATATACCATACCTAAGCCTTCCCTCTCTGTTGTGGTATAATTTCGTTCAGCTGCATTTAATTGCCTACTAGCATATGCTATCGGCAAATCTAGGTTTCCCTCACCTGTGGGTTGTGCTAGCACACATCCTATTGCATGATTGGAGGCATCTACATGGACATGAAAGGGTTTGCTCCAATCCGGAGTAGTCAATATTGGTGCTGTGCACAAACGTCTTTTCAGCTCGTTGAAGGAATTCTCGCATTCCTCATTCCACTCAAAATTTGTTAACAACCCATAAAGAGGTTTAGCTATGATGGCATACATGTGGATAAACCTACGGTAGTATCCACAATGGCCCATAAAGGCTTGTACCTCTTTAACATTCCGTGGCCTGGGCAGCTCTGCTATTGCTCTCACTTTGTCTTCATCTGTTGAAATTCCATTCTTAGAAACAATGTGACCTAGGATCTTACCTTGTCGTACCATGAACACACACTTCTCTGGGTTCAGACACACTCGATAATCTCTACACTTGTTGAAGATTTGTCTGAGCTCAGGGATGTGGTAACTTCTTTCTTGGGAATGAGCGCATAAATCATCCACATATACTTCTAAGCTCTTTCGCAAGAACTCTTTGAAGACATGACACATGAGCCTTTGGAATGTTGCAGGTGCATTGGTGAGCCCAAATGGCATCACACGAAATGCAAAGATTCCCCATTCTGTGGCAAAGGCTGTTTTGTGTTGGTCTTCGGGGGCAATGGCTACTTGGTTGTAACCTGAAAATCCATCAAGGAAGCTGTAAACTTCCTTGCCTGCAACACGCTCCAATAGATGTTCGGTGATTGGAAGTGGATAACTATCTCTGATCGTAGCGGCATTAGCCGATCCCACTCCTGAGGATCTAGACATGATGCTTAAAGCATATCAGGCGAGGATCCAAGAAGGGCCAAATGTGACAGATCATGAAAAATGTTACCCTAGAGCCGATCTAGAGATAGAGAGAACAAAACTTTGTGCTAAAATGGTAGATTTGGTGCAAGCTATGTTTGAAGCCAGTCACTTGTTCAACGGCTCTAGCTCCACTAGAACACCATTGCATTTCGATGGTCTATTGGATAGATTGGAGAGGTTACTTACAAAGTCTGGAAAGGGAGCCACCTCCCAGGCTATGGAGAGGGCAAGAGAGAGAATAAGCATTCCTCCTCAGGAAGCATATGTGCCTAATTCCACCGAACCAGACACCTCTTCTTCTATGAATCGGTATTCACCTGAATTCCTGAGAGAGATCCAAGAAGAGAAGTGGGCAAAGGAAAGTGAAGTCCCTCCTCCCATTGAACTTGTGGATGACGCACATGATCAATTCCCACATGACATCCCATCTATTTATGAAGAGCAAGAGAGTGCCCAATCTCATGAGAGATTAGATTTTGAGTCTAATTCCTTGCAAGAGTTACCACATTTCACAGGCCCATGGGAAACTAAGTCAACATGCATGAGAGCGCCCAAAGTCATGATAAGAAACGAAGATTCGATCATACCTAGGAATACGGAGGTAGTAAAGAACACTAAAGTGCAGTGCAACCTCACTTAGAAGAGCTACTCAAAGTTAAGCCAGAAGTGTGGAAACACGTAGCCAAACAAGTGCCAGATGTCGCGAAATCGCGTTCCCAGGTAGGATCTCATAGAACAGTGCCAGAAATACCATTGGATAAGATAGGAGACATGATTGAAGGAGAAGAAGGAAATACCTATCTCCCAGTTACCCATCAGGGATACACAACCAAGGCAATTTTAGACTCAGGTGCAGGAGTGGCAATTGCTACCACTTCCCTACGGAACGATGGGGCAAGCCAGCACTCAGGCCGACGAGGATGAAATTGCAAATGGCAGATGGCCATATTGAGAGGCCCTTAGGATTGCTAGAAGGAATAACTCTCACTACATGTAGTGTGGAGTTTGAACATATGTTTGCTATATGTGACTTTAGCAAAAACCAGGCCTATTAGATGATTTTGGGGAGACCATTTATGCAACGGTTGCAAGTGGTACAAGACTGGGGAACCAATTCTTTGTATTTGCAACACTTAGGTGTTACAACCAAAGTCAATCTCAAGGAATACTCTCATAGAGATGTACCCCCCATCCAATGGAATCCCATCCATAGAGCCAAAGATGATACTGAGTCAGTGCATTCTATAGGATCAGGATCATCATGGATGCATGAAGACACCCACTTATGGATGTGCAAGGTAGCACTAGAAGAAGAGAAGAGAGAAAAAGCCCGAGAGGTAGGTGCAAAAGAAACCCATAGATCAATTCAAGACCCAGCCTATGCACCTGTAGTTTTTCCTGACGAAGAATTTGAGCCTCACAACAATGGATGTAGCCATCAACGAAGAACAATGGACACCCCACTATGACGAGGATGGCTATGACATTTCAGTCTTCTCCATAGAGCCAATCTTGGGAGACTCAATTTTAGAAGAATGCGGACCTAGCCCTGATGCATTTGAGGATCCAAGTGACTCCGATCTAGAGTCAATCATTATGGACCCACAATTTGCATCAGATGAAGAATACTTCTATGAAATAGAAGTTCACCCTCAGAGACATGAAGAGCTCATGAATGAGGTGAGATTAACCACACAAGTGACCACCAAGAATGAAGGCAAGAAGAGGAAGAAGAAAGAAGTCACACCAGAAGAGGAAGAATCTCTGTTTGAGGTCCCTGAAAATTTTAGGAAGTATGAAATAGATGATAGGAGAGTCATGGTGAGAATGCCTAAATGGGATGCTCAAGCAGGAGAGGCCTACGATAATAAGGAAACCACTAAGAAAATTGTTGTAGCCTTAGAAGAAGGAGAGGAAAGGTGCACGTACATAGGACATGACTTGACGGAAGAAGAAGAGCAAGAGCTGGTAGCTTTGCTAAGAGAGTACAGAGATGTATTCACTTGGAGCTACAAGGACCTAAAAGGTGTAGACCCCGATATATGATGTCACACGATCCCCATGACGTCAGATGCCAGGCCCTCTAAACAAAAGCCATACACATACAATGACAACTATGCTGCCAAGATCAAAGAGGAGATAGATCGCTTGGTTGAAGCTGGATTCATCTATGAAATCGAGCACACTGAATGGGTCTCCCCCATTGTAGTGGTGCCCAAAAAGAATGGCAAATTACGTGTATGCATTAACTTGAAGAAAGTTAACGTAGCCACTATCAGAGATAGTTATCCGCTTCCTATCACTGAGCATCTATTAGAAAGGGTAACATGCAAGGAAGTGTACAGCTTCCTTGATGGATTCTCGGGCTACAATCAGGTAGCCATGGCTCTAGAAGACCAGCATAAGAAAACTTTTGCCACAGAGGGCCAGTGCAGAGAAGAAGATCATGGAAAGCATTTGATATAAAGGTTCAGAACAACGCAAATTGCAAACAATGGCTGAATTACCCCTCCATCGCACCCCCAACAGGCATGCCAACAGTAGCATACATGATGGCCACTATCAGACATTGGATGCCATGCCTTCACCCAATGCCAGATGTAGTGGCCCAGATGATGCTCAAAATCTTGGATATGATGCAAATTGTGCTCAAAACCTTCCGCAATGTATGTAACATTCAGCCTCCGATTCCAGGCTTCATAAACGGTAATTATGACTTACTTTATGATATGAGCACCACCCCAAGTATACGAGTTGCTTATGCATGGCACGCAAGAATCAGATATCTCCCTGCTTGCTATAAGCAAACCTTTGATGATATGTTCACCACGGGGTTTTGGGAATCACACTCAGAAGTATTCGTGCCACGCCCAACCCATCTGCTACAATTATTCGCGTGCAAACAAACAATGCATTCAGAGCTCTACACTACGCCACAACCTGACATGCCTGGAGCAGTCAATTGGGATGCCCTTCAACGAGACCTGGTTAAGGGACTACGGATCAAAGAACAAGAATTGGCAACCGACATCCTCCAGCACTACATTGATCAAACCGCAGAGCAAAGGTCTGTCAGAGACGATAGACGCTAGGGAGGGGAGAGTGTTGGCATCATACATGCGAAGAAGCAAGTACAAACATACATGCAGATCTAGCACTAAGGCAATCCATTAAATGTTTCCAAACCTTACATCATTTTAAAAGTGATTCTCATCACTAAAAACCCTTGTAAATACCGTTTCACATTTTTGTAGCTCCATTTTGTACAAGCCGAGGAGTCCTCGAGCTTGAGGAGATTTAGAAGTAAGTGCCTACCAATTTTCATATTTTTTAGACCTCGTTTGAGCCCTCAAATAAGCCTTGGAACCTATTTTTTAACTAGGTTGGACACTAGGTCTAGACAGGGCCAAAGCTAGTCAAAAACTATAAATAGAGCTAGAGAGCTCATTTTTGGAGTAGCTTCTTGTAGTTTTGATCTTGTATGAGAACTTGGTTGCAATAGAAGTGATTCCATTGTCTTACTCTCTTTGTTCCTGTCGTGTGTGCGCGTGTGTGTATGTGTGTGCATGTTTGTGTGCTTCTCACTCACACACTTGTGCCTTCACTTGCTCGAGGTCTTCATACCATCCTCATGTCTTCCCGGATTGACATTAAAGGAGGTGCTACTCATCACTGAGCTACATCATGTAATACAGATCTTCACGTGTCTCTTGGTGGAATGGGGACTTGTATGGTCAAGCCCGGGTGTGGTTGTGTGAGAGTACATCGTAGATCCTAATGGGCAATGCGTCAATTGATTAAGAATCTCATATCATCAATGATGCCTACAACTAACTTCAGTTAACATATGCATTGCTTTTCGAATGCATCATAAAGACTTCTCTTAGTACGCTCTTGGTGTAATAGATCATGAATTCTTTCTTCATTGATTTGATTCTTGGCATTGATCTCTTTCATCGGTGTATGCATTTATTGCAAAGCCTTTGCATATGTAGGATTATCTTCGTCCTCCCCCTCTACTACTTGTTGGTGTCCTTCCTCTCTATTCATATGGGATTGAGGGTAACTTGTTGGCTCGTATTCTTGTAACATGAATAGGGTATCAAAATATTCTAAATCTAGGTAACTGCTAAGGGGTAGTTAAACATCAAATGACGTGCATCCTTTAAAGTGTCATTTTGGTGGAGAAAACAAATGATTCCTTTGGGATGGGTCATGTCGTGAATACTTAAGGTTCTATAGGTGGGGTTATTTGTTCTTGTTATTGTGCACTAGCTCACACGATCTGAATGGTAAAAGGAGGTGACACACATTTGTTTTGGTTGGTCTGAAGTGGAAACCTTCGTCTTTGAAATTTTGTAATTGTGCTTTGTTCAAGGAACTTTCCAGTAGGACATCAAGAGATAAACACATATATACTATGCATGTAATCACACAACATCCATTGAAAACCTCTTTTCTAAACTAGTAAGAATTGGTTGGTTACACTTTTTCTATAATCCAATGAGGCAAGCTGACCATTAAGAAGTTCTTTTCAGACAAATACAAAATCAACCAAATCTTTTTGTGTGGCTATGTAGCTTGATCTTACCTCGGGAAGGCAAAATGCTTCATGCACATGCACAATGCAATGGATAGTATGGGGGTGATTGTAGACATCTCTACTAGCTTTAATACTTCACTTCTTTTGGTTTCTTTCAAGGATTTGTATTTCTTCAAGGATTTGTATTTCTTCAAGGACTACCGTCCCTTTCCAATATGAACGTGATTTATTGTACTTATTTCTTATCATAAATTTTGTGATTTAGATTTGAGGATGTATAATGCATGAATTTAAACCAAAATGTATTGATACTTGAGCTGATACATGTTCTCAACATTGTATAGGTTTTCTAAGGGAAGCTTCTCTAGGTTTTCTCCATGTTTGGACATATAATTACAAGGTTTTTGTGTAAGGTGATTCTTCCTTATGGAATTAAAATTATGTATGGAAGCATTAAAATGGTATGATTGTTACATGAGGCAGATTTTTGGGATTTATGCAATGTTGGAGACATTTGGACATTCAAGGAGTGTTGATTACTCGATATGATGGTCTGAGGAAGTTTTAGGCACCCATATCTTAACAACTAAATGGTGATTAGTATAAAGTTTAAATATGTAAGAAGACAAAGATTTATAAGAGATCTCGAAATGAGATGCTTACTTAAGTTTAACTAAGGGGGGAATTTAGGGGATGGGAACTGAAATTCTCAAGAAAGCTTTGGGCACCTAGATGAAATAAGCATTGAGGAATGCCTTCAACAACTCCTTAGGTATCTATGTTTTTTATGTTCCTACATGTTAATTAGTAAATATCTAGATCTTGGCATCCTATTGTGGTTGTCGCTTCCTCCAATGAGTGGTTTATTGCTGATATTTCATCACGCATATTTGTTTGACTTGTGACACAACTCGTTTCTTTTGTTTATGTGGTGTTCAAGGATGATACAAGTGCTTGATCATGTCATTCTTCTGTGGTTGGTTCTGAGCTTGGAGTTGCTTCTTAGCTTTAGGTAAACTTGCTTTTAGAAAACAAGGGGTATCCAATAGTTGCGTTGCTTGTCCGTTAAGGATTGAATCCACATGCACACCACACTCAGGAGCATATGTGTGTGGAATTGCAACCAAAAGGGTCATCTCCATCCAATTCCATTGTAAGACACAGCTTATTATCCCAAACTTGAAAGTTTCCTTTCCTAAGGTTTACATCTATTGCATGATCGTACATCCAATCGTTGCCCAATACTAAAGGTTCTATCATATCCTCATCACGGTAGACCATAAATCTTGAATATAACGAAACATCATGCAAACAATAGGAACTTGTTCCTATTACCTCTATGAAACAAGGGGTTTCCACACCTCCTAATTCAATGAAGCATGCCTCTATTGAATTCATGTGTATGCCCATGTCTTCAAAAACATGATTACCTAATCACACTTGTGGCATATCTTGAATCAATCAGGGTTTTGATCATGTTGATTGTAGTGCCCCATCCTAGTTTGCTTGAGATGAAGGGTTTTTTCCATATTGATTTGGCACATCCCCATGTGATAGCAAAGGGCATTGGGATTGGGTAGCAACCCGTGTCATTTTAGCTTGATACTTCTAATTCTCGCATCTCCTCTATAAGAGGTTACTGATAGAGCTTCACTCTACACCCACTAATGTATTTGGGTAATACTTGCCTTCTATCATGGCTAGCTAAGAAACATTGGTTGTGGAAGTTCTATTGATAATCATGGGCCCATAACCATGGTTTTCTAACATATGGACCTATTGTTTCAATGCCTAGAGTGTTGGTGCATATACCAAGCCTAAGAGCTTTGCTAAGCTTCATAGACTACTCTCATAAGTCATCCCATTTAGTAATGGTCATGAGAACACATGCTTGTGAAAATTCCAAGACTAAACCTTTTACTTACATTAGTTATTTGTAAAAGTTAAAAGGATAAGAGGGAGCTTATTCCACGAACTTAGGTAGGTGGAATCAAGATTAAATCATCCCTAAAGTTTAGATCCCCTTTGAGGTGGATGACTCACCAATTTCAAATTTTAAAATCATGTATAACTATACCCTCTTTGAAGTCATGGGATATCACGCCTATTCTAGAGAGATTGAACAACATTAGTAAGTCATTCTCCTTGTGCTATTGCACTACACTCATGTACACAGTGAAGTTGTTTTCTCTATTTCTCTCTACATGAATACACAATTCCGATAATTTCACTTGGGTTAGTTAGATAGGAGTTTCTACCTACATATCACGTTTTATCACCATTGGTTCTGTAGATCGCAAGATATGTGATTGAAGTTGACTATGTTTGCACATCATCCTTCTCTTGAAAAGTCGAGGTGACTCCCTAAACTTTTTAGGGTTATTTCTCTCTGTATGGTGCAACTAAATTCATCAAACATCTTTCATTACTTAGCTATACTCTTAAATTAGATGTGTACAAAATTTCTCTACTCAAGTGATATGAGGTTTTGAGCTCTGAGTTTATTTTTGTGATCTTCTCTTCCCAAATAGAAGGTTTCTTCAATCCTTGCAAAGTGGAAATTATTTGTATTCATGCAAAAATTTGAAAATGATGATCCAAAGGACTTGGCTTTTTGTGTATTTTGAGAAGCTAAAGAAGTATATTAAGCATCCCTGGAGTTGCATTGCTTGGTGTAGAACAATTTTGCTGCAAACGGCACTCATATCTACACATACTCCATCACCTTCACACAATGGTATCTGAGCAACTAAACATCATGAGTTAATAATAAAAAATATGCCCAAGCAAATTGTGATTGATTCTTTTCACCAAGATGAAGGACATTGCAACTAGTCATCTTGGAAGCATTGGAAAATTCATTGCTGAAGAACAAATGAACATGAAGCATTGCAGACCATCTTGGAATCAGTGTTATCAATGTTGATGAAAAATAGGAAACCTTCACCATAGCTATGGAGCTCTACATGGACATGCAAGTTCTTGATCTCAACATACTCATGCGACCTTTGTTCACACATCAAGCAAATATTATGAAGAATAGAGACACCTCAAAAGGTAATCAATCCTCTATTCTCTATATAGATAAAAATTAAAGTAATGATAAAAAAGGAAAGGACAAGAATTTTGATGATGAAGGTAGTATCACTCAAGAAAACTATGTAGGAAGAGGTAGAGGCTCAATAAGAAGAGGTAGAGGAGGTAAAAAAGAGAGGACGAGAGCCGAAGGATCATCATCTAACCAATCATATTACAGAGACTTTTTTTAGGAATCCAAGAAATCAAAGAGGAAGAGGATACAACAAAGGAGGCAATGGAAGCTCAAGAGGAAGATTCAACAACTCCTATGGATAAGATAACAACTCATACAACAATAACATTATCAAGGTGGATACAAAGGAAGGAGAGACTACAAATATACAGATGACCAAGCTTAAGAAGACTCACTTCTTCTCATGAACATGAGTATGAAGGAAGGTAAAGTAGATGAACATGTGTTTTATATATACTCAAGATGCTCAAATCATGTGGCACACACTCTCCTATTTTGAAGACTTAAGGAAAAGGCATGAATTCCAAACAAGAGATGACGTACACAAGGCATCCAATATAGAAGAATGGTTATATGAAGACTCAAGATGGTAATATGAATTTATTAAGTAGAGTACTATATGTACCTACTATTACTAAGAACCTTACCAGTATAGTTCAAATTGTTGAGAAGGGATTGGAGTTCACATTCACCAAGCATGGAGCATTTGTTGAAGAACCACATCAGCAATTCAAGAATATATCAAGAGGAGAAAAATCAGGTATATTGTTCACCTTTAAACTCCAAGAGACCCAAAACATTGCATTATTCAATTATGGTACACAAACTTTGTAAGAATTTGATATTTGGCGCAAGAGATTAGCTCACATAGGTGAAAGAGATCTCAAACAAATTAATAGGGATCATAGTGTACTTGAGCCACCAAACATATCAAAACAACATATGATTTATAAATGTAGTGTTTGTCAATTTGGTAAGTCACATAGGCAACCCTTCACCAAGAAAGGCTACCTACATGGAAACCTATTGGAGTTTGTCCCCACAAATGTATGGGGACCAAGTAAGGGGCCGTCAATCTCCAGATCTAGGTATTATGTACCATTCATTGATGATTGTAGTAGATGGAACATATTTTACTCCATAAAGCATAAAGATGACTTATGTTTCAAAACGTATGTAGATCTTTTGGAGAACCAAATAGGTGAAAACCTAAAAGGTTAGATGGAGGGGGAAAATTTTTCTCCCATGAATTTCATTCTTGTCTCAAAGAGAGATCGGTCAAAAGAGAAATTACTTCTAGGTATACTCTTGATCCGAATGGAGCACTAGAGAGAAGGAATAGAACAATTGTGGAGGTTGCAAGATCAATGCTAAATGAAAAGAAACTTCCCAACTATGCGTGGGTAGAGATAGTATCAATAGCTACATATCTAAACAATAGGCTTCCATCAAAGGCTCTGGATGGCATGACACCATATGAAGCATGGAATAGAAGAAGACCTAGCTTTGACCATTGCAAAATATTTGAGTGCATAGCATATGTACACATACCTTCACATATTAGAGGAAAATTAGACCCTAAGGCAAAAGAAAATGTGTTTTCATTCGCTATGATCTTAATCAGAGTTATAGGTTGTACAATCCAAGTTTCAAAGGTTTCATTGTAAGTAGAGATGTTGAGTTTGATGTAAACAAGTCATGATTTGAAAATGATTGCAGGAAAATCAAACTTCCTTATGACCCAGAGGAGGACTTTCCAACCTTATCAAAAAGGAACGAGCACACACTTGAAGCATCAAGGGAATTTGATGATGATCAAACATTTCTATGATGGTTGTAGAATAGATTCAATGCTTGGGAATGCTCGAGGACTTGCCTCCTCATTGGTCAGGACCCTTCTCACCTTGAGGAGCTTAGATGGCACAATGGCAATAGCCTTAGGAAAATTCTAAGATTGAAGAAGGATGTGGAATTTCATGTCATGCTCAATAGGAAGTGGTGCTTGGATGTCCAACTAATATACATTCCAACCATGATGAGTTGCAAGTGCACAAATGCTATGAACAATAGTCATTCGACATGTAGGAGCAAAGGTCTCATCAAAATCAATGCTTCTTTCCTGAGCATAACCCTTTGCAACAAGCCTAGCCTGTCAACTGTTCCATCAGGTTTATGCTTCAGCTTGTATACCCACTTAGTGCCAATGGCCATCTTGCTAGGAGGCAAGTCACATAAACACCAGGTACCATTTTTCATGATAGCATCATATTCAGATTGCATTGCAGCCATCCAATGTTCAGAATTTTGTGCTTCATCAAACCAAACAGGCTCAGTCTCATCATAAAAACTAGATGCAGTCATAGCATAGCAATCTCATGAAAAAGAGGAACTATAAGAGCCTAAAAGAGTATGATATGACAAACGTGCATCTAATTTTCTATCATGCAAAGTCTGCACCAGCCATTTTGGCATAATTTTTGCCCTCTCATCAACAAGTTCATCATGTATGCATCAGAAATAGAATGATCTACATCATCACATGAAACCTGCATTGGCTAAGAAGTTGCCTCATTAGGACCAGCACTAGACTGCTCACCTGTAAAAGAGACAACAAAGTATCATACATCTCTTTGGAGCTAACAGATGTCTCCTTTGTACATGAAAGTAAAGTTTGAACAGCATCTTCCATAGAAACATCACGGCTAACCAAAATGTGTTCAATTTGTGGATGATACATATGATATGTTGGAGATAGATGTCTGCGGAAGCACACGAGTAGCACAAGGAAGAAGAAGAAGCTTGGTGCACAACACACAATATTGAATGTATTACTAGAGAATGTACAAAGATAAGTAGCCCATTAGGGCAATAGGCATATATACAAGCCGGGGGAAAAAAACCTCCTAAAGAGGGAAAAAAGTGCCCTGACGGTCCTAGAGTGTTCACACACATCACTACCTAAATATATCAACAAATCCCCCCTAGGAGTGATGCAATGAACAAGTAGCTGGCACTCATGTATAAGGAAGTGTCAAGCTAAGTGGAAATCACTCCACAAAAGGAAGTAAGACAAAAGCTTTGTGGAAAGCTTCAAACTTCTCCCTAGGCAGAGCTTCGTGAAAAGGTCTGCAATGTTCTCCTGCGTGGGCACATATGCCAAGCTAATCTCCCCAGCAGAGAACCTCTCCCTGACATAATGATAATGCACTTAAATGTGCTTAGTGCGAGCATGGAAGACAATGGTCCTCACAACTACCAATGCGCTCTGACTGTCAGTGAAGATGGTGGTGGCAGAAGACTGACAAACACCCAAATCAGCCATAAGGCATCTGAGCCACACACACTCAAGAGTCACTTTGAAAGCTACCCTATACTTAGCCTCACAACTAGAAGTGGCCATAGTAGGCTGCTTCTTGCTTAACCAAGATGTACATGAGCTACTAAGCATGAAGCAGAAGCCACTAGTAGACACACGAGTGTCATAGCAACCAACCCAGTCTGAGTCACAAACAACATGCAAATCTAGCGGTATTGATCCCCCCTTGGGATAAAACAACCCAAGTAGCTGAGTACCACTCAAGTAGCGAAAGTTGCGCTTAACCGCCTGCCAATGCTTGACACCTGGGGCAATGCATAAACCTACTCATCTGTGAGATAAAACACTGAATATCTGGCCGAGTAATGCATAAGTAAATCAGGCATCCAACAACCTGTTGATAGAGGATAGCATCAAATGCATCTCCAGCATCATGAAGACTCAATCGTAAACCTGTCTCCATAGGAATGGCAATAGGCTTACAATCTTCAAGGCCAAAATGTTGCAATAATGTGTCAATATATTTCCTTGGACACAAAGCCATTCCACCATCAACTTGCATAAACTGAATGCCCAAATAGTGATGTAAATGTCCCAAATCAGACATCTCAAATGAGGCATGCAAATCAGCCTTAAAATCAGCAATATGCTTCTCAATAGGATCAGTGAGCAGCATGTCTTCAACATAGATAACAATGATCAGAAGCACACCATTAGCACGCTTGACATATAGGGTGCTTTCAGTTGGACTATTCTGAAAACCATGTGCAATCAGATAGGCATGTATCTTCTCATACCAATTACGTGGTGCTTGCTTTAAACCATATAATGCCTTCTTTAACCTGCACACCTAGTTTTCATGCCCTTTCTACACAAAGCCTTGGGGCTGAAAAACATACACTTTGTTTGTTGTTACCCTTTGAAGTTGTCCTCTCCAATCATTTTAGCATAAAGAATCAACAATACATCTTACATTTGTCAATCCGGGAAGTATACAAAGACCACAACCCCTTCTAGATGATGGAATCCAAAAAATAAGAGAAATATGAATGAATTTCTGAGAAATGATGAAGATGAAGAGACTTTTCTAGGGTTTTGATTATCTTGAGCAATACTGCATCATTTCCAATGATCTTGGTGCCTAAACTGTGTTATTTTCTCAACAGAACACAATTATGAAGTCAAATCTCAAAAATGATACCTGTAACCTTCAGATGAGACAATCACGATTCTGTGACAATTGATAATTTCCATCTCCAGTTCTATTCTTCAGCACTTTCTCACTCCATTCATCAAGAATCACCTCTCTTCATACACATTAATCAGAAATACACAATAGAAGCTTGCAAATTCCATGGATCACACATAGAATAGACTCAACAAATCTAAAGAAAGTACTTGAAAGGAAGAAACACGACTTCTGCAAGGAGAGCTCTTCAAATTACTTGGATAGCACAAATAATACAACCAACCCTCTTGAAATAGAGGAAATTATCTTTTATACATTTTCAAGTGTCCCTTTTCACACTTGATTTTTGGTCCTTTTCCCTTCTAATCTAAAAATATGCTATCAAAGAGCTTCCAAAAATTCTAGAAAAAATACATATGATTCTAATTTACATGAGGAAGACTCTTCCTCATTTTTACATCATTTGCATAAACATTTCTACAATTTTTTTGACATTTTACAAATATTTCTCTTCAAAAAATGCTTCTTCCAACATTCTTCCCCTCCTAGACTTTTTAGCTCCTGACAAAAAATTCTTGCTGGTAGATAGTGAGAGCTTCCTTTAGTTCTTTTATCTTGGATATACCTGTAACAATAGATCATGGCTTTTTCTTTCTATGATGTTCAATTTATTCACCATTTCAAATAATGCTTTTCTCCATTGTACAGATGCTTCTGGTTTATATATCACGTCTTTGATGGAATCTATCCTGCATTCCTTCTTTCCCAAAAGACTATCCAATCCCTTCTCCTTGCTACCGAACAATAAGCTGGATTGATTTTTAACTGAATGGGTGCCTCTTTCCAAATCTTTCTGCATTCTTTGTTAGCATCCAACCACCTATTTCTCCATTTAGGATTGGCTTTTTCAAATAATTCCTTTGTCACATTGATGTCTTCTTCATATTTTAAATACTTGTTTGGTGATAATCCCACCCTCGCCAGCTGATAATTTTTAATGCTTTCAATAATCATGCAAAACGTATACCTAAGCCATCTGCTGCCCAATGGTGTTGATCAAGATTTATCCCTTTGTTTAAAGCAAAATTAACAATCTGTTCCTCATATTCATTATGCATTTTTCTAATAAATTCCATTCTAGATTATCTGTCTGTTAGAAGTCTCTGAACAAACTCCTCTGAGCCTACTCCTCTACTGGTGTTTTGTTTTCTTGTTCATCAAAATGTTGAGTCCTGTTATCATCTCCCCCTTCATACTCTTCTGCTTGTGTGGTCTCTATCTGTTCTTCAACTTGGCTTTGTGGCTTTTCCAATTTTGTCTGTAACTCTTCCACCATCATTATTAAATTTCTATTTTGAGAGGTCCATAATTCTTTTTCTGACTTCCACTCATTTCTTTCTTTTTCTATATCCATATGTAACTTATTATATCCTCTCATTGAAGTAGCAGCATGTACACTAGCTTGTTTTTCCAACTCCTTAGCTTCCTTTAGTTTTGCTTGTAGCCTTAGAATTTCTCTGTTCAACTCCTCCTTCTCATCTTGTGTTATCTATACAGTCTTGCTCTCTTCTTTTATCTGGCCTTCTTCCATTAATAACCTGTTTATTTCTTCATTTGCTTTGACCATAATTTGATATGAACTCTGAAGTGTTCTATATCTTCCTTCAATTTTCTTCAGCTCCAATTCCATTTTGCTGCTATGCTCTATCTGCTCTGCACACTTCTCTTCAAGATATTGGATTTTGTTTTGTTGTTGAACCTCCAATTCTTCCAAGGAAATTATTCTGTTGGTCAATTCCTCATTTCTCTCCTGTACAATCCTCAATTGTTCTACTAACTGTTCCTTTTCTCTCTTTTGCTCATTAATGATTCTACTGCCTTTTACAAATTCTGATTCTGCCACCATTCCTGATATAATCATATTTCTACTTGATGGTCTGAATTGTTCTATATTGCTCATAATAACTTTACAAGCAGATCTTATATTCTTGGGTATCCTTTCCAACCCAGCTTCTAATTCCATTTGTCTTACTTCTATCTGCTTTTCTTCTTTACAGTCATTCTCTTCTTCATCTTCTTCCTCATATTCTATGACTTGGTTCTTTTGTTCTTCATAACCCTTATCTGTTTTCATTTCTTCTTTTTCTGCAATATCTTCCTCATACACTAATGTGTGATCCTCCTTTTTCTCTCCTGATGTTTCTTTAATTAATCCCTTTCTTCTGCCTTCTTTTTCTCCATTCCTTGTTGTTCCTCTTCAAGGATAAGTCCTTTCTTTTCCTGTACTTCCTTATCCTGAGTTAGGATTGAATCGATCTCCCCAGAGGGCTTTATTTGATCATTGACTATCTGCTCCTTTTGTCCTTCCTCTTGCTCATCTATATCCATGAGATCCAAGTCTTCTTCTTTTCCCTGTTCTTCTGTAGTTGTGAACTCCTCATTATGATTCAAATCATAAAGTATGTCTTCTATACTTTGGTTTATTTCTTCTGCTGTATTTCCTTCATTGACCTCTTGTAAATTCTTCTTTTCCACTACTTCCTCTGTTTCCTTGATTTGATCTTTGTCTTTTTTCTTGTGCACTGAACTACATAATTGAGCTTCCTTTTCTGTTTCTAGCTTTTCCTCGTTAAATTTGAAGTAGGTTTGATGTGAGGGTTTTGTCCATATTGTCTTAAACCCTGAATCTACTAATCCACAGCTGAACTCCTTCCTTACTTCAATCTCCTCTTCCATCATTACTGCTTTACCTTTTAGTAACCTTTTCTCTTCTCCAGGACTAACCTGTTTTGCTACTTCTTCTTGGACCTGTTTTCCTTGTGGCTTCTCATTCAAGTCTTTTGGTGTTTTATTTTTTTCAGATGCTTGTACTATCACAGTTGGTGTGCTAGGAATTGATAAATTCAAGCTTTTCAACAGAAAATTTTCAATGTCACTTTCTGAATCTGAAGAGAACTTGGAAGATCCAGCTATCCCTGATTTGTCCATTCTTGGTTCTTCTATAGCAATGGATTCCTCTTGCTTTTTTTCTTCTACTGTCACTTTTTCTGTCTCCATCCTTTGTACAGGTTCTACTACTGATTTTCCTTTATTTTTCTTGGTCAACTTCCTTTTCTGTACAGGTTTCTTCTGAACCTTCTTCTTTACTACAACTGTAGTTCTAGTTTCAGGGGGTCCTTGTAACTCTTTGAAATAGGCTAACAGTTCCACTTCTTTTTTGACAAAAACTTCCTCGGTTTCTGCTGTCATCATCTGATCATGTAGCTCTTCATAGTGTTCCACTTCTTCTTGGATCCAATCAGTTGCTTTACAAGAGTAGTCCTCCAACATCTTCTGATACTAAGCTTCATATACTGCCCTTTTATTATTCCCTTGAGTCAATTAAGTATACAATTGCTCTTAACTTGTCTGAGATGGATGAGGTTCATTTGAGGACTGAACGTCCTTCTGAGCCACTTTATGCTCTTCCTTGGTTGCTTCCACCTGTTCCAATTCGACCTTTCTCGGATCCACTCTTCTTTTCTTTACAAGAATGACTTCTTCTGAGATTCCCTTTCTTTTCCTTTCTGCCTCCCTCATGCTTGGTTGGGCTTCTGTTTCTCTTACAGTCATAATTTTAGAAGGACTTTTGATTCCTGTCATCAAACTTCTGAAGTATTGGGCTTCTGGAGCCAATTGTAATTGATCATCCATCCCTAGAACATGATATATAATTCTTGTTAAGAATTGAGCTCCATTCATGTACTTCATTTGCTCCCAATGTTTGGTTGCTTCCTTCAATTGCTCATGTATGTATGGAGTTACATCCATCACTCTAAAAGGCTTGGTTTTGTCCTTATTATTGAACATGATCAATGTTACTGGTTTGTGTGGCATGGTGTATCTAGGTAGTTTTGGAAAACAAAAGTATTGCAAGAACATTCTGATAGCATACTCCTCATTCTCTTTTCCTTTAAAATCAAGAAATTTGGAATATCCTGCATATGTAGCTTTAGTTTTCTTGACAAAACTGTTGTCCAACTTGGTTCCCATGGTATAAAACTGGAGGGCTGCCCTAATATGCTCTGCTGTTATAGTAATGTTCACTTCTTGGTTTTCTTTGTTCTTGATAGTACACCTGAAATATGCCTCATTGCCCTTCCCAACTTCTAGCAAACTGTTCATCACCTATGCCACTCTTTCAAAGTCTATGAAGAATAAGGGTTCATCCAACAACCTGTGTATTCCTACTGCTTTCCATCTTTTGTAATTGACTGCAATTCTTTGGAATTTGTAAAATTCCTGGCACAACATGGTGTACTTGTAACCTCCAACTCCCACAGTAAAAATATGATGACCAATGATACCCAAAGTTTCCTTGAGCTCCTTGACTACCTTCTCTGCTTCTGGAATTTCCTGCTCTTCATCAGACTCTAGATCCACCTCCTCTACTGCAGCTTCACTGTCCAAGAACCAATGTCCTCTAGACAGAGTGACTGAGTCTGCTTTGAAATCATGGATTGGTAGTTCCTTTGGATTCACCATTCTGGTGAAAATATAGCATCACACAAAAGAGAACTCCACCCACATGAGTCTCAAGAAGCATAATTAAAATCACATTGACCTTGAGTTGTAATAAAAAAAATGGAAACAAGACTTAGACAATTCCTGACTTTCCTATTTGTATCACAGATAAGAACTCAATTGAAGTGATCATTACATGTGTGGCAAGATGTCTAGTGCTCTCTTTTCTTCTGTCAGCTTTTATAAAGAAAGGAAATATTTGAAAAAAGAAGAAATTTGGAAAAAAATTGAATGAAAAAATAGACACCTGCTACATTACCATCTATGTCTTGCTTGTGCTGTATAACTTATATAATTAAAAAAGAATTATAAAAGAAAAATGGATAATTTTTCTCTCTTTTTTTTAATAATAATAATAATTTTTTTTAATAATTTCCTCCACTTCCTTTCTTCCCCTCCTATTTCTCTTCTTAGAAAAAGGATAAGGTAGAACAAATTGAAATAATTTCCAAGATGTCATAATTTCTTCTCTGTAAAACTCTGAATTTCTTATAAAAAATCCTAAATGTATATCAGATAATCATGTTCTTTTTCCATTGAATCAAATCTGATTTTTTTACCCAATAATATTTGATCCTTGTTGACCCTTTTCTAGGGATAAAACCATCTTCTTTTGATAAGCTGTACTTGGAATTTTTTGGCTTCCATATCCATTTAGTTCTGGGAGTTTGTTTTGATGAGCAGTGCTTGTGTGTACTCTGTTTCCACATTCTTCCTGTTCTGATGCCTTGATGCTTCTTACTATTCCATAGTTGCCACCTTTCTTCTGTCTCTTCACCATCTTTTGTTCCTTCATTTTCTCCTATTTTTTATTGAATGAAGCTTGATCATAAAGTGGTTGTATTGGCAATACCTTTGTAACTTCTAATGAAAAAGTAAATCCTTCTAGGCTTGAGTCATGAATATCCTGTTGATCTTTCTGTTCTTCATTACTCCACAAAAGCATTAAAAACCTTTTGTCATTTACTCTCAACTTAAGCTTCATTTTCTCAAAATCCAAAATTACTTTACCTTGCCTTAGCCATGGTTGTCCCAAAATCAATTTCTCAGTCATCATGTGATCTGGCCATTCTTCACAATCTATTCTCATATATTCTTCATTGAACTTAACTTCAATAGAAGGTGAAGACATGCTTTGTATTATCCGTCCTTCTAAGGTTTTGATAAATGTTTTGCTTTCAATCCTTTTTAGATTAAACTTATCCAACAAAGCTGAACTGATCAAATTGTGCACCTGAATCTATCAAAACTTTGATTATTTCATCCTGAAAATTCATTGTTATAACAAGCAAATGTTCTCTTTCTCTTAGAGGTGTTTCACACAAAAGGACTTCTCTAAGATCTCTGGTTTTTCTTATCCTTTCCTTTGCCTCCTGTTGAGCCTCCTTTCTAATGTTTTCCTCTTCTTCTTTCCTATTTTGCGCTTGATGTATTCTTCTCCATTCAGAAACGGTTAATGGAAGATCATACCTTTTTACTCTACATCCACTTATGAAATTTGGCATGATTTCTCCATCTAAATTAGCTAGTTGGATAGCCCCACTGTTACTTATTTGATGGATAATATAAGGCCCATGTCCTTTTTTCTGAAATTTCTTCTGATGTTCTTTTACTGTGTATGCCAAAACTAGATCTCCTTCTTGTAAGTCCTTCTCTTTAATATGAACATCATAATAAGCTTTTTGCCTTTTCTTGTCTGCATATATGCTTATGATTGCTTGACAGTCTAGAGGCTCCTAGTTTTGCTAGTTCCACCACTCTATCAGATAATTCATGTCCAGTCCACTTGTATTGACTACCTACCCTTAGTGTTGGAATAAGGAATTCTATAGGGAGAACTGCATTTTGTCCATATACCAGGTTAAATGGTGTGGTTCCTAGTGCAGTTTTGTATACCACTCTGTAGGCCCATAGGACATGATTAAGTTGTAAATCCCAATCATTCCTATTTGTGTTTACCAATTTTGACAATACGGTGCAAAGTACTTTATTAGTACTTTCTGCTAATCCATTGGCTTGTGGGTGATATGGGGCTGACTTTCTATGATTGATCATGAAATGCTCAGTTATGTTTTCTATGATTTGTTTCAAAAAATGAGTCCCCCTATCACTTACTAATTCAATTTGTAATCCATTTAGGTGATGATATTTTCATAGAGAAATCTAGCAGTGGTCTGAGCATCATTCCTTTTTGTAGCCTTGGCCTCTGCCCATTTAGTCAGGTAATCTGTGGCTACTACTATGTATTTAGCATGGGACTGTTTTGCTGGAGGATGTATGGGTCCAATGAAATCCAACCCCCATTTACGAAATGCTCTTGCTGAAATCAGTGGCACTAGTGGCATATTGTCTCTTTTATTTGGTTGACTCACCCTCTGACAAATGTCACATCTTTTCACATATGTTCTTGCATCAGGAAATAGATTTGGCCACCAATAACCAGAGAATAATATGAGTTTAGCAGTCCTATCACTTGAAAAATGTCCTCCTGCCACTCCAAAATGTGTCATTTCTAACATTTCCATATATTTATCTTCAGGAACACAGATTCTTAAATACCCATCCATCCCTTTCTTGTACAATTGATCTCCTATCAGTTGATACTCTTTAGAAATCATTTGTAGATTCTTTGAGTCTGCACTATCTCTTCCTATCTTTCCTTTCTTATTTCTTTTCAACTCCTCAATTATGTTTGCACTCCAATCTGGATAATTCTGAAACCAGTGTAAGGTTATAACTTCTGAATCTCTCCAGGATTGGCATTTCTAGCAGTTGGAAATATACTTTTTTACATCTTGAATCTTATTAGGCCAATGTACTCCCATCCTATTGAGATTACTTAAGGTGACTATCATGGAAGGATGAGTACAAGGGTTCCAATAGTGAGCTCTTCTCAGATATTCCTGTTGCTCCTCTTCCGGAGTACAATATTCCAATATGCCCATATGATTGAGATGATACAAATGCCCAGCCAGCAGCATAAAATTTCTACTTTGTAATACCATATGTGTGTTGTTTCCAAATGTTCTGCAGGGTCCCATAGTTAGCAACGGTACTAAAGTCATGGCCCATTCATGAATACTTTCTACTTTGAATAGATATGTATCTGGAAAGTCATCATCTAAAGGTGAACTTGGCTCTTTAGCTTGGATTCTGGACAAATGGTCTGCTCTCAAATGAGTCTTTCCTTGTCTAACCACTATCTCAAACTCAAACTCCATCAGTAGAAGAAACCATCTGACTATTCTACCAATGTGACAAGGTTTGTTTACTAGCTAGAGTAAAGCTTGGTGATCCACAAAGAATTTAAACTTGTTGGCCAAAAGGTAATGTCTATATTTTTTTACAGCAAATATCATTCCCAACCCTTCCCTCTCAGTGGTTGTGTAATTTTTCTCTGCCAAATTCAGTTGCCTACTAGCATAAGCAACTGGAAAGTCTAATTTGCTCCCTTCTATTGGTTGTGCCAACACACATCCCAAAGCATAATTTGAAGCATCCACATGGACATGGAAAATTTTATCCCACTGTGGGGTTTTTAGAATTCGTGCTGTTACCAAACAAGTTTTTAGAGTCTCAAAAGCTTGGTCACACTCTTTGGTCCACTCAAATTTTGTGATTAAGGCATACAAAGGTTTTGCAATGTCAACAAACTTGTGTACAAATTTTCTATAATACCCACAATGTCCCATGAAAGTTTAAAGTTCCTTTACATTTGTTGGCCTTGGAAGTTCCACTATGGCCTTAATTTTTATTTCATCTGTTGAAATTCCATTTCTAGAAACTATATGACCCAACATTCTCCCTTGCCTAACAAAGAACACACATTTTCTGGGGTTAAACATACTCTGTATGTTCTACATTTTTTGAATATATTTTCCAGATCCTTCAAATGATCTTGTCTTTTTAATGAAAAAATGCAAAGATCATCCACATAAATTTCCATGATATTTCTAAGGAATTCCTTGAATATGTGACACATTAGTCTTTTAGAAGTTGCTGGAGCATTGGTTAACCCAAAGGGCATAACTGTAAAAGCATAAATTCCCCATTCTGTAGAAAAGGCAATTTCATGTTGGTCTTCCAAGGCTATGGGTACCTGATTGTATCTAGAAAAACCATCCAAAAAACTATAGACCTCCTTTCCTGCAACTCTTTCCAAAAGATGGTCTGTTATGGGCAATGGGTAGCTATCTCTTATAGTTGCAGCATTCACCTTTTTCAAGTTAATGCATACCCTGAGTTTCCCATTCTTTTTTGGTACTACAACTATAGGAGATATCCATTCTGTATACTCAATCTCATAGATGAAATTGGCAGCTAGGAGCTTGTCAATTTCTTGCTTTATTTTGGCAGAGTATTTGTCATTGAATGTGTAATGTCTTTGTTTGCTAGGCTTTGCATCAGGTGTAATAGGAATCTTATGCTCACATATTTTAGGGTTAATTCCTTTCAAATCCTTGTAGCTGTAAGCAAACACATCCCTATAGTTTCTGGCCAAATTTCTTAATGCTTCCTCCTCTTGATTTGTCATATCATTAGCTATTACAATATGTCTTTCTTCCCCCCCTTCCTGGGTGATCATAACCCTCTTAGTTTGTTCCTCATTGTCATATGCCTCTCCTCTTTTCTTTTCTCTCTTTGGTTTCATTTTTAGAAGTAGTCTGTCTTCTACTTCATAGGTCTTGAAATTTGCAGGTACATCAAACTGTTGATCTTTGTTTGTTATTTTCTCATTTTTTCCATCCTCTTGGTCTTTTTCTATTTCCTTGCGTTTGTTTTTTCTATATTTGCCTGAGATTTTGTCTTTTATTGCATCTGTAGCTTCTACTTCTTCCAAATATTGTGTTTTACTATTTTTCAATATCATTTCTTCTTCTTGGTCTTCTTCTATTTTTGATACCTTTATCATTTGTATTCCTATGTGAAGATATCATATCCTTCTTCATTTTGGAAATTCACTCCCACATACACATCATTGGCTAGATCCATGGTAGCCAAAATCTGGTTCCAACCATAAGGCTCAAATTCTTCATCTTTGAAGTTTTGTGGTATATAGCTCTCGTCCTGTAATTTTCTTCCTTCTACACAATCTTCTTTTCTTAATCTTCTTTTTCTATTTGTAAGGTTTCTTATCACATTGCACTTCCATATTGATGATTCTATTTCATTCTGATCTTCAATCTCTGATTCTTCACTTAATTCTTGATTTTGATGTATTTTGAACCATTCTTGAGGGGACATGTCACAATATTGACCATTTCTTAGATTCACTCTGGTTATCCTTCCTTTGCTCTAAAGATATAGGCAATCATTACCCCAACTTGCACAATTTGCATTTGTCTCATAAATGGTCTTCCTAGGATGATTTCATATGAAGTGGATTGTGCAAATTCTGTTAGTATATGATCAATGTCTACCCCTCATGATTGTATGCACATTTTGTAAGGCCCCCTTTATGAGGAGAAGCCAAGCGTGCATTACCCAATTGATGGGAATCCCAACTTGAATGTTGGATGAAGGTCATATTGGACCATGTAAGGTATTATAAGGAAAGGGAGTTACCAGGGTCCCCAATTGTGGGGTCCGGGGCAGCGGTGAGCAGCATCGGCTGGGGGGTCCAAGGGGGCCAGCGGCCCCCCTGGCTGGGGGGTCCCAGGGGTCCATGGAATATTCCCTGTCGGAGTCAGAAATCATTTATATTTGTTAGGTCGGTTCAACCAGTCTAAGCCGTGTATGGCAATTACGCGGGCGGTGGCCGCCCACGCTCTACCGCCCATGTATAGCCGTCCATGGCAAGCCACCCATGATCCTATATATACATGACTTCTACACTACCTAAGACATTGAGTTGAGCCAGCATACCTCTACCTTGTATCTCCCTATCTAGAGTTGTCTAGATCACCATTTAAGCTCTACCTTGAGAGCGCACGGGTGGACAACGCCATCATCTTTGTACTTGCTGCTAGTAGAAAATTGTTGAGATTCTCCTTTATCTGTTATCTTCTCTGCTATTGCTCCTGTGTTATATTGCGTAATTATTGTCTTACATGGTATCAGAGCTGTAAGGTTCGAATAGCTTGAGAAGTATCATTATTTTAGCCTACTAGCAGACTAGAATATTAGTAGATTATTCGAGTGATTACATGATGGCTTCATCGTCGAACACTAGTCTTGGTGCTTCAGCTAATGTTAATGCTGCACCTATTCGAATTCGTCCACCTGCATTCACTGAAGGGAAGCTGGATGGAACCAACTATACACTCTGGAAGTTCAAAATTTCTGCAATTTTGGACTCCTATGAATTAATTGACACTGTCATGGGACCGATGGGATTGGATCCAGAGCCTATACCAGTTGAAGATCCAGCAAATTCAAGATTGATGATTCAGCCAGATCCAGATCTTCTACGAGCTTGGAAGAGGCGGAATGTTGATGCATTATGTGCGATTGTCACTAGTGTAAGTGATTCTGTGCTTACTTTAGTTCAACATACTGCTAAAGCACACGAGGCTTGGGGCATATTGGCTCGACAATATAAGACCAAGAACCACACTAGGATACAGAATTTAGAAAATTAGTTGGAAAATGAAAAGCATTCTGATTCTGAAAAGGCTGAAGATTTTATCAAACGGATAAAGCATCTTCAAGATCAATTGGCTGCAGTTGGTGTTGTTATAACACCAGAAGAGCTGGCTCGAAGATCTGTACGTGTTCTTCCAGCAAAGTATGATGGATTAGTAACAGCCCTTAACACTCAGGTAAGGCCAACTCCTCTTACATTTGAAGAGTTTTGTGCCATGCTTTTAGAAGAAGAGATGCGGCTGAAGAATCGGCAAAGTACAACTGATGCTGCATTCTCAGCAAATGCAAAAGGTAAAGGCTCTTCAGAGGGATCAAAGAAGAAGCCAAAGAAGAAAAAGTTCACAGGAAGTTGCTTCTATTGTGAAAAGAAAGGCCATGCCATCAAGGATTGTAGTATCTCACCTTGTGCCTATCAAAAGACAGGTTAAAGTTGAGGAGGAGGAAACATCTGATGGAGAAATTTCCTCAATAAAAAGCCAACCAGTTGTAGCTGCACAGCGTAAGCCACTACCGAAGTGGGCACAACAGCTCTTTGATGATCACAATCCACATGTAGATATACCAGAATCATCATCGGATGGATTACGAAGATCAAAGAGAATAGAGGAGCAAAGAAGAGCCTCAGAACACATTGTTAACATGGCTCTAATGGCAGATATCATGGGTTCGATAAAGGAACCTACCACCATTGAAGAAGCCATTGATGATCCAGGTTGGAGAGCGGCAATGCAGTCTGAGTATGATAGTATACTCAAAAATAATACATGGGATCTAGTCGACTTGCCGCCAAAGAAGAAGGTAATAGGTACTAAATGGATTTGGAAAGCTAAGTATAAAGCTGATGGAACATTAGAAAAGTATAAGGCACGATTAGTTGCACAGGGTTTTTTCACAGATTGAAGGATTTGATGTTCAAGAAACTTTTGCACCAACAGCACGCATGACAACTATTCGGACGGTACTTGCAATAGCTGCACAAAAGTCCTGGCCTATTTTCCAGATGGATGTCAAATCTGCATTTTTGAATGGTCACCTCAAGGAGGAGGTATATGTATCTCAACCACCAGGTTTTGAGGTGCCCAGTTCAGAAAATAAAGTTTGCAGGTTGAAGAAAGCTTTGTATGGACTTAAGCAAGCTCCACGGGCTTGGTACCAACGAATAGATCATTTTTTTCAAAAATATGGGTTTTGAAAGAAGTACTTCTGATGCTAACTTGTATGTAACGAAAAGGGATAGCAAGCTAGTTGTTGTCATTGTATATGTAGATGATTTGATCATTACAGGAGATCATCAGGAACTCATCAATCAAACTCGGATCAGCTTGGGAACTGAGTTTGAAATGACAGACTTAGGTCTACTCCATTTTTGTCTGGGAATTGAAGTATGGCAAAGGAAGGATGGCATTTTCATCTCACAACAAAAATATTCCAAAGAAATTCTCAAGGCATTTGGAATGATGGACAGCAAACCAACTAGCACACCTATGGAGGTAAATCATAAGCTATCTATGGATGATAACATGCCTGATGTAGATGCTAAGAAGTATAGGAAGCTCGTTGGAAGTCTTATTTTTCTGTGCAACACTAGACCAGACATTTGCTATGCTGTTGGAGTGTTAAGCAGGTTTTCCAACAAACCTAAGGAGAGTCACTGGAATGCTGGAATGCGAATTCTAAGGTACATTGCAAGAACCTTGGATTTTGGTATTTTGTATACCACAGGTGATACACTCCAAGGATATTGTGATTCAGATTGGGCTGGAGATTGTGATTCTAGAAAATCAGTTTCTGGATATTGTTTCTCACTTGGTTCAGGAATACTTTCTTGGGTAAGTAGGAAGCAACCAACTCTCGCACTCTCCTCCACTGAAGCAGAGTACAAAGCAGCTTGTTTTGCTTCTTGTGAGGCAGTCTGGTTAAGGAGAATTCTTACAGATCTTGGCTTTCCATCAAATATGCCAACTGTACTCAAGTGTGATAATCAAAGTTGTATGGCTATTGCAAAGAACCCAATATTTCATGCTCGCACCAAGCACATAGAAGTACAGTACCATTACATTCGTGAGCTAATTGAAGATGAAATTGTGGAGCTAGAATATTGCCCAACAGAGGCAAATTGTGCTGACATATTCACTAAAGCACTTGGAAGAGAGCAGCTCAACAAGCATCTTCAACAGATGGGCATAGGACCGAGACCTACTTGATTTATCATCGGTAAACATTGAGGGGGGGTGTTAGTATATGATCAATGTCTACCCCTCATGATTGTATGCACATTTTGTAAGGCCCCCTTTATGAGGAGAAGCCAAGCGTGCATTACCCAATTGATGGGAATCCCAACTTGAATGTTGGATGAAGGTCATATTGGACCATGTAAGGTATTATAAGGAAAGGGAGTTACCAGGGTCCCCAATTGTGGGGTCCGGGGCAGCGGTGAGCAGCCTCGGTTGGGGGGTCCAAGGGGGCCAGCGGGCCCCCTGGTGGGGGTCCGGGGGCAGCGCCCCCGGCGCGACGGTAAAGGGAATATTCCATGGAATATTCCCTGTCGGAGTCAGAAATCATTTATATTTGTTAGGTCGGTTCAACCAGTCTAAGCCGTGTATGGCAATTACGCGGGCGGTGGCCGCCCACGCTCTACCGCCCATGTATAGCCGTCCATAGTAGGCCACCCATGATCCTATATATACATGACTTCTACACTACCTAAGACATTGAGTTGAGCCAGCATACCTCTACCTTGTATCTCCCTATCTAGAGTTGTCTAGATCACCATTTAAGCTCTACCTTGAGAGCGCATGGGTGGACAATGCCATCATCTTTGTACTTGCTGCTAGTAGAAAATTGTTGAGATTCTCCTTTATCTGTTATCTTCTCTGCTATTGCTCCTGTGTTATATTGCGTAATTATTGTCTTACAAATTCAACTATGGCAAAAGTATGCTCTATTTCTATTCCACATATTTCCACAATCACCTTTTCCCATATTCCTAGGGGTTTTTCTATGTGTCCATCTGCAAGTTGTAATCTCATTTTAGTGGGTATTAATTCATTTTTTCTCCATCTTTCCCAAGTTTGTTTAGTCATAATGGCCACACCTGATCCACTATACAATATAGCTTTGGCATGATTTTTACCAAATTGTATTCTCAGAGTTGAGTTTCCTTCTTCTCCTTCACAATATCCTCCTATTTTATCAATAGGAATGTACAACAACTCCTCCAATTCTTGTTGTTGTGGATCAAAATTCTCAGGTATTGCTTCCCACTTTTTCATATTGTGATGCAAGTGAGGATTTTGTTTTACCAGTTCTTCCATTGTGGTGTGGTATAAAATTGTACATTGCTTGTCTATATTGATGTGGAAGGTTATTTGTGCATTATCTTCCAGATCAAGAGTTTTCCTTGTTTCTGTTGCATTTGCTTCCCCAACTGTTGTTGGACAATTGTCAGATTCCCTCATTTTAAGTTGTGTTTCTTGTATGATTTGTTTGCATCTTTGCATTCTTTCATGCTCTAAATTTGGCATAGGGTATGCCATTACATGGTCTATAGGATTTGGTCCCTCTTGAATTCTTCCCTTATATGCTCTTATCAAAGTTTCCAAACTTTGTGAATTTTTTTCCTCTTGCTGAGTTGGTTTATTCTGAGGTTGACTATTGTTTGACTGTTCTATAATCTCTCCTTCCAAATTTTTTCCATTCTCATTTTTTTCTCCCATCTCCCTTTTTGTCTGTTTTTCTTTTCCTTTGGAAATGAATTCTTCTTTTGTTCTTTAGTTGTTTCCTGTTTTTTAGCTTGTGCTCTTGTTATAGCACTTACATTTACTTGATCATGGTCACTCACTTCTTCTTGCTCCATTATGTTGACTGTTTTTAATGGTATGTTATTAGATGTGTTCTGTTGTCTTTGAGGATTTCTTGGACAATCCTTTATTAGGTGTTCCCTGCCACAATCCTTACAATAAGCTCCTTCTATCCTTAGTGTAGGAGGTTGTGGACAGTCTCTAATGAAATGTTCCCCTCCACATCTATAACAAGTTATTTTTTGACTCCCTTTAAACTGAGGTTTTTGATCGGAGTAATTATTGGTTATGTACATGAATGTAGCTGTATCCATTTCAATTCTCCCATTTCCCAAGTCTAGGGCTTGTAGTTCCGGTTCTCTCATCTCATATTCTTCCCACTCTTCCTGCTATCCTTCATTCCAATGATAATCTTCTTTGTATGCTGATCTAAGTCGTGAGCTTTCTTCTTCTATTGGTGTGTATTTGACTGGTACCACATTTGTTGGTAATGGTGGTTGTTCCCCAAGTACAAGTCTTGGTTGCTCAAAAAATCCAGATTCTCTTTGTGAATTATGTTGATTTGCATATTCTCTTTCCTTAATGGGTTGTTTATTGTAGAAGCATTCTTCTCTGGTATGTCCATTTTCTCTCCAATGTACAATATTTGAGTGTTTTCGTATCTTGCAAATGTTGTGGTTTTTGATATGGACATTGTTGTACCAAATGATTTTCTCCACAGTTATAGCATTTCTTATTTGTTGCTATCCTGGTGTTTATCAAATTTGTCTTGGTGCTAACTTCTAAGGCTTTGGCAATTGCATGTGCTAATTCTTCTGCTGGTGGGATTTTATCTTCATTTGTTCTTGGTTGATCAAATGCTAATAAATCTTGTCCCCTGTTATCCTCTAAGTCTATTGCTTCCTTAACACATGCTCCTAGGTCAGGGCACCTTCTATAATACACCAAGGTTCTTAATTAAGCACTTCTCAAACCTTCTATGAATAGAGATAATTGTCTTGCCATGGAGGGTACTTCCTCTTTGGGACATCTGTCAATGTATTGCTTGAATCTCCTAGCTGCCTCTCTGACATTTTCATCTTTTTGCTATTTAAAGCTATGTATCAAGGTAGCTATACTATGTTTTATTCCAGTTTTTGAGAATTCACCTATGAAGGCTTCTAGGAAAGATTCAATATCCGGATACATTTCGTTTCTCAAGGGAATGAACCAAGATAGTGCAGGTCCCGTTAGGGTTAGACCAAATGCTTCAAATTGCACTTTATAATCCTCGACTTCTTCTGCTCTAATTAATTGTCTAAATTCTACAGCATGAGCATGAGGATCAGAATATCCTTCATATTGAGTCTTCATGCATTTGGCTACTTGATAGGGCCTAAGCATTCTTCTCTAATTTTGCCACTGATGTCTTCTTCTCAAGGGAAAATCATTAAGTCCTTCTGCTTCTCTTTCAAAAGGGTTTGGGGAAGTATGTATTCTCCTACCTTGTTGTTGTTCACTATTATTGTGAGTTTCATGTTGTCTTGTCAAGTCTGGTTGCCCTAGGTTTTGTTCCCAAGGTCTCTTGTCTGCACATTGCCCTAAGTCATTAGAGTTTTCTAGGTCCTGTGAGAAGATGTATACACATCCCTCTCTATCCTCATATCTGCCATCCTTGAATTGTGCTACTGGTGTTATATTCAAGGGAACTTCTAAGTTTCTCAATCTAATGACAAACTTATGCATCCCATCCTGATATACATAGGTTCCAAACCTATTTGTATACATATATTTGAGAATATTTCTGTAATCACCAGTTTCAGAAGATTCATTGGTTTCATTTAAATTTTCCATATTATTTTCCTGCCCAAAATCTTTTTCTTGTAATTCTCCTATCACTGGTTCTATCTCTTTCCTTCCTAGATCTTGTTTAGGAGGTGTGTACACTTTATTACCAGATCTAAGAATCATTCAACTTACTCACAATCTTTTGAAGAAAATTGTGTTTTCCACGATTCTATGGAGAGAAACGTGTTTTTCACGATTCTGTGGAGAGAATCGTGTTTTTCACGATTTTGTGGAGAGAATCCTGTTTTTTCACGATTCTGTGGTGAGAATCGTGTTTTTCACGATTCTATGGAGAGAATCGTGTTTTTCACGATTCTATGGAGAGAATCATGTTTTTCACGATTCTGTGGTGAGAATGGTGTTTTTCACGATTCTGTGGAGAGAATCGTGTTTTTCACGATTTTGTGGAGAGAATCGTGTTTTTCACGATTTTGTGGAGAGAATCGTGTTTTTCACGATTCTGTGGAGAGAATCGTGATTTTCACGATTCTGTGGAGAGAATCGTGATTTTCACGATTCTGTTCCCAGACAATCGTGATTGCTCACAATCATTAGAAACACGATTTTCTTATGAAAATCGTGCTCTGGGAATCGCGATTTTTTGTTTTATTTCAGAGAATCGCGTTTTTGTGTTTGACTACAGAATCGCGATTCTGTGCAGATTTTGAAAATTTTTGAGGTTCTTAATTTTTAACTTTTTGTTTCTCCAAAAGAATCGCCTTATTAAAATTTTAACATGTAATAAAAGATTTTTAACAAAATTATTATTTTTTCTCAGTAAAACTCAAAATTATAAAAGTCGCGATTCCGTGATTTTTACTATTTTCTGTGTTTTCTATGGTATAATCATCATATGAGAACTTGAAATAATGCAAAAATTTATTGGGAATTCCTTACCTTGCTTGCTTGATCAAAAAACATCGAAAAGCTTTGTGGTTGCAAGAAGTCGCGATTCTGTCCACACTCTCTCTCTCTCCCTTGCTCAAATGAGCTTTTTTTCTGAGATTTCAGGGTTTTATAGACTTCACACAATCGCGATTTTGTGCGATTTTCTCAGGATTTTCACTTTTCACTTGTTCAATTTTTATCCTTAAACAATTTTATGGTTTTAATTCACAATTCCTAACTTTTCATCACAAGTCACTCCCTTTATCCCACTAGTGAAAATCGCGATTCTGTACCTAATTTTCAATTTACTCACTTGATGCTCAATTCTCACTAATATTTTGAAATTTGATTTTCTTTACTCACCCACTTTATGAAAATATCTTACAACCTCTTACCTCAATACCCAAATGTGCAAAAATAATTCAAATTCTTTTCCTTACAGAAAATCACGATCCTGTGCAGAGAATCGTGTTTTTTTTGAACTTCCTATTTTTGCAGTTTCTGATTTTTCTTTCCTCTTAGTCCTCTTCAAGATTCATCACCAACTCCAAATCACTTGTCACCTGCAATTATACACCATCAAACTCATAAGAAACATATTTTTTGAGAAATTGGACAACAACTTTCACTTATAATTATTTTTTTTCAATTTTTCAGAATTGTTTCCACTTTTTCTCTTCCACTTTCAACAATAATACTCCAGTCCAACTTTTTTTAGAAAAAATAAATTTGTTTGAATTTTTTGATGGATTTTATGAATTTTTTTAGTATTTTGCCCTAAATCAAGGTAAACACTTATTTTAGAGTTTTCTTGTTTAGAGGTCCATTAACCTTTTGTTTCATGATTGGTTATACTCTTTTATGCTTGCAATCTAATCAGTTTAAGAGTAGAGCTTCCCAAAGAAAAATGTGCTAAGAAGTGCAATTATCCATTCATGCAAAGATAAACTCAAACATTCTTCTTTTCAAGATGCAAATAAATCTTTTCTCAAGATTGTTGCTTTGCCTTTAACTAAACAAATGGATCTTTTCTATTTGCATATAGGTACTTTACATGAATTTCCTCAATCCAATCATGTCATCTTTCCCAAGATCAACAATTTCTCTTGGTACTTGGTCAAAAAGCACTCTACAAATGCAAGATAGTCACATTTTACCTTATCCTCAACTATCTTGATTCAGTTTTTCACACATTGGCACTTTACTTATAAAAATGATATGAGAAACTATCAATTTGCAAGAATTTCACCACTTCTTTATCTCAAAAGGCTATCTCTTGCTTTCTTTTCCCAAAAGACAAACAAGGAAACCTACCTTTTCATATTTCCTTTTCTTGATTATAGAGTATTACCTTTTCAATGTGTTAAATACCATCATCAATGGAAGATCCAGCAAGGTCCAACTTCAATGAAGCTTTTGCTTTAGTTCCCCGGCAACGGCACCAAAAAATGTTTGTTGTTACCCTTTGGAGTTGTCTTCTCCAATCATTTTAGCATAAAGAATAATAAATACATCTTACATTTGTCAATTCGATAAGTATACAAAGACCACAGCCCCTTCTAGATGATGGAATCCAAAAAATAAGAGAAATATGACTGAATTTCTGAGAAATGATGAAGATGAAGAGAATTTTCTAGGGTTTTGATTATCTTGAGCAATACTACATCATTTCCAATGATCTTGGTGCCTAAACTGTGTTATTTTCTCAGCAGAACACAATTATGAAGTCAAATATCAAAAATGATACATGTAACCTTCAGACGAGACAATCGTGATTTTGTGAAAATTGACAATTTCCATCTCCAGTTCTATTCTTCAGCACTTTCTCACTCCATACATCAAGAATCACCTCTCCATACACATTAATCAGAAATACACAATAGAAACTTGCAAATTCCATGGATCACACATAGAATAGACTCAACAAATCTAAAGAAAGTACTTGAAAGGAAGAAACACGATTTCTGCAAGGAGAGCTCTTCAAATTACTTGGATAGCACAAATAATACAACCAACCCTCTCAAAATAGAGGAAATTATCTTTTATACATTTTCAAGTGTCCCTTTTCACACTTGATTTTTGGTCCTTTTCCCTTCTAATCTAAAAATATGCTATCAAAGAGCTTCCAAAAATTCTAGAAAAAATACATATGATTCTAATTTACATGAGGAAGACTCTTCCTCATTTTTACATCATTTGCATAAATATTTCTACAATTTTTTTGACATTTTACAAATATTTCTCTTCAAAAAATGCTTCTTCCAACACACTTCTTCATGCAAGTCACCATTCAAAAATGCAGTTTTAATGTCCAAATGATGTACATTCCAACCATGATGGGATGCAAGTGCACAGATGCTCCGAACAGTAGTCATACGGCATGTAGGTGCAAAGGTCTCATCAAAACCAATGCCTCTTTCCTGTGCATAACCCTTTGCAACAAGCCTAGCCTTATACCTGTCAACTATTCAATCAGGCTTACACTTCATCTTGTATAACCCACTTAGTGCCAATGGCCTTCTTGCCACGAGGCAAGTCACATAAAAACCAAGTACCGTTCTTCATTATAGCATCATATTCAGATTGCATGGAAGCAATCCAATTTTTTGAATTTTGTGCTTCGTCAAATGAAACAGGCTCATTCTCATCATAGAGACTAGATGCAGCCATAGCATAGCAATGTGATGCGAAAGAGGCACTATGAGAGCGTGATCGAGTACGCTATGACAGAGGTGCATCTAATTTGCTGTCATGCAAAGCCTGTACCATCCATTTTGGCATAGTTTTTGCCTCCTCAATGTCAGGTCTCTCATCAACAAGTGCATCATGTAAATCTACATCAGAAATGGGACGATCTGCATCATCACATGAAACCTGCAAAGGCTGAGAAGTTGCCTCATTAGGACCAGCACTAAATTGTCCATCTGTAAAAAGAGGCAGCAAAGTATCATACATGTCCTTGGAGCTAACAGATGTCTTCTTAGTACATGAAAGTAATGGTTGAATAGCATCTCTCACAAAAATAACATCATGGCTAACCAGAATGCATTTAGTCTATGGATGATACAAACGATAGCCTTTACTTTCAAAATTGTACCAAAAAAAAATACATTTTATTGCTTTATCATCCAATTTTCTACGATGACACCCTCAAGCCAGAATCTATGTGGTAAAGCCTGACTCTTGACCATACACCTCGCCATCTCCATGAGTGACATGTTCTTTATTTCAGCAACTACATTTTGTTGAGGTGTATACGGCATTGTACACTGGTGTTTTATCCCACATTCAGCCAAAAATGCATTAAAATAAGAAGATGTATATTCCCTCCTTGATCAGAATGGAGGTTGCCCATTTTACATGTTGACATATTTTCAGCCAAAACCAAAAACTGTCTGAAGCACATGAACACTTTGGACTTTGCCTTCAATGGATATACCCATGCATGCCTAGAAAAATCATCGATGAAAGTCACGAAGTAAAGATAATTTCCAAAAGAATGTGTCTGCATAGGACCACATACATCACTATGTACAAGCTGCAATTTCTAAGTAGCCCGAACTGAACCATCTTTTGGAAAGGAGGAACATTGCATTCTGCCCAAAATACATCCTTCACAAACATGTTTTTTGGGTGCCTCAATTTTGGGCAAAGAGGACACCATTTCAAATTTTTGAAGGCGTAGCAAACAAGCAAAATTCAGATGACCAAAGTGTGCATGCCAAAGCTTTGCATTTGACACAGCTTGAGAGTCATGTACTGCACATGCCAAATCATTTACAGATCTTTCATAGTCCATGAGCTTATACAGTCCATGACATAAAATGCCAGAAGCAATAATCATGTCGCCATTTGATAGATCATGAACTGTACATTTGTCATCAACAAATTTCACAACCAAGCCAATCTTGGCTAATGCAGAAAATGATAACAAATTTTTCTTGATCCTTGGCACAAACAAAGCATCTGACAAAGTGAAAGAACTACCATTAGCAATAGTCAAAATGATCTTACTTGTTGGAGTTAGACGTCTGTAGAAGCACGCCAACAGCACAAGGAAGAAGAAGAAGCTTGGAGCACAACACACAATACTGAATGTATTACTAGAGAATATACAAAGATAAGTAGCCCATTAGGGAAATAGGTGTATATACAAGCCGGGGGAAAAAAACCTCCTAAAGAGGGAAAAAAGTGCCCCGACGGTCCTAGTGTGTTCACACACATCACTACCTAAATATATCAACAAATCCCCCTTGGGAGTGATGCGGTGAACAAGGAGCTGGCACTCATGTATAAGGAAGTGCCAAGCTATGTGGAAATCACTCCACAAAAGGAAGTAAGCCCAAAGCTTTGCGGAAAGCTTCAAACTTCTCCCTAGGCAGAGCCTTCGTGAAAAGGTCTGCTATGTTCTCCTGCGTGGGCACATATGCCAAGCATATGCATTCATGTATGTATGCATATGCATTCATGTATGTATGCATATGCATTCATGTATGTATGCATATGCATGCATGTATTCATATGCATGCATGCATGCATATACATGTATCCATATGCATGCATGCATGTATGCATATGCATGCATGCATGTATGCATATGCATTCATGTATCCATATGCATTCATGTATGCATATGCATGTATCCATATGCATGCATGCATGTATGCATATGCATGCATGCATGTATGCATATGCATTCATGTATCCATATGCATGCATGTATGTATGTATATGCATATGTATGCATGTATGCATGTATGCATGTATGTATGCATGTATGCATGTATGCATGTATGCATGTATGTATGCATGTATGTATGCATGTATACATGTATACATATGCATGCATGCATGCATGTATGCATATGCATGCATGCATGCATGCATATGGATACATGCATGCATGCATATGCATACATGCATGCATATGTATGTATGTATACATGCATACATACATGCATGCATGCATGTATATATGTATGTATACATGCATACATACATGCATGCATGCATGTATGTATGCATGTATACATGCATGCATATGTATGTATGTATGTATACATGCATGTATGTATGTATGTATACATGCATGCATATGTATGTATGTATACATGCATACATACATGCATGCATGCATGTATGTATGTATGTATGTATGTATGTACATGCATATGTATGCATGTATGCATGTATGCATGTATGCATGTATGTATGCATGTATGTATGCATGTATGTATGCATGTATGTATGCATGTATGTATGCATGTTTACATGTATACATATGCATGCATGTATCCATATGCATGCATGCATGCATGTATGCATATGCATGCATGCATATGCATGTGTCCATGTGCATGCATGCATGTATCCATGTGCATGCATGCATGTATCCATGTGCATGTATGCATGTATGCATGTATGCATGTGCATGCATGCATGTATGCATGTGCATGCATGCATGTATGCATATGCATGCATGTATGCATATGCATATCCCTATCTCTCTCTCTCACTCTCTCTCTCTCTCTCAAACAAAAATAAAGAGAGAAGATATTAGAAAACAAAAATATAAAGAAAGATAAAAGAGTGATATATGTTTTACTTACATTGATGTAATTTTTGAATCAAAGTTGTTAAAATCCACTTGAAATTATCCTTCATTGAATTTCCAAAGATTTGATCTCAAAAATCTCTTTCAAAACTAAAGAGAGAAGATATTAGAAAAGCAAAAACATAAAGAAAGAAAACAGAGTGATACAATATGTGCGATCTACTTACCAAAGCGTCAGATCTATAAAAATAGAGGTGTGTTTAGAGAGAGAGAGAGAGGGAAGGAGAGGGAAACAAAGAGAGAGAGAGAGAGAGAGAGAGAGAGAGAGAGAATTGTTTGACACGATCGTCAAAATCCACTTGAAGTTCTTCTTCATCGAATTTCCAAAGAATGCATCCCAAAATCTTTTGCAAGACCAAACAAAGAACATATTAGTAAAGAAAAAACATAGAAAAAGAAAAAAGAGAGAGAGAGAGAGGGAGAGAGAAAGAGAGAGGGAGAGAGAAAGAGGGAGAGAGAAAGAGGGAGAGAGAAAGAGGGAGAGAGACGGAGAGAGAGTGAGAGAGAGAGAGGGAGAGAGAGAGAGAGAGATAGTGAGAGAGAGGGAGGGAGAGAGAGAGGGGGAGAGAGAGAGAGAGGGGGAAGGGAGGGAGAGAGGGAGAGAGAGAGAGAGAGAGAGGATGACAAACAGAGTTCTGTTGTTGGCACGCGCAAACTCGAAAGCAGAAGTTCTACATTCAAAACGAGCAGAATAACGAATTTTGGGTTCGGGCCCGGTTAAAAAGAGAGCGTCGGTATAAGCATCGGTATTTCTAGAAAAGTACTGACGCATATACCGACGCCGTGATTCCGAGGCAACGTAGCTGTGATTCCGAGGCAATGCAACTTTCCCAAATTTGCCGAGGGGTATAGCGACGCCGACAGCTGCCCGTCGGTACACTGACGGTCGGTATTCCCTCGATATGTTGTAGTGTATACCTTCATTGAAGATAAATTATATAGACAGGGAGAGGATGAAAGCTTTAGGAAGTTCTTGGAAGAAGAAGAAGTGAGGGAAGTCCTTCAATCTGCACATGAAGGAACAGGTGGTGGGCACCTTCCAGAGCATATTATGAGTCAGAGGATCCTTGACGTTGGTTTATGGTGGCCTACACTATTTAAGGATGCAGATGAATGGGGGAAGGCATGTGACGTTTGCTAGAGGTGTGGACCTAAGCCAACAAAATAGATGCATAACCCCTTGATTATTTCCACTATGTGGCAACCATTTGAGAAGTAGGGGCTAGATTTTATAGGGCCCATCTACCCTCCGTCGTTTCCAAAAAGAGAGAAGTATCTATTGATAGCCACCGATTATGCGACAAAGTGGGCTGAAGCTATTGCCTCTCCTGACTACACTGCCCAAACTGTTGCTGATTTCATTTACAGTAGCATCATTTGCAGGTTTGGATGTCCACTTGAAATTTGTACAAACCAGGGTACTCATTTTGTGAATAAGGTCCTACAGGAAATTTTCAACAGGTATAGAATTCTACATAGGACTTCTTGTGCCTACTATCCAAGAGCTAATGGACAGGCTGAATCAACAAATAAGGTATTAATTTCCATATTAAGGAAGGAATGTATGTTACAGCCCACTTCTTGGGGCATTGCTTTTTAAGGTACTGTTGCGAACATTTGTTTTATGTAGGGTACAAGTTTCAAATTATGTAAATACCTTTGGGAAGTCTTCAAATACTTCAAGAAGGCTCATATTATTCATAAAATGTAGCAAAAATACCACGTGAGTTCTAGAACATGGTGAGTCAAATTAGTGAGTCACAAAGGAGCTTTAGTGGTGTCCTAGTGGAAGGTCGATGTGGCTAGTTCTCAAAGTCCATCAATACTTTGCTTATTTGAGCACTTGAGTCATGTAATTGAAAGACAATAGTTACGCAATATAACACAGGAGCAATAGCAGAGAAGATAACAGATATAGGAGAATCACAACAATTTTCTACTAGCAGCAAGTACAAAGATGATGGCGTTGTCCACCCGTGCGCTCTCAAGGTAGAGCTTAAATGGTGATCTAGACAACTCTAGATAGGGAGATACAAGGTAGAGGTATGCTGGCTCAACTCAATGTCTTAGGTAGTGCAGAAGTCATGTATATATAGGATCATGGGTGGCCTGCCATGGACGGCTATACATGGGCGGTAGGGCGTGGGCGGCCACCGCCCGCGTAATTGCCATACACGGCTTAGACTGGTTGAACCGACCTAACAAATATAAATGATTTCTGACTCCGACAGGGAATATTCCATGGAATATTCCCTTTATCGTCGCGCCGGGGGCGCTGCCCCCGGACCCCCACCAGGGGGCCCGCTGGCCCCCTGGGACCCCCCAGCTAGGGGGCCCGCTGGCCCCCTTGGACCCCCCAGCCGGGGCTGCTCACCGCTGCCCCGGACCCCACAATTGGGGACCCTGGTAACTCCCTTTCCTTATAATATCTTACATGGTCCAATATGACCTTCATCCAACATTCAAGTTGGGATTCCCATCAATTGGGTAATGCACGCTTGGCTTCTCCTCATAAAGGGGGCCTTACAAAATGTGCATACAATCATGAGGGGTAGACATTGATCATACTCTAACACCCCCCCTCAATGTTTACCGATGATAAATCAAGTAGGTCTCGGTCCTATGCCCATCTGTTGAAGATGCTTGTTGAGCTGCTCTCTTCCAAGTGCTTTAGTGAATATGTCAGCACAATTTGCCTCTGTTGGGCAATATTCTAGTTCCACAATTTCATCTTCAATTAGCTCACGAATGTAATGGTACTGTACTTCTATGTGCTTGGTGCGAGCATGAAATACTGGGTTCTTTGCAATAGCCATACAACTTTGATTATCACACTTGAGTACAATTGGCATATTTGATGGAAAGCCTATATCTGCAAGAATTCTCCTTAACCAGACTGCCTCACAAGAAGCAAAACAAGCTGCTTTGTACTCTGCTTCAGTGGAGGAGAGTGCGAGAGTTGGTTGCTTCCTACTTACCCAAGAAAATATTCCTGAACCAAGTGAGAAACAATATCCAGAAACTGATTTTCTAGAATCACAATCTCCAGCCCAATCTGAATCACAATATCCTTGGAGTGTATCACCTGTGGTATACAAAATACCAAAATCCAAGGTTCCTGCAATGTACCTTAGAATTCGCATTCCAGCATTCCAGTGACTCTCCTTAGGTTTGTTGGAAAACCTGCTTAACACTCCAACAGCATAGCAAATGTCTGGTCTAGTGTTGCACAGAAAAATAAGACTTCCAACGAGCTTCCTATACTTCTTAGCATCTACATCAGGCATGTTATCATCCATAGATAGCTTATGATTTACCTCCATAGGTGTGCTAGTTGGTTTGCAGTCCATCATTCCAAATGCCTTGAGAATTTCTTTGGAATATTTTTGTTGTGAGATGAAAATGCCATCCTTCCTTTGCCATACTTCAATTCCCAGACAAAAATGGAGTAGACCTAAGTCTGTCATTTCAAACTCAGTTCCCAAGCTGATCCGAGTTTGATTGATGAGTTCCTGATGATCTCCTGTAATGATCAAATCATCTACATATACAATGACAACAACTAGCTTGCTATCCCTTTTCGTTACATACAAGTTAGCATCAGAAGTACTTCTTTCAAAACCCATATTTTTGAAAAAATGATCAATTCGTTGGTACCAAGCCCGTGGAGCTTGCTTAAGTCCATACAAAGCTTTCTTCAACCTGCAAACTTTATTTTCTGAATTGGGCACCTCAAAACCTGGTGGTTGAGATACATATACCTCCTCCTTGAGGTGACCATTCAAAAATGCAGATTTGACATCCATCTGGAAAATAGGCCAAGACTTTTGTGCAGCTACTGCAAGTACCGTCCGAATAGTTGTCATGCGTGCTGTTGGTGCAAAAGTTTCTTGAACATCAAATCCTTCAATCTGTGAAAAACCCTGTGCAACTAATCGTGCCTTATACTTTTCTAATGTTCCATCAGCTTTATACTTAGCTTTCCAAATCCATTTAGTACCTATTACCTTCTTCTTTGGCGGCAAGTCGACTAGATCCCATGTATCATTTTTGAGTATACTATCATACTCAGACTGCATTGCCGCTCTCCAATCTGGATCATCAATGGCTTCTTCAATGGTGGTAGGTTCCTTTATCGAACCCATGATATCTGCCATTAGAGCCATGTTAACAATGTGTTCTGAGGCTCTTCTTTGCTCCTCTATTCTCTTTGATCTTCGTAATCCATCCGATGATGATTCTGGTGCATCTACATGTGGATTGTGATCATCAAAGAGCTGTTGTGCCCACTTCGGTAGTGGCTTACGCTGTGCAGCTACAATTGGTTGGCTTTTTATTGAGGAAATTTCTCCATCAGATGTTTCCTCCTCCTCAACTTTAACCTGTCTTTTGATAGGCACAAGGTGAGATATTTCTCCGTTTGATGAGATAGTAGATTTACCTTTATCTTCTACTAAGTGTGGTCGTTCATCAAACACCACATCTCGGCTGACAAAAATCTTCCTTGCCTCAGGATCCCATAACCTGTATGCTTTAGACTCTTCACTATATCCTAGGAAGACACACTTTTTGCTTTTTGAATCCAACTTTGATCTTGTTGAATCAGGAATATGTGCATAACAAAAACAACCAAAAATTCTGAAATGCAAAACTGAAGGCTTTTTACCAGAATATGCTTCTTGAGGAGTCATCCCCTTCAGAGCTTTTGTGTAGCTTCGATTGAGGATGTAGACTGCTGTATTGACTACTTCTGCCCAGAATGAATCAGGCATGTCTTGAGCCTTTAACATACAACGAGCCATTTCAACTACTGTCCTGTTCCTGCGCTCAACAATGCCATTTTGTTGAGGTGTATGAGCTGTGGTAAGTTGCCTTTTCACACCATGCTCCTTACAGTAATTGTTGAATTATGTTGACAAGAATTCACCTCCTCTATCTGTTCTAAATTTCTTCAGTTTCCTTCCTGATTCACTTTCTACATACTTATGCCACGCTTTAAATTTTTCAAAAGCATCAGCCTTCTCTCGAATGAAATAAACCCACATCTTTCTACTATAATCGTCGACTAACAGCAAGAAGTAGAAAGATCCTCCTAAAGCAGGTGTAGACATTTTACCGCAGAGATCAGCATGTACCAACTCTAGAGGAGCTTGAGATCGATTGCTGGTCTCTCTTGGAAATGCCTTTCGTTGTTGCTTGCCCATCATACAAGCTTCACAAGGTTCCTGCAACTCTGAAAATGCAGGCAAATGAGCAACCATCCCTGTTCGTTGCATCTCCTTCAAAACTGCAAATCCGAGATGCCCAAATCGTTGGTGCCATAACCTGCTTACATCTTTATCTTCTGTAGCAGTTAAAGCACTTAACTCATACAAGTTATCCCGTCGTGTGCCTTTACCTACAACATTACCTGATGAATCCATGATTTCCGCACCACTCTTATTGAAGTGAACTTCGAGTCCACGATCTGTTATTGCAGAAACTGACAACAAATTTCTTTTGAGTGTAGGTACATAGAGAACATCAGATAACTTTTTCTCAACACCTGGAGAAGTGATAAAAGAGATGGTTCCAGTTCCTTCAGCTGGACACTTGGAGTCGTTTCCCACCACTACATTGATGGATTCCCGCAGAGGCACTAGGGAACTATACCAATCCTTTTTACTAGTCATATGGCGAGAAGCTCCACTATCTAAAATCCATGGCTCATCAACACGAGCTTGAGCAGATGAACATACCTCTTCAATAGCTACCCAAAGTTCCAGCTCTGTGTTGTTTGCAAACTCTTTGTTCTTCCATGATGATTTTACAGTCCCATTCCGTTCATCAGCTTGCTTCTTTCTGCAATCCTTGATGGCATGGCCTTTCTTTTCACAATAGAAGCAACTTCCTGTGAACTTTTTCTTCTTTGGCTTCTTCTTTGATCCCTCTGAAGAGCCTTTACCTTTTGCATTTGCTGAGAATGCAGCATCAGTTGTACTTTGCCGATTCTTCAGCCGCATCTCTTCTTCTAAAAGCATGGCACAAAACTCTTCAAATGTGAGAGGAGTTGGCCTTACCTGAGTGTTAAGGGCTGTTACTAATCCATCATACTTTGCTGGAAGAACACGTACAGATCTTCGAGCTAGCTCTTCTGGTGTTATAACAACACCAACTGCAGCCAATTGATCTTGAAGATGCTTTATCCGTTTGATAAAATCTTCAGCCTTTTCAGAATCAGAATGCTTTTCATTTGCCAACTGATTTTCTAAATTCTGTATCCTAGTGTGGTTCTTGGTCTCATATTGTCGAGCCAATATGCCCCAAGCCTCATGTGCTTTAGTAGTATGTTGAACTAAAGTAAGCACAGAATCACTTACACTAGTGACAATCGCACATAATGCATCAGCATTCCGCCTCTTCCAAGCTCGTAGAAGATCTGGATCTGGCTGAATCATCAATCTTGAATTTGCTGGATCTTCAACTGGTATAGGCTCTGGATCCAATCCCATCGGTCCCATGACAGTGTCAAGTAATTCATAGGAGTCCAAAATTGCAGAAATTTTGAACTTCCAGAGTGTATAGTTGGTTCCATCCAGCTTCCCTTCAGTGAATGCAGGTGGACGAATTCGAATAGGTGCAGCATTAACATTAGGTGAAGCACCAAGACTAGTGTTCGACGATGAAGCCATCATGTAATCACTCGAATAATCTACTGATATTCTAGTCTGCTAGTAGGCTAAAATAATGATACTTCTCAAGCTATTCGAACCTTACAGCTCTGATACCATGAAAGACAATAGTTACGCAATATAACACAGGAGCAATAGCAGAGAAGATAACAGATATAGGAGAATCTCAACAATTTTCTACTAGCAGCAAGTACAAAGATGATGGCGTTGTCCACCCGTGCGCTCTCAAGGTAGAGCTTAAATGGTGATCTAGACAACTCTAGATAGGGAGATACAAGGTAGAGGTATGCTGGCTCAACTCAATGTCTTAGGTAGTGCAGAAGTCATGTATATATAGGATCATGGGTGGCCTGCCATGGACGGCTATACATGGGCGGTAGGGCGTGGGCGGCCACCGCCCGCGTAATTGCCATACACGGCTTAGACTGGTTGAACCGACCTAACAAATATAAATGATTTCTGACTCCGACAGGGAATATTCCATGGAATATTCCCTTTACCGTCGCGCCGGGGGCGCTGCCCCCGGACCCCCACCAGGGGGCCCGCTGGCCCCCTGGGACCCCCCAGCCAGGGGGCCCGCTGGCCCCCTTGGACCCCCCAGCCGGGGCTGCTCACCGCTGCCCCGGACCCCACAATTGGGGACCCTGGTAACTCCCTTTCCTTATAATATCTTACATGGTCCAATATGACCTTCATCCAACATTCAAGTTGGGATTCCCATCAATTGGGTAATGCACGCTTGGCTTCTCCTCATAAAGGGGGCCTTACAAAATGTGCATACAATCATGAGGGGTAGACATTGATCATACTCTAACAGTAATACCTCCATCCAAGTGTCTACCACAAATTTAGATGTATTAGGAAGGTTTTAGATTAGTTTCCCATGCTATAAAAAGAGGAGAAAAGTCGTGATCTTGTGGGATGTCCAAGAGAGTCATATGTGTATCTCTACACTGCTGTAGTTTTGTATGCAGAGATTGTAGAGCTTGTATCTCACTCATTATATATCCAAATTACATGTTTGATAGCTCATTGGAAAGCTCTTACTGTCTACTTTCTTCCTATAAATTGTCATAATCATTGGATTTGTGAGCTGAGAGCAATACTCTCTGCAAGTAGTGTGTGTTCTCTGTTTTTTATCCCTGCTGAAGGTCTCCATTAAACCTCAAACTTGCAGAGGTCATATCTCCTTGTGTATGTATCCGAATCATGTGTTCTTTGGCTTGTTAGAAAGCTATTTAAGTCTACTTGTATTCTGGAAAGTTTTAAAGTCATTGGAGTTGTGAGTTAAGAGCAGTAGTCTCTGCAAGTGATGTGTGTCCTCAGGTTCATCTCTGTTTCAAGGTCTCCATTAAAGCTGCATATTGCAGAGGTCATAGCTCATTGTGTATTTATCCATTTGAGGTGTTATTTATCTTGTTGGAAATCTCTTAGAGTCTAGTTTATGTGTGTGAAACAGTTTTGGAAAATTCTAAGTGAGTAAAGAGCAATTTGCTCTGCAAGAAAATTGGTCTATGCATACAAGTTAGTGAAAAAGTCAACTAGGTCCTGTTGGGTTTCACCTACTTCTAGCTGTACTTTGGAGATCAATAAAATCCAACAGGTACCCTATGGGCATACAGGTTAGCTTACAAAGAGGCCACCAGATATTCTCCATTCCAACTGGTTTATAGCATATTGCCAATTGAGCCCTTTGAATTTTTGCATGGATCCCCTAAAGTGGCATTCATGCAGGGAAAGAAAGATTGTGGTGTCTCTCAGAGGCTTGGAGCACTCCATAAAGTAGAGGAGATTCATCTACTAGCAACAAAACAATTGATAGAAACTTAGATGAAGAGGAAGCAGGCACATGATCGACATCTATGGAACAACAACATAGAGCCAGGCATGTTAGTTCTTCTCCATAGACCCCATCTTCAAACACAAGTGAGAGGAAAATGACTCCCACACTGGGAAGGACCTTATCGAGTTAAAACAATGCTGAATTGGGATGCTGTGGAGTTAGAGACTCTAAAAGGAGAGGCCTTGCCATTCCCCCCCCAAAAAAAAGCCCCCGTTAGGGACTTTTTTGAAAAAAAAACTTCCCCCCCGCCCCCCCTTCCTCCCCCTCTCCCTCTCCCCCCCCCTCCCCCCCTCCCCCTTTCCCCCCCCCCTCCCCCCTCTCCCCTTTCCCCGCCCCCCCCCCCCCTCTTCCCCCCCCCTCCCCCTTCCTCCCCCCCCCCTCCCCCTTCCTCCCCCCCCTCCCTCCCCCCCTTCCCCCCCCCCTCCCCCCCCTCCCCCCCTCCCCCCCCTCCCCCCCTCCCCCCCCCCTCCCCCCCGCAGCTCTCCGCCTGCAGCTCTCCATGCGTAGCTCTCCACCCGCAGCTCTCCGCCCGTCGCTCTCCACCCGCAACTCTCCACTCGTAGCTCTCCGCAGCCCCACTCCCCCCACCCCTTCCCCCCCCTCCCCCCCTCCCCCCCTTCCCCCCCCCCCCCCCGCCCACTCCTAGCTCTCTGCCTGCAGCTCTCCACATCCCCCCTCCCCCCCCCCCCCGCCCACCTGTAGCTCTCTGCCCGTCGCTCTCCATCCGCAGCTCTCCACAGCCCCCCTCCCCCCCCCTTCCCCCCCTCCCCCCCCCCTCCCCCCCCCCTCTCCCCCCCCCCCTTCCCCCCCCTTTCCCCCCCCCCCTCCTCCCCCCCCCCCTCCGCCCGCCTGTTGGCAGCTCTTCGTAGCCCCCCACCCGCCCCCCCTCCCCGCCAGCCCGCCGCTCTCCACCCGCAACTCTCTGCCCGCCCGCCCGCAACTCTCCGCAGCCCCCCACCCGCCACCCCCCCTCCCCACTATAAATATACCATCATTCTTCCACCCCCCCTCTCGCGTGGAGTCTATTATCAGATCATTAGATTATTGTGCCGTTCACATTCACTAGTAGCATGGCTTCCTCAGTACCCCAGTCGGCTTCTTCCACGGCTACCAAGGAGTATTCGGAGCTCCTGCCCTCTGCCCTAGGTCTGCCTCAGTCAGATTCCCAGGTATTTCATACCCCCTCTGCTCCACCCACCAGTCTTCCAGCCACGATCATACTCCCCATTGACCCCTCACATCTCATTGCTGCAGCCTTTTCCAGCCACTCACTCTCCGCCTCATCTTTGTATAGCCCTTCATGTCCCCCACCTAGTTTCCCCTTCCCTGAGCCTTCCACGGTTCAACCTACCATTCCGCCATCCCTTTGGGTGCCTGCTATGAGTGACTCGGGCTCGGCTTCCTCCCAACAGGCGTGCACTTTCGATTTTGCCATTCCATCTTCTTCCCTTCGCCTCCGTCTTCACCTAGCCCTCCCCGATTCCACCCTATTCGAACTCTTCACTGAGGATTACTTACTCATGGAGGGTATTCATCGTCTGGCTTTGATCACGTGGTCAGCGCCTGAGGATCAGGATATTTATTCGGCCTTCACTTCGTTTCCCCATTTCCCTTCCGGTACTATATCCCCCCAGTCCATTGCGGCTGGTATTGGTTCTTCATTGACCACATATCGGCCACCTCCTTTCCTTTATTCAGGTGTCTCTCGAGAAGAGACTATCACTTTCTGCACTCGCATGTTTAGCCCTTCCATAGCCTCCCACAGGATGGTGCAGCTCCTGTAGGCATTCATCTTCCATTTCCTTTTCTGTAGCCCAGCTTCCCACCAGCCGATTTCCGACATCCGTATAGCCGATCCCTTGTTTGATTTATTCCTGTAGAGTTTATGTTTTTTCTTTTACACTTTCCCTTCCTCTTCCCTTTTCACCCTATACATGTCCCAGTCCTCCTTAAACTCCCACCCACTATCCTATACAGATTCCCCAACCCACATCCACAAAACTCAAACATCCAACTCCTATCCTCTTCACCTACCCTTTTTCCACTTCATTCCCTCTCCACTCATATATCCCCTTCACTGTCACTAATATTTAATACCATTTGCCCTCCTATGGTTTTTCATTCCACATGCTCTTCATACATATTCTCCACATTGTGGTTTGTCAAGAATGTTATTTTGGAGGAGCTGATCTTCCCACACGAATCAAATGTCCTCTCTGCCCTGCCGGAGTTTTGCTGTCACTCTCCGGGATGGAGAGTACATTAGGTGGTGGGCAACTGTTGAGCCCATAAAAGTCATATTGGTCAAAGTCAATCATAGTCAAAGTCAAAAGGTCAAAGTCAAATTGGTCAAAGTCAAAGTGGTCAAAGTTAACATGGTCAAAGTCAAATTCAACAGGGGTAAAGTCAAAGTGTTCGAAGTGCAAGTGTCAAAGTGCACATGTAGTGCACAAGTATTGTCCACAAAGGGTGAATTGGAGAAAGTGGTTGCAGGTTGCAGAGGTATTTCTCTAATTTCCCTAAGGTTCAAAATTGTTGCTTTAAGTGTTTTGGAAGGTTCAAGTGAACCCTCTCTTAAGTACAAAAGTGAAGACTTAAAAAGAAAATATGAAGGTATGTGAAGCGGTAGCGTACGCAGAAGTGAAAGTATGACCCCTCCAATTAAAATTTTGTTTCTTTAGCCTAAAGTCACTACAGGACAAAACAAGGATTCCTTGGCTACCGCTTGTGAAGACAATCTTGGGACATCAAAGTGAGCACCAAGATACTCTTGCAGTTAGGAGCGTACATGAATCCACACTCAAATCAAGGCAAGGACTATTCTTGGACCATTCTAAGTGGAAGCAAGAGTGAGCATAGTCTAAGCAAGGCAAGAGAGAGAAGTGCAAGAGACCCACGGTGTGCGACGCAGAGAAGGGAAGTGCAAGGTGTGCATGAAGAGTGACTAAGGAAGTGTGCAGAGAAGTGCTAAGCTAGTCCCCAAAGGATTCCAAGGTCTTATTGAAGTGTGCGCGTGCCGACAGAAGTGTTCATCCCTCCCCCTTATTGGAAGCTTGGTGCAAGGTGTGCACAAGTGCAGGCTTGGAGAAGGTGGAGGTTTGGTGCAGAGGAGTCCGGCAGCAACAAGACCTTGAATTCTACACAGAAGCATTGGGTTGTATTCTTGGATTGTATTGTGCATCACCCTTGTATTTGTCTTATTATAATCAACCGACAGAGGCTTCCAGTGTATATCTTTCTTCTTGTCTTTCCATTTTCTCCTACAAACACTCAAACTCCTTCTTGTCCAAGCATCCCCCAACATAAGGTAATTATGATACTTCTATATTTAATATGTATGAATATTTGATATCTTTTATTTTTGAATTAACTTCTTTATAATTTTTCTTAATGATATGTATAGGTGGATTACATCAAAAGAGATTGACAAAAACTCGATCCCACAAAAAAAATGTGAATTAAAGAGCTACTATGTTTGATGGATAAAGAGCTTCCTACTTCATTTTTTGATGTTCAAGTTCATTTATTAGTCCATCTTGTAGATGAAATAGAGATTGCAGGTGTTGTCAACACTCAATGGATGTTTTAGGTCGAGCAATTTATGGGAATATTAAAAGATTATATGCGACAAAGAGCGAAACCAGAAGGATCCATTGCAAAAGGTTGGATGCTTGAAGAGTGACATCTATTATATTCCTAAGAGAGAGGGTGTCCTAGGCATCCTTTTCCCTTTGAAAATGTCCATAAATTTCTATGTCAAATGGATTAACGATAATTAAACTCTACAGGTTTTTCTTAGACTATCAATAGTATGGGGCTTGTGTGCCTTCTTAGGGCTTTTAAAAATAATATTAAACTTTTTCTAAAAGAATCTATTTGGAGAGGGTGGCTTGCTTGCTAAAACAAATATAGTCTCATTATCAAGTAGCATGAATGTTACAAGCATGGATTTTATCCGTAGGATAATTTGATCCAAAACAGGGCCGTGATGAATAATGAATACATTTTTTATCTTATTGAAATAATTACTAGTTGTAAACACGTGTTGATATTTTATAGGACATGGGCTCCCAAGAGTTCAATACTCGAATCAAGAGTTGAAGCTATCGAGTGTGGAATATATGCTTTAGAAATTGAAACGAAATAGGGGTTCAATAGAAAGAACTTTGCTTAATCTCAACACCAAATGGAACCTCTAGTGGAACATTCATAAATGGACATACAGAAATTCTTGCATATGGGCTTTCCCCTACAATATGAAGTAATATCTTTTGTAGTCGGTCATTCTTCATCATGGTCTCTAGACTAGAAGCAATCTCAAAAGGTGTGTTCCTCATGATGGGCTTGATGACTTTCCATACATACAAGATTGTGATTATTCCTTACACATAAAGGAATTTTTATATGTGCCTAAATTAGAGTATGAAATTAGAAATATCTCTACATATGTAGTGATGATTAAGAGCAAGTTGATCTTATGATTATTCTAGAAACAATCCACTACTAATTGGACCTCCATGAGGGCAAGATATAGAGTGCCAACCCAAGTAACTTCTGCATTCATGTGGCCAAGGAGGACTTTTGGTAAATTAAATCTATAACTCAATCAAGTGCTAACATTCTACAAGATCTTTGATGGACAATGTAGACTCCAATGAATTTTCACACTCGTCTGCCCATTCAAACTTGGTCAAAAGAGAGTACAAAGGCTTGGCTATGATTGCATACATGTGTATGAATCGTCTGTAATAACCGCAATGACCCATAAATTTGTACTTCTTTTACATTATTTGGCCTAGGTAGGTGTGCTATTACTCTCACCTTTTCTTCATCTATAGAGATTCTGTTCTTTGACACAATGTGTCCTAGAATTTTGCCTTGTCTGACCATGAAAACGCACTTTTTTGGGTTCAGACAAACCTGATATTCTCAACATTTGTCAAATACTCGTCTTAGTTCTAGGATATGAATCTTCCTCATATTCGAATGAGTACATATGTCATCAACATAAACTTCCAAATTCTTGCGCAAGAATTCCTTCAAAGCATGACACATAAGTCGTTCAAAAGTAGCTGGTGCATTTGTGAGCCCAAATGGCATCACACGAAATGCAAATATGCCCCATTCTGTGGCAAAAGCCGTCTTATGCTGATTTTCAGGAGTGATGGCTACTTGATTATAGCTTGAGAAACCATCAAGAAAGCTATAAACTTCCTTGCCCGCAACTCTTTCCAATAAATGTTCTGTGATAGGAAGAGGATAACTATCTCTAACCATGGTGGCATTAACTTTCTTAAGGTTAATACACACATGCAATTTTCCATTCTTCTTGGGTACCACCACAATGGGGGATACCCATTCGATATGCTCAATTTCATAAATGAATCCTGCTTCTATCAAATGATCTATTTCTTCTTTGATCTTAGCAGCATAATTATCATTGTACGTGTATGGTTTCTGTTTTGTAGCTTTTGCATCTAGAGTCATAGGGATTCTATGGGAGAATATATCTAGGTCTACTCCTTTCAAGTCTTTGTAACTCCAAGCAAATACATCTCGATATTCTCGTAATAGGGCAACTAACTCTTCTTCTTATTCGTCAAATCATGTCCTATGTATGTACATTTTGCTTCTTCTCCTTCAATGGTAACTATGAGTTTTTTGGTTTTCTCTTGATTATCATATACTTCTCCAACATCGGCTTTTATTTTAGGAATTCGTACCATGATTCTTCTATCTTCTATTTCATATTTCTTGAAGTTCTCTAGTACTTCCATGAGTGGTTATTTTTCTTGTTCTTCTTCTGTTTTAGGTGATATCTTTCTCTTCTTTTGTTTGCTCTCTATATCTTTCTTCTTCTTTTGTTTGCCCTTTGATTTTCCTTTTCTTCTTTTCGGATTTTAGCTTCTACAAAGTAAACATATTCTTCTTCTGTGGAATAAAAGGGTTCCAATGGATTCTAGGCCCTCATCACTACTCTCGTCCTGTTCTTGGGTCACTTCCATGCATTCTTCTAGGATAAAGTCTTCCTTGATAGGTTCAATCATAAAAATGGGAATTTCATATCCGTCCTCATCACAATGAGGAGTCCATTGTTCTTCATTCACTACTATGTCCATCTTAGCTAAGATTTCTACCCAACCGTTAGGCTCGAATTCCTCGTCTGGAAATACTATAGGTGCATAAGCTAGGTCTTGAAGGGTTCATGGATGTCGTTCTGAACCTAAGGTCTTGGCTTCTAATCGTTGTTCCTCTTGTTTTGCTACTTTACACATCCATAGATGAGTATCCTCGTGCAACCATGAGGAATCTAACTCCAATGAGTGTACCGACTCTGTTTCTTCTTGCGTCTTATGGACACTATTCCATTGTATTGGGGGTACATCTCAATGGGAATAGTCTTTAAGATTGACTTTAGTAGTTGTGGAGAATGAGTTCTCCTATGCGCAACGGAAGTGTGTAGTGAACCACCCTTGTATGTCCAGCACTTGGACAAATAGTTGCACCTTAGATAGCTTGCTGCTCTCAATACAAAACTCAAATGGACTTGAGTCTTTAGTCAATCAAAGTAGACAAAGAGAGCTTTCTAAAAAGCTATAAATGACTTAATTTGGACAAGTTTTGATTAGGAAACACAATTGTCAAAGATGAACTACCCTATCCACACAGGTATGCTGAAGAACTAAGCTTCACTCTTGGACTGATAGCTCTCTGAATATATATTCTTTGAGAAAGATATTTGGTACAGAGAAATTACACACAAATAGCTTTCCAACAAGCTAAAAAGCAAGTAATTTGGATGAGTTTTGATCAGGAAACTCAGCTCATCAAGATAGACCACCTGCACACATAAGTACACTATAAAACTAGATTTTACTGTCTGATAGATATCTCACAGAGTATGAATGATCTGAATGAGATATTTGAGACAGTGAAAGTAGATGCCAAGGGCTTTCCAATATAACAAAAATCACACAATTTGGATATGTTTTGGTTAGGAAACAGAACTGACCAAAATAGACTACCTATCTACATAGGTATACTAAAAAACTGGACTTCACTCTTTCACTGCTATCTCACAAACTACATAAGCTTTCAAAGAGATATTTGATATGCAAAAATTACACAAAATAAGCTTTCCAATGAATGTTTAAACGCACAAAATGGTTACATATGCACTAAGATATGAGCTCTGCAACAGAGTTGTGTACAAACTGACGTGCGGCTGGAAGGAGTCTAAGGGAAAACCAAAATGACAAAATGGCTAGATCCGACTACTGGAGCTCTTGCCTCTTTCTCTCCTTGTTTTGAATGTGCTCCCACTTCACTTTTATAACCAATGAGCATGTGAAGAAGTTTGTGCCTCGTTCTTAACTCACCACTTTCTCCACTACATGCTACTAACTACAAGGCAAGATATTGTATCTCTTACTCATCATGAATTTTGACTACACTTTTTCTTTTATTATTTTTTCCTTTTTTCCTCCACTTTTTTCTTCATCTTTATAGTCGGTAAATTTATCCAAGCATGCCTCATATGAAAATGAGCTTGTACATTTATCTTCAACACTCCCCCTCAAGCTCATTTGGGAGTTATCTTCATCCATGTCCTTCAAATTTATCGCATCCTTGAAACCTTTGAGTTTAGAAGCATCCAAGAACTTTGTAAACATATCTGCAACCTGCTCTTTGGTTCTGATGAACTTTACCTCCACATCTTTGCTCAGCACCTTCTCCCTTACATAGTGGTAGTGGATCTCTATGTGCTTGCTCCTTGCATGAAACATAGGATTGCTTGCCAAGTAAATACTTGACATGTTATCACCGTATATAGGGATGGTTCCAACTTGCACTCCAAGATCAACCAAAAGCTTTTTAATCCACATTGCTTCACATGTGGCGAAAGCTAATCCTCTATATTCAGCCTCCATAGATGAAAGTGTTGTTTCTTTTAGCTCCACGTGATAAGTTTGCTTCCTATCATGAACACATAACCTGAGGTTGATCTTCTATCTTCCTTTGAGCCTGCCCAATCAGCATCACTAAAGGCTTTGACCTGCAATTCTTCATCAAACTTGTAAAACAAAGCATGATTAACTATATGCTTTATGTATCTCAACACTCTCTTGGCTGAATTTAAGTGTTCACTTGTCGGGGCTTGCATAAACTGAGAAAGTACACCAACAACATAAGACAAATCAGGTCTTGTAATGTTTGCATAGATTAATGATCCTACAATGCTTCTGTTTGTCGTTATAGCTTCCAATGGTTCTCCATCATTTGAACAAATCTTTGTATTTGTGTCCATGGGTTGAGTGAGTGGTTTGCATTCACTCATTCCAACTCTGAAAAGAACATCCAACAAGTACTTCCTTTGCATCAAGTAGATGCCACTCTTTCCATAAACAACTTCAATTCCTAAAAAATATTTTAGCTCTCCAAGATCTGAAATTTTAAACTCCTTACCAAGCTTCCTTTTGATATCTTTAATCCCTGTAACATCATTTCCTGTTATGATGAGGTCATCGACGTATATGCAAATATATACCTCTCTATTTTCTTCCTTCTTCATGTACAACGAAGGATCTGCACTACTTGGGTTGCATCCACACTTAGTTAGATACTCTACCAATCTCTGATTCCATGCTCTTGGTGCTTGCTTCAAGCCATAAAGTGCCTTCTTCAACCTGCAAACAAAATCTGGATGGTTTTCATCTCCAAATCCAATCGGTTGACTCATGTATACCTCTTCTTGTAGTTCTCCATTAAGAAAAGCATTTTTTATGTCGAGTTGATATAATGGCCATCTCCTTGAAGCACCAATTGCTATTAAGGTTCGGATAGTTCCCATCTTTGCAACAGGGCTGAAAACTTCATCATAATATATGCCTTGTGTTTGTTTAAATCCTTTGGCAACTAATCTAGCTTTATATCTAGCTAGTGAACCATCAGCATTCCTCTTTACTTTAAACACCCATTTGTTTGGAACAATCTTCATACCTTCTTTCTTTGGCACTAGCTCCCATGTGTGATTATCTTTGAGAGCTTTGATCTCCTCTTTCATAGCTTGCTTCCATTCCTTTTGTGTGCAAGCTTCTTCATATGTCTCACGCTCTTTGTCTTTGATAACCTGCATCATGTATGCAAAATGTGTCACCATAAAACTATCATAACTCAACCTTTGAGTTGGATACCTTGTCCTTGAAGATCTTCTTTCATTGCCTTTAGAGAGTTGCTTCTTTAACCTATTTAGCTTTACCATCGGAGTGATTACCTCTTCATATTCTTCTTCACTTGCATCTACCTCACTGTTTCGAGTAGGACTTGCTTCTTCGGCTCTACTATGAGCTGAATTTGGAGACAAAGAATGACTCCCCCTCCATGTTGAACATTCTTCATTTGATGTAGATGCCTCTGGACCTGAAGCCTTTGTGCTTGATTGTTGAACTTCTCTTTGATTTGTTCCTACATAATCATCACAATCTTCTTCAAGAATCTTTTCCTCTCCTTTATCTTCATACCATGGTCTTAGTTCACCAAAGACCACATCTCGCGAGACTCTTAATTCCTTTGTTCTAGGGTTGTAACACTTGTATCCTTTTTGCTCCGTCGAGTAGCCGATGAAAATGCATCTTTCTGACCTTGGTTCCATCTTTGTTCTAACTTCTTGTGGAATGTGAACAAAGCAAACACATCCAAACACTTCGAGGTGTGTAAGATTAGGTTTCTTATCGGAATATACCTCTTCTGGAGTCAAGTGATGTATTCCTGATGTTGTGCACCTATTCATCAAGTAAATGGCGGTTGTGGTAGCTTCAGCCCAATAGTACAATGGTACCTTCATCTCGTTGAGCATGCATCTTGCAATTTCAGCAATTTGCCTATTTTTCCTCTCAGCTACTCCATTTTGTTGTGGTGTATACCTACAAGTGAATTGCCTTTTGATCCCATTCTCTTGTAGAAAATCTAAAAATTCTTTGGAGAAGTATTCTCCTCCACCATCGGACCTTAAGGTTTTGATAGACCTTCCTGTTTCCTTTTCAACTTCAGCTTTGAATCTTTTGAATATAGAAAACACCTTTGATTTTTGCTTCATACAAAACAACCATACCTTTCTTGAGTGATCATCAATGAAGGTGACAAAAAATCTATTACCAGCCATTGATGCCTCTTGGGTTGGTCCCCATACATCCGTATGTATCAAGTCCAAGACATGTGGAGCCACATAATTGCTCCTCTTGAATGGTTGTCTCGTTTGCTTTCCTAGTTGACAAGCTTCACATAACTCATGTAGTCCAATGCTATTAAATTTTGGAAGACCTCTTACCACTTCATGTTTGCTCATGTCCTTCAGCTTTGGAATGTTGATGTGTCCTATTCTTTTGTACCATAAGTCCAGCTCTGAAGTCTTCTTGTTCCCACATTGAATGTACATGACCTTTCCATGTGGATGTTGGACATCCAAAGTGAACATCCTTCCTTCTCTTCTACCTCGAGCAATGACCTTGAAGCCTTCTTTTGGATTCTTTATTAAGCACCCATTCTCATTGAATATGACATGATAACCCTTCTCTACCATTTGTCCTACTGAAATCAAGTTCTTTGAAATTGTAGGAACATGAAGAACATTAGATAGTACCTTTGCTCTGCTTGTATCTCCAAGCCTTATATCTCCAATGTGTTCAATCATGTGTTGAGTATCATCACGTGTTTCAACACATCCTTTTCCACTTGGTACCTGTAGATTAGTGAACAAACTTCATTGGCATGACATATGGTTACTACAACCTGAATCAATGTACCATTTTTTGTCATCTTCACAAGAGCTTCTATACTCATGTCTCATTGCAAGTAGTGTGTCCTTGCTTCCTTCACTTGAGGTGCTTGCATAGTTGCTTTGGTTCCTTTGATTGCCTCCATTTGGTCTTCCATTCTTCAGCCAACAATCACTAGCATTGTGTCCTACTTTACCACAATGATAGCATGTTATACCTTTATGAGAATTGTAGGAGCTTCGGCCTCTTCCTCTACTTCTACCTCGACCTCTTCCTTGTGTGTTGGCATTTGATGCATCCTTGTTGTCTTCCGAAATGTTTTGATTGTAGTTGGAGTGGTTCTGACCTCTTCCTTTTCCTCTTGAGCCTCCTCTTGAGTTTCTTCCTTTGCCTCGACCTGCATATAACATTTGGTTGTGGCTGTCCTTTCCTTTGGGACCACCGAAGCTAAGCTCTTCTGTGACAAGATGAGGGATTAGTTTTTCAAAAACTGGATATACATCTTTCAAGTTAATGGAAGTTATAAAAGGCTTCCATCTTTCATCTTCTCTCAAGCCATTCAGAGTATAACACACAAGATCTTCGTCTTCAACCGTTGTGCCAATAGAAGCTAAAGCATCGCTTAGCTCCTTAATCTTCAAAGTATATTCAGCTATGGATTGACTCAAACTTTTCTTGATTGTGTTCAACTCATTCTTGAGTTGAAGTTTCCTAGCTTTGGTATTTGTTGAATACATCCTTTCAAGAGCTTCCCAAGCATCCTTAGCTTTCTCTAGATGTTGAATATGACCTACCATGGCATTAGTAATGACTTGCGAAATAAGGAACATGACTCTCCTATTCCTCTCCTCCCATTCTTTTGCTTGCCTCCTTTGGACTTCGGTGGCCATAGCTTGATTGATTTGAGGTTGAGCATCATCGCCGCTCACAATACCCCATAAGCCTTTGCCCATTAGGTAGTTGGTCATTCTAAACCTCCACACTGAATAGTTATCCTTATCCAACTTCTCTACTTGTTGGCCCAAGTCAGCCATTGAAGAGTATCAAAGACTTTGAGAGTTACCTCGAATAGTTATAGTCCTTTGCTCTTGCGTTTGTGAAGCTCCTCCTTGTTTTATAGCTCCTCTTTTGCTTTTCTTTATCTCCAGCTCTGTTGATGAAGCGTCAGCACCAAGTTTGCTCTGATACCAACTGTGGAGAATGAGTTCTCCTATGCGCAATGGAAGTGTGTAGTGAACCACCCTTGTATGTCCAACACTTGGACAAATAGTTGCACCTTAGATAGCTTGCTGCTCTCAATACAAAACTCAAATGGACTTGATCCTTTAGTCAATCAAAGTAGACAAAGAGAGCTTTCTAAAAAGCTATAAATGACTTAATTTAGACAAGTTTTGATTAGAAAACACAACTGTCAAAGATGAACTACCTGTCCACACAGGTATGCTGAAGAACTGAGCTTCACTCTTGGATTGATAGCTCTCTGAATATATATCCTTTGAGAAAGATATTTGGTAAAGAAAAAGTAGACACAAATATCTTTCCAAAAAGCTAAAAATCAAGTAATTTGGATGAGTTCTGATAAGGAAACTCAACTCATCAAGATAGACCACTTGCACACATAAGTACACTATAAAACTAGACTTTACTCTCTGACAGATATCTCACAGAGTATGAATGATCTGAATGCGATATTTGAGACAGTGAAAGTAGATGCCAAGGCTTTCCAATAAGACAAAAATCATGCAATTTGGATATGTTTTGGTTGGGAAACTGAACCGACCAAAATAGACTACCTATCTACACAGGTATACTGAAAAATTGGACTTCACTCTTTCACTGATATCTCACAAATTACATAAGCTTTCAAAGCGATATTTGATATGCAAAAAGTACACAAAATAAGCTTTCCAATGAATGTTTAAACGCACAAAAGGGTTACATATGCAGTGAGATATGAGCTCTGCAACAGAGCTGTGTACAAACTGACATGCGGCTGGAAGGAGTCTAAAGGAAAACCAAAATGACAAAATGGCTAGATCCGACTACTGGGAGCTCTTGCCTCTTTCTCTCCTTGTTTTGAATGTGCTCCCACTTCACTTTTATAACCAATGAGCATGTGAAGAAGTTTGTGCCTCCTTCTTAACTCACCACTTTCTCCACTACATGCTACTAACTACAATGCAATATATTGTATCTCTTACTCATCATGAATTTTGACTAGACTTTTTCTTTTATTATTTTTTCCTTTTTTCCTCCACTTTTTTCTTTATCTTTATGGTTGGTAAATTTATCCAAGCATGGCTCATATGAAAATGAGCTTGTACATTTATCTTCAACAGTAGTCACTCCCAAATGTTGCAAGTACAAAGAATTAGTTCCCCAATCTTGTACGATTTGCAACTATTGCATGAATGCTCATCCTATAATCATCTTGTAAATGTGATTTTTCTCGAAGTAAAAAATGGAAAAACTATGCTCGAACTCCACACCACAAGTGGTGAGATATGCCTTCTAGTAAGCCCAATGGTTTTTCTATATGTCTGTTAACCATTTGTAGCTTCATCCTGGTGGGTCTTAATGCTGGCTTACCCCAACATTTCCATAAAGCAGTCATAGCGATGGCAACTCCGACTCCTGAATCTAAGATGGCTTTGGTGGTGTTGCCTTTGTGAGTTATTGGAAGATAAGTGTTACCTTCCTCTCCTTCACTTACATCTTCGATTCGTTTTATCGGTATCTCTGGTACCTTCTTATGTGGTCCTATCTATGAGGGAGTAATAGCAACCTGAGGGAATTGATTAGCTACATGTATCCACAATTTTGGTTTAACCTTCAACAAGTCCTCTAGAGTGAGATGGCACTGTACTTTAGTGTTCTTGATCACTTCTGTGTTTCTAGGGATAATTGATTCTTCATTCCTCACTATTATTGTGGGTGCTCTCATGCTAATAGACTTGGCTTCCCAAGGTGCTGTGAACTGATGTAATTCTTGCAAAGAATTGGATCACTGAGTTGGTCTTCCTCAACATCATCATAGATAGAGGGGATGTCTTGGGGAAATTGCTCTTGCAAGTCGTCTATCTCTTGAATAGGAGGATGGGTCCCTTGTTCCTTTCTCTGTTTCTCTTCTTGGATCTCTGTTAGAAATTCATGTGAACTTTTTCAAGGACTTGAGGAGTTTTGCAGCCCTTGATTCCTTAGGAGCATGGGCTCCAATTGACTTATCAAACTCCTCATGAGCCCTGTTGAATGCATGCCCAATGGCATCACTGGTACATATGAGATCTCCTTTTTGCCTTGTATCTGCACATGCAGTGGCCTTAGCTTCAGATGTCTCTTTGTCTTTGTTTGATCCATCTATTCTTGATTCTTGAGCTATATCTACTTGAGCCTTTCCCTTATTTCTTATCTGCACTGTAAAAGATTCTATTTCTTCTAACTGCACCACCCTGGTAGATGGTGATGGTGGTCTCTGGCCTCTGGGTAGTTTCTGCAAGGAGGGTCATTTTCTGGTACAGTGCACTTACTTTGATAGTGCCCACATTCTCCACATCTGAAACAAATGATTGGCATTCTAGGCCCATTTGCAAAGTTATTCCTCTGTCTAGGGTTGTAAGTGTTACCTTGATTGGGTGCAGCTGCCATTACATGTGCTGGTGGTAGGGGTCCTCCTTGTGTCCAATATGTTGTTGTAGGTATTCCCCTTGATTGGCATTCTTCGGCCTCATGACCAGCTTTCCTGCATAATTGGCAAGTCACACTTAACAAAGGACATTCACTTACTATATGACCTTGCTTGCTGCACATGGAACACCAAAGTCCACTCTTGATGCCACCCCCTTTGAGTTCCTGCAGCTCCTGTCGAAGTTGGGCCAATTCCTCTGCTTGGGCCTCCTCCTCCTTTTGGAGCTTTAATGCTTCAATCTCCCTTCTCAACTGAGTAATAGCATTCTCCTCCTCTTTGTAGGGCTTATTCCTTCTTAAACCCTCTAGCTCCTTCCTTAGTTGGATTATTGGATTGTCCATTTTTGTAGAATATGGTAATTGAGAAGAAGTTGCTCCATATTGTTGCCTTATCTGTTCCAATCTTGTGGTTGTGTTGATGAATTCCTCTATGGAGGCTGTAGGCAACACTAATTCCTTGATTTTGCATTGGGTGGCCACTGAAAGTGGCTTAGCTAACCATTTCTTAACAAAAACATCATGTGATGGGTCTGGTAATTTAGCCATTAGTGCCTTAGCCCTAGTCACAAACTCTAGGAACTTTTCACCTGGACCCAATCTCAAATTCTTAATTCCTCTATGATGATCTCTGCAGTATTTCGATGCTGAAATTGAATTTTGAATGCATCTTTCATTAAGTCCCAAGTTGTAAAATGGTTCTTAGCAAATTGGTTGAACCATTTATCTGCTAATCCTTCTAATGTGGTAGGGAAGAGTATCAAAAAGGCATCCTCCCTACCCATTAAGCCTCTAGTTTTGCATAGTGCCAAAAACCTTCTGGTATGCTCGTCAAGATCTTCCTGAGCTAGGCCTTTGAAAGAAGGAAATTTTATATTTAATCTTGATAGTAAGGTTTCCAAGTCTACCTGACCAGCTGTTGTTATAAGGGTTGCCCACAATTTCCTCATGCAATGGCACCCTCTAGCCCTCACAAAAATACCTCCTTCTTGTATTTAGGAGATGTCCATATGAACACTCTCCTAAGCCCCTTTTTGATATTTCTTTTAGCCTAAGGTGTTGAAGCCTCTCAAAATAAAGTACCCTTTTGGACACACATGTACAAAAACCCACGTAGAAGTTTCCCACGCCTATATTTTTGAAGAGAGTGGGTTGTTAAAGAATATCTACAAAGATTTAGAGAGATATGAACATGTGCTCCTTTTTGACTAGTCAAAAAGAGCACATGGGAGAATGTGCTTAGCCTATAAATATAGGCTCATTTCTTGAAAAAGGGGGAGCTTTTGGTCGTGCTCTCATGTAAAATCCTTTCAATGGAAGAACTCTCCTTTCTCTTAAGGCTTTGTGCATATATGTATTTAGTCTTGGAGAGTGTGAGAGTGAGGTGTGTGTGCATGCTAGCATTTTCCTTTGTGTGTAAGTAGAGTGTTGCAATTGTCTTGTATTTTACATATGTGACTAGGATCCTTGACTCCCATTGCTCCATATTTTCAAGCATGTGGCATAGCTGCGGGCTGATGGCCAATGGCTTGAACATGGTGGAGGATGGGGTGGATGAAAGGAGAGTCTTTCTTGGGCCTCCCTTCTTGCTTCCATGCAAGGTGGTGTGGGTCTTGGCTCCCAAGGGCATACTACAACAACAAATTTGGCGCCGTTGCCGGGGAGAACGGCCTTTCATCACTTGGAGAGCTCAAGAGCATGTGGTAAGATATTGATTTGCAATTTTTCTGCTTATTTACATAGGATATGTGTGTTGGCATGGTACTTTCACCCTTCCGTTGGACCATTAGCACCCCATTTCATGCTTTTTTAGTGTAGTTTTAGGTCAATTTTGAATGTTGCACAAAAACACTCCCTAAACCCCTTCTCTCTCTCCCTCTCACATATACAGATCTCTTCACACACATCATAAGCATCACTATCCATCTCTGTCACCCCTGTCATAGTGTTTGCTTGGAAAGTGGGGGGGTAGTCTTCTTCTGTCCCTCCCTCATTTTCTTTCCCTCTTCTTTCCCTCCCTGTGTTTGTGTTGAGTCCGATCTTGGATTTCGCACAAATCCTCCTCTTACTACGTTACAGTAGCCAAGGATCTTGGTTACTCCTTTTTTTGTTACAAGTTCCAAGACTCTCTCAGCATTGTCTGGCACGAACTCGGAGCGGAGGCATGAACCATCCCTCTTGGATGTTAGTTACAAATTTGAGGCAAAATGGGCCGATTGGGGTTTTCGAGTTTGATCGGGTTCTTTGGCATTGCACGATTAGTTAGTCTTAGTCCGGATTCTTGGTCACACACGTATGTGACTTTGGGGGTTATGGGCGGCATTAACTGCCACTCATTTATCTCGCTCCTCTGTGCTTCCTGCATGCCATGTGCCTATGCTAGCTTAGAGTTAATTCTCCTCTCTCCCCTCTCTAACATGCGCAGATGACGGAACGTTGGGGGGGATGTACTAATCCTCGCTTCTGTCTCAGGACTCAGGTGGGAGCGACCTTTCTTCAGCTCCCCGTGCTCACCTGTTGGCCCTCGAGGGGTTGGGATCTTGGCGAGCTCCTCCTTCATCTTCCTCCCATCGAAGTCTGCTCTCCAAGCCTTGGGGACCTCTCCTTACGGCACCTACGTTGTCTCACCTTCTGGTATGAGTAAAACTGTGGAGGCCTTGGTGCCAGGAATCTCATGCTGCTCGAATGTCTGTGGATTTGACTACGCTGTGGCTGATAACCTCTTGGGCTCCTCATAAACTATGGTCGAGCCTCGCTTCCCCTTTTTTGTTCTCAATGATCAGAATTGAGTTGTGCATTCTCCTTGTCTTGATCTCTCTGTTGGAGGATGAGCTATGTGCGTGCTCACCATTCTTTTTCTGCTTGGAAGTCGATTCTATACTCCCACTTCAGTCTTGCATAGGGTGTGAGCCTCGATTGTGTATTACCCCACAGTATTCACTTCCCTTGAAGGACAGATTGAGTCTTGCCAATGGCGCTTGTGTTCTCTATTGTTTGAGTTCAAAGTTTTGTTCGATTGTGCATGGGTTGGGCCTTGCTCCCTATCATCTTTGTGTATCAGGGCAGGCGAATTCTTATCAAGGAACCTCTATTTCTTTGATTCTCCTTGTAAGTATGCTTTGAGTGTCTAGGTGACTCCTCTTCTCCTCTCCGAGGCCAGGTTTGCGTGCCCCTATTGCGCTACTTCCTTCTTGTTTCTGTAACTACGCTCTATCAAGCTCCCTTGCATGATCTCCATTTCGTGTTCCTATCTCTATTGCTACTACTGTGGGCCCATGTCTTATCTAGAGCAGAAGGAAACATGCACGATTGTTGTCTCCTCCTCGACTTGAAAACTTTCAGCTATTGCAAACAAAAAAACACTTCACTTTCCTGTCGGCTAGGGCTGAGAATGGCCTATTTTGTCTAGGACAAGTGTTCTTGAGCAACCAACAAGGTGATGATGCCTCAGGCTGTTGAAAAAACCCATTCTGAAGATGGGTAGGAGGTACTCTTGGTTTTGATGTTGTGGTTGTTGCAAGGTAACTGTTGAGAAGTCTTGTCCTCACACCGTCGCAGGTACTGATTTTTTTTGGTAAAACCCATTCTGAAGATCGGCAGGAGGTACTCTTGGTTTTAATGTTGTGGTTGTTGCAAGGTAACCATTGAGAAGTCTTGTCCTCACACCATCGCAAGTACTGATTTTTTTCACCATCTTTGCCCACATTGTGACACTGAAGACATCATTTTGGTAAATTCCTGCGGGCCAAATTCCTTCCTTCCTTATGCCAAACCAAGATTGAGATGTGAAAATCCTTCTTAATAAGTATTAGACCAGGCGTTTTGATGTGCCTACTAAGGTCGAGTTTCTATCTTTTCACCAACTCTTGTGCAGTTGTTTACAGGTTTTTGAGTCCATTGGTGATAGGTTCGCAGGGGCAGGAAGACCATTGATAAGATATCTTTGAACATGAATTAACTTCTCCCATGATCTGTTTTGAAAGGGATATTTTGAACGGATTGTGATCCCTTCATGTGATAATCATGTCCTCACAACTCGTTTGTGTTTAAAGAATCGCTCAAATCGTTGTTTTGAGAGTTGCGTATGGGTTAATATGGATGTTCGATTATTATAGCATCATAAAATTACAAAGCTCTTTAAAAGATGAACCCCTCCCGCATGGTGCTCTGTCAGAACACGCATGATCACTCACACCTATTGGATGCCTAGAAAAACCTGATGGGCAACATGGAAGTATTCACTCCCATGATCATGTATAGTTTTCAACACCTCTAATGGAGTGTAAAGAACACGATACACTAGCTATAGGACAGGTTAGCGTTTGTAACAATGCGATCTGCTACAACTCAAAGGAAAGATCTCCATGATGATGGCACATCAATTCTCGTTTGTTTTGAATGCTTACAGAGGTTGTGTGATGCTTGTAAGCTTTCATATATAACATTTAACCGAAGGTGATTTTATTGGCCCATTACTGGTTGATTCCGTCAATTGTAGTGTGAACAACTTGCAGGTAATGGCTTGCACACATCGAAAGAATTCTTCCAGTTTTGGTACCACATATGTCAGATATGCAACCTGTAAGTTTAGTAAGCTGCGATTTGTAGGTAGATTGAATCACTAATTGATCCCAGAGATGTAGGATCCCACCAAGCCAGCTAATGGAGGATATGGAGTCTACGGTGCATCTCAGTGTTACAGTTTCCTTGGTTTTTCTAATGTTCCTAACTCCTAAGAAACTAAAATTTATGCGTTATGAATAATTTAAGATAAATGTTCTGACTTCACTTTGTTGAAACACTTCATCTGGGAAGATTACAGTATGTTGAGTCACTTGATTACTCATATCATTCTACAGCTTCAATAGTTGCACCATTTGGACTCCCAGACTAATGATTTTAATTGATTAAATCTTCTGAGGCTTTCACATTATCTTGCAGATTTGATTGATTGGACTGAATGCTTGCTCCAGGAAAGTGTCTGCTCAATATTCCAGGCATATAATCTAAAGGATTGGTCGAATTTGTCTTCATTTAGCAAAGCTACTGGAAGAGTGTGTGGCTTTAGACTTGCGCAGATAATGGTATGAATGTTGCTTGATGTTCTGTATCCATTGGACCACTAACAGGAATCGGGGGAATCAGGTCCAAGACTGCACAACTCTTGCTACATGTTGATGCATCTCTTTGGATTCTACTCTTTATTAAAGCAAGTGGCTGTTTCTAGTACAATTCCTAGGTTTGGTGCATAATGCTTATACTTCAAAATGTTCTTCATGATGAGAGCACATCTTCTTTAAAGGATATTTGCAGGTGACTATGCACATAGGGGGTTAAAAGTTTCCAGACTTGAACTAAATTAAGTGTGAAACCATTGAATGAGTGATTGTTTTTTGCTAGGGAAGTAACTCTCTAGTTCCACATTCCTCATTTAAAGCTTAATTTTTCATAGTTCATTATAGGCCAACACACTTAGAACTTCAGCATTGATCCTTCTTATCTCCTATGGATGATTTGATGCTTTGTAGGAATAGTGTTGGATAAGTTGTTTGAATCTCAGGAAAGCTTGTAAAATGACAGGACTCATAATGTTGCACTATTGTTTATTCATTTTATGAGCACAGAACACTCATGTTAAATTTCAAACTTGATTGACTAGGAGCATAGTATGAATGATGGAAGGAACATAAGTTAAGCATGCTACTATATATTCATCTCATGCTATGCAATGCAATATGTCACACTCACTTGGAGATTACAGATTTTGGCATCATTTTTGGATTGTAGAGATACGAAGATTTTCAGGAGCTCTTCTCATTAGAAGAGAAAGTCCTATGTGAAAGATGCTCCCTGAAATGGAAACTAAAAATTGGAATTAACATTTTATGGCTGCTTCTTTTCAAATTCAGTCTACTTGTTGTGTATGTTTAAATTTCAGGTATTGGAGCTTTCAGAGAAGGCACATTGAATGGAGGCTGGGCTGACTGCCCCCCAAGGGGATTGTGTCGGTCAGCATTGCTGGATTCAAGATTTGAAGGCGGACGTCTTGCTGATTCAAAAGATTTGCAGCCTTGCAAAATTCAGATCGGAACTACTACATATTTGAAGAATTGAAGACTCCAAACTTGGACCAGTTTGGCACTGTATGCTTCTCTCTTAGCTTTGTCGAGGACGACAAAGTCTAGGAGGAGGAGGGTGTTGTTATAAGGGTTGCCCACAATTTCCTCATGCAATGGCACCCTCTAGCCCTCACAAAAATACCTCCTTCTTGTATTTAGGAGATGTCCATATGAACACTCTCCTAAGCCCCTTTTTGATATTTCTTTTAGCCTAAGGTGTTGAAGCCTCTCAAAATAAAGTACCCTTTTGGACACACATGTACAAAAACCCACGTAGAAGTTTCCCACGCCTATATTTTTGAAGAGAGTGGGTTGTTAAAGAATATCTACAAAGATTTAGAGAGATATGAACATGTGCTCCTTTTTTACTAGTCAAAAAGAGCACATGGGAGAATGTGCTTAGCCTATAAATATAGGCTCATTTCTTGAAAAAGGGGGAGCTTTTGGTCGTGCTCTCATGTAAAATCCTTTCAATGGAAGAACTCTCCTTTCTCTTAAGGCTTTGTGCATATATGTATTTAGTCTTGGAGAGTGTGAGAGTGAGGTGTGTGTGCATGCTAGCATTTTCCTTTGTGTGTAAGTAGAGTGTTGCAATTGTCTTGTATTTTACATATGTGACTAGGATCCTTGACTCCCATTGCTCCATATTTTCAAGCATGTGGCATAGCTGCGGGCTGATGGCCAATGGCTTGAACATGGTGGAGGATGGGGTGGATGAAAGGAGAGTCTTTCTTGGGCCTTCCTTCTTGCTTCCATGCAAGGTGGTGTGGGTCTTGGCTCCCAAGGGCATACTACAACAACACCAGCCATGCTCCTTACTGATGAAGTTGATGAAAGTGCACTAGATGATCTTCTAATAGCCTTCCTTCTTGTTTGTTTGCAGGTGACCCTCAATGTTTGGGACCAGGTTGCGGTCATGGGCTGTTCATAGTCCTCTTAGTATGAGATAATTGATAAGAATATGTACCTCTTAGTCTCCTGAAGTAGTACTATCGACACTTGAATATTGCTTCTCCAACTTCAATATATCTTCTCCTAAGCTCAAATCTCCTTGGAAGTCCCACTGGGCGTGCCAAATTTTGTTGGGGGATTCTTGGACAAGAAGGAGTTTGAGTGTTTGTAGGAGAAAATGGAAAGACAAGAAAGATATACACTGGAAGCCTCTGTCGATTGATTATAAGAAGAAAAATACAAGGGTGATGCACAATACAATCCAAGAATACAACCCAATGTTCCTATGTAGAATCCCACAGAATGCTTAATCACAAAATACCAAATACCCAAGGTCTTGTTGCTGCCAGACTCCTCTGCACCAAACCTCCACCTTCTCCAAGCCTCCACTTGTGCACACCTTGCACCAAGCTTCCAATAAGCGGGAGGGATGAACACTTCTGTCGGCACACGCACACTTCAATAAGACCTTGGAATCCTTCGGGGACTAGCTTAGCACTTCTCTGCACACTTCCTTAGTCACTCATCATGCACACCTTGCACTTCCCTTCTCTGTGTCACACACCGTGGGTCTCTTGTACTTCTCTCTCTTGTCGTGCTTAGACTATGCTCACTCTTGCTTCCACTTAGAATGGGCCAAGAATAGTCCTTGCCTTGATTTGAGTGTCGATTCACGTACGCTTCTAATTGCAAGAGTATCTTGGTGCTCACTTTGATGTCCCAAGATTGTCTTCACAAGTGGCAGCCAATGAATCCCTACTTTGTCCTGTAGTGACTTTACGCTAAAAAAACAAAATTTGAATTGGGGGGGTCATACTTTCACTTCTGCGTACGCTGCCGCTTCACATACCTTCGCATTTCTTTTTAAGCCTTCACTTTTGTACTTAAGAGAGGGTTCACCTGAACCTTCCAAAACACTTAAAGCAACACTTTTGAACCTTAGGGAAATTAGAGAAATACCTCTGCAACTTGCAACCACTTTCTCCAATTCACCCTTTGTGGACAATACTTGTGCACTACCTGTGCACTTTGATACCTGCACTTTGAATACTTTGACTTTTACCCCTATTGACTTTGACTTTGACCATGTTAGCTTTGACCATTTTGACTTTGAACTTTTGACTTTGACTACAATTGACTTTGACTATAGTTGACTTTGACCAATATGACTTTTATGGGCTCAACACGTTATAAGCGATCCAAGATGAAAGATCACATCTCGTACTCCTTTTGTTGTACATCCATTGATAACCAAAGGTAAAATATGTTTCAAAAAGTTATGCCAATCATGGGTCTTTGACCCAGATAAGCTCTTATCATCCATAGTAAACATGTTTTGGAAAGATGCTCCATATCCTGTAGGAGTCCTAATCAATTGAATCCTATTGTTGACAGTCTGTATCTCTTTTGTTGTAAGTACCCAAGGAGCAGGTGCATAAGTCATTTCCTACCGATGTCTATCAAAAACTAGCCCTAACTTTGGTTTTGAGTTTTGATCTTTCAAATCATTCCTTGATGCTATGGTATCTTTTAGTCCAAGAAGATGCTGCCATAGTGAATAACCAATATTGTTGAATATATGCATAGGATCAAGAAGATGACATACTTTTAACTCTTTCCAATACTCCAAAGAAAACCATATTGATATGTTCTCTGTGAGTGCCAATTTTCCATCACCTCTCTTCACATACTCATTATCTTCATCATCACTGAAGATTTCTGATTCTGGATCTATCAGAGGTCCATCTGTCCATTTTTTATACCAATACATAGGCATCATAGGTTTTGGACACTGACCTATTTCAAGCTTTCCATCAAAATGTATCGCTTCTCTTTTAGATCTTAATGGATGATCATTAGGCAAGAATCGTTGATGTCAAAGATAAATATTTTTGTTGAGATTCTTACTATAGATTGATCTCAACCAATCACCACAATATGGACAAGCTTTATAACCCTTAGTAGATATTCTTGCATCATGAAAACGATAAAAATATAATTAGATTAAATCACATTTATTTATATGCATATTGAATAAAAAAATTATATTAATACCTGAACAAACATCATACCTTGGAAAATCGTGAATAGTCCAAGCCACAATACCACGAACCGTAATATGTCTTTCATTGATGCTTTTCGATACATCAATGATATTAATACCTCTCCATAACTCTTGGAGATCGTCAATGAGAGGAGCAAGATAATTATTCACATCTTTAACTTGTCTTTTGCTTAGGATTAAAAGTGAAAGCATTAAATGTTCCTTTTTAATGCTAAGATATGGCAGAAGATTCTAGTTTATGACTACCACTAGCCATATTGACCATTTACAGGATTTCATGGAGAATGGATTAAGCCCATCTAATGCAACTCCTAACTTTAGATTCTATGGATTTTGTGCAAATTCAGGACATGTAGAATCAATATGCTGAAAAGCAACACTATCACGAGGAATTCTAATTATTCCATCAGTACTTTTATGATCATGTCCCCATATCAAAAGCTTTGATAATTCGGGGCTTTGAAACATATGTCTAATCCAGGGAGCCAATGCAAGATGTCTCAATAACTTTTTTGGGATTTTACCTTTTTCATCCTTATATCAAGGAGATTGACATTTGGGACATGTCAAAGAGTTTGCATATTTGCCTCTATATAAAGTACAATCTTTAGGATGTGCATGTATACATTGATAATCTATACCAAGATTGTTGATTATCTTCTTCATTTCATCATGTGAGGTAGAAAGACTATGCTGACTTGGTAAAAACTTTTCAAATAATAACCTGTAAGTTCATAAAAAAAGATATATTAAAAAAAATAATAATAAACATATATATATATATATATATATATATATATATATATATATATATATATATATATATATATATATATATATATATATATATATATATATATGTATGCATATAATTTTATATATGTGTATGTGTATGTGGATGTGTATATGCATGTGCATGCGTATACATGTGTATGTGTATATGTACATATATATGTATGTATATGTGTTTTGTAGGTGTATATGTATGTATATATATGTATGTGTATATATGTATGAATGTGTATGTATGTATGTATACGTATGTATGCATGTGTAGCTGTGTATATTTGATTTCGTTTTTAATTTTTTTCGTATATTGTTGTTTGCTGATTTTCATATCTAGAACATTGAACCGTTTGGCTCTCTCCCATTTTATAGTCAATCTATTACCTATCTTGCTATGTTGTTTACAAATATAAAGTAACATTTAGTTATGGAGGTATTAAGTCATTAGTGAATTGGGAGGATCAAATTTATTGTGAATATTTTGAAAGATGCACGAATAGTTTTAAAGGATGGGCAAACAAAAAGTGTCCATTCAGTGCAAGTTGTTGTTCTTACCTTAGCTAAAGTAAGGATAAAAACCTGCATTGAATGGACACTTTTTTTCACCCATCCTTTAAAATGATTTTTCCATCCTTCAAAATCTTCTAGATAAATTTGGTCCTCCCATTTTACTAATGACTTAATACTTTCATAGCTAACTGATACTTAATATTTGTATGCAAAAGAGTTAGCAGCACAGGTATTAGGTCGACTAAAATAGGAGAAACATATGTGTCAAGAAGATTCTAAAAGTTAGGTGGACAATTCCAAAGGCTAGATGGACAAAAAATCTTCATTCGATATAGGTATGTATAATTTGACCTTACTCTCTAACATGTGTATATGTGTCTATATGTTTATATATATATATATATATATATATATATATATATATATATATATATATATATATATATATATATATATAGAGAGAGAGAGAGAGAGAGAGAAAATAAAAAATTATACCTTAATAATGTCGAAAGAGATACCTTACTCCATCCAAAATGATTTTGAAGATTGAGAATAAGTAAGCTCGCACTTAGTCATGTCAAACAACTTCCTTCATATACATGCTTTATACATTCCTCTCGAAGATATTTCTCATTTTTAGAAATATCAATGCTCTCACTATCATTTTGATACCAATCCTCAATAAAATTTGCCATGCCATCATCTTCATCATTGTCACACAAATCTTGTACTTTATCTTCTTTTGAATATAGATCTTTCAACCCTGCAAATTCCATAGGATCACTTTTTTGAGTGACTTCAGAGTTCGGAGGCACATACAAATCCTCTGCAATAAAGAGACCACAACCAACATTAGTAATAGTGGATGGAACAATCATATAGCAATTACCCCAAAAGTTGAAAACCTCTCCATCTAAAGGAAGTGGTCCTCTATTCCATCTTCCATATCTTCTTCTATCATATGTTTGTACTAGAGAACGATCACGAGCTGGCAATGGATAATCTCTAGCCATTTTAGTCTCTAACCCAGGAGGTAGAGGATTTCTAGAAACCTCTGCTTGTAATTGATGAACAACAAGTCCATGACATGTACGAGGTATGTTAACATTATGAGAAAAATTATTATCATCATCATCATCGAGCAAGTGTTCTTGTATATCAACAGTAATATGATTTTGTATATGGTTTTTACATAAAATAATGACATTAATTTATAGAAAAAGTACATACCCAAACATTATCATGTTGACTAGGTGATGGTGCATGCTCAAAAGTACCATACTCTACCTCATGTTCAACACATTCCAATAGTGGTCTTTGATACGTGCCATAACAAGAGTTACACCAACATATAATATGCTCTTGATAGTAAAATTCATCATAATTCCTATCAGAGGACACATGTGAAGTTGTTCCATGGGTAGGAGCTGGTGGAGTGCCCTCTGATTGATCAAAATTTGATTATAATAAGAAACAGAAAAATATTTAAGTGATGTATCCATCAAATATATTTAAATTTAAATGTTTGATATACTTACAGTATATAGTCCTTGCACAATGAGGAGATGGTGGTGGAGTTCCATCTGATTGATGAGAATCTACAAATAATGGTATTTGATATTAATAATCTGATTATTTACATACATAAACATTCACATATACATATTTACACATACACACATATTCACATATACACATTTACACATACATACATATTCACATATACACAAATACACATTATTGTGGGATAAATGCATGTATTTTGTATGAACGAGTGTATATGCATGCATTTGTGTGTACGTATATATGTGGATATGTATATGTGTGTTTATGTTATATGTATGTATATGTTTGTTTATGCTATATGTATGTATATGTGTATATGTATGCATATATGTATGTGTATATGTTTGCATGTATATGTGCATGTGGGTATGTGTATGTGTATGTGTATGTGTGTGTATACATGTGTATATATTCTGATTCTTTTTTTCTATTTGAGATTAAATTAACAGGAGATATTGTATGGTGAAAAAAAATAAGAGGTGACCTAACATACCACCTGAGACGTGGTAGTTTTTTCGTAGATAGCTACGTCTTCAAGAGTCATTTCCTCAGTAGAAGGTGTAGAAATTAATAGTTTATATTTATAATTTTCATTTATTTTAATTTTTTACATTTAATTTATGTATTTCTTTTTCTTAAATAAAGAGGCTGCTGCAAAGAAGAGAGTTCAGTCGGGCCACACATCGCACCTAGGCCATATGGGCCATCATGGTTTTGTAGCTACATTTGTAAGTGTATGTGTTATTGCGAGCATATTTTTTTATTTTAGTTAAAATGCAAGAAACTAATCTTTTTTATTTGTTTCAATGCAGCGAAAGGATTATGGTCGATATCCTATGAAACATGAGATCGAGTATGCTACACATTTTGGAGATCAGCGTTTAAGCGAGTATATGCGAGATCACCTGGATGCCTTTGTGAGTATTATTAGATTTTATATAGTTATTTTATTTTTATGGATGTTTTAATTTTTTTACTTATTTATGGTTGTTATATGTAATACAAGAGTACTATGGAGAGATAGATATGGACAAGGTGGAGAGACCAACACAGGAGGGACGATCTCGATCGTCATAGGGTGATCATGATGATGAGGATGAAGATGATCAGGATGCTAATGATGATAATGATGATCATGATGATGATGATTAGGATTCTTGATTATGACATTGGATTATATGTATTTACATTGATATATATATATATATATATATATATATATATATATATATATATATATATATATATATATATATATATATATATATTTATAGTTCATTTCAATTATGGTTTGAATTGTGTGTATGGTATTAAGTAATGAAAAGTTTTGTTCTACTGATTGTTATTCTTGTTTATATTAAGCATGTGTTTTAGAACTTTAATTATACAATTCATTCATATGTGTGTACATATGTGCATGTATATGTGTGTAATATGTGTGTGTATATGAATGTATGTATATATGTATATGTGTATATGCATGTATGTGCATATGCATCTGTAAGTGTATATGTGTATGTATGTGTATGTGCATGTGCATGTGTATGTGTGTGTATATGTATGTATGCGCATGTGCATGTGTAAATGTATATGTGTGTATATGAGTATTTGCATATGCATGTGTATGTGTGTGTATATGTGTGTGCATGTATATGTGTAAGTGTATGTGTATATGTGTGTATGTGCATGTATATGTGTATATGTATGTATGTGCATGTGTGTGTGCATGTGTATATGTGTGTGTACATATGTGCATATATATGTGTATATATGTGTATGTGTATGTATATATACATATGTGCATATGTATGTGTATGTGTATAAACATATACAAATGTATGTATATGCATGTGTATATGTATGAAACATGCATGTGCATGTGGATGCATTTCCATTCGCATCCATGTGCATGCATGTGAATGTGCATGCATGTGGATGTGCATATACATGTATTTAAGTATATGTTAATGTGTGTATGTTTATATATATATATATATATATATATATATATATATGCACTAATGCATGCATGCAAGTCTTTTTATGTGGTTGTAGAAATGTTTGTGCATATGCATGTGTATGTTGTGAAGAGATGGATAGATATGTGCTTGAAGATGAAGTGGTGCTGCAAAATCCTTGCACTACACCATCCAATGAACTCCAAGAGTATGTGGTGGGCCATTTTAGCTTGCCAATGGATGTGTTAGACTCCCTATGTACCTTGGAAGATCAATCTCAAAAAGATAGATAAAAACAGATGAGTTGGAATAAATTGAGAGGTTAAAAACTTTTTATTTTGATTCATACACATGTCTAGTGTTTTGAATAATTCTCTGTGAAAAGTAGAAATTAGCTTAATTCCTTTTGGGGAACTCTAACTAACTTAGAGAGCTAACTTTCAAGAGTAATCTCATGAGAAATAGTGAATCACACAATGAGAATGAAGTTTAACAAATTATGACATCATCCCGATTTTCACGGGCTGCAACAGTACTTAGACCAGTGAGCAGAAAAATGATCATAACTCAAGATTAAAATATCCAATGGCTATGAAAGTTTGTATGCTGATAATAGACAGTACATTGAATCCAATAAGCTTTGAATCATGCAATTGGATAAAGTACATGCGGAGATCCATCTCTGAGAAGTTGACTTATAAAATAAAAAATCTGAGAAGTGAATATGAACAGGCAGTGTCAACTTCAACTGAACATTACTCAAGATTTAGAACTTGAATAGCAACAAACATTTTTGAGCATATAGTAGACTCTAAAAGAAAACTTTAGCAAGTTCAATCATTCAGAAAGATCCACCACACTGAGAGTAGTGATCTCTGCAAGCTGACTGAAAAATGTGAGAAGCATAACAGTAAAGAATAAACTCACACAACCATGAAGATATGAACTTGTGTGATCATAGATATGAATGTATATTGATTCTAGAATACAATGAACTTATAGTCACATGTGTGTGCCTTGTATCCACACTTGATATAGCATATAGCTCAGCTTATGGACACCTCTGAAGTGTGACTAAACTGTCATGTATATATAGAGAGTTTTGGAGGCAAGATTTGAAGCTGAATCTTGGTCACCTGAAAGTAGTTTCCTAATTTTTAGAGATTGATTGATTCTCCAACCTCCAAATCAAGAATTTGTGGCTTCTCTCTCTATTCTTATCAAATGAACTCAACCACTTTGATTTCTCTTCCTTTTTACATCAAGTAAATGATCAAACAGTTACAAGGGTGAGTTCACAAGTGAACTCTTAGATTCCATACATTGTCTTGTCTTACTACTTCTTCTAGAGACTTAAGCCAATACTTAGGCTTGTAATAGATTTTTTCCAATAGCTCCCCTTCAAGCCAAGTATGCTTGAGGTCTTCAATCTTCAAGAATAACCTGCAATCCAATCACAGTCTTGAATATGCAAAGTTTTGTACCATCCAATGCTTTGGTCAAGATATCTGCACATTGTTGATGAGTGTGTTGGGAGTGATGGTTGGATGCACTCAAGAAATGAGTTGGTGCTGCTAAACCTGCTTCACACTAGCCCTCCTTTGATTCCAGAAATGCTTAGTAGACTCCTTGAGCTTCCAAATGACACCAAAATATGCTATATGTACTTTGGAAATGAGTTGAGTAATGATTAGATCAAAACAGATGAGTTTGCACTTCACTAGTCTTGAAAACTTTCTAATTCTGTAATGATACCTGCTCAGTGTTATGCTCAGTGTGACCAGCACACTTGAAATTGAAACAATTCCTTTTGGGGGTATTAATGTACCTTAGTAAGCTACCAATTTCAAATGGAATCACTCAAATTGATAAACCATACACTGAGAAATAAGTTTAGCAAAATTATGATTACCCCCGACTTTTTAGGAGAGTTGCAGAGATAGACCAGTGATGACTTCGAAGCTGATTTCTCACAAATGGCTAAATGGAATCTTCTGAAATTTTGTATGCTTGTAGAAGACCTTGAGCTGGTTCCAACGAGCTATTGAATCTTCATTTGGTTCAGTGAGCACTGAGAAATGCCCCTCTGAAGTTAACAGACTTGGAGATGGTGACTCAGACAAAACCAGAAATAATGAATGTAACTCTTTCTATTAATTCACATGAATGTACAATCTCATTGGCTTGATAGATGTAGCCTAATGAGTTGGAGATGTGTAGGCTATGGTGTAGCACTCACACTCTCTATAATCACAGATGTAAGCCTCGGGAATGATGATGGACAGCCCGCGAGTTTTCAATGTAGCTTTTATAGAAGTTTGATGGTGATTTGAATTTGAAATTCAAACTAAGGCTCCCTAGAATCTCTCCTCTAAAAGTAGGGAGATATTCTCTCCGTTACAACATTCAAGTTTCCACGACTTTCTCAAGTAGGTGTGATTACAAAATATTCCAAGTCACAATGACTTTTACAATAAGTAAAAAAGTGAGAACTCATAAGCATGAGTTTCTATGGCTCAATCTTCAAGAATTAATCCAAGCTTTATGTGATGTCTTCAAGCTACAAATTAAAGCCAAGTGTGAAGGCTTGATTTACACCAACAGCTCCCCCTCAAGCCAAACACTTTGGCTTAAGTCTTCATCTTCTTCATCTTTAGTCTTCAAACACATCCTGCAATCCAATCATGGATTTAAATCTGCATAGCTTGTTTCCATCCAATGCTTTTGTGAGAAAATCTGCACATTGCATATTAGTAGACACATAAGATAATTGAATATCTTTGCTAAGTAACTTCTCCCTCACATAGTGGTAATGAACCTCTATGTGTTTTGTCCTAGCATGATAAATTGGATTAGCTGCAAGGTGAAGAGAACTAGTGTTGTCTCCAAAGATGATTGGTGGCCTTGTATATAGGCCTAAATCTGTATATAGAAGCTTCAACCAGATAGCTTCTTGAGTGGCATTGGCTAGCCCTCTATACTCTGCTTCAGTAGATGACAAAGCTACTGTAGGTTGTTTCTTGGCTGACCAAGAAATAGGTTTGTCACCTGCAAAACATATGTACCCTGATGTGCTCCTCCTGTCATCCTTGCATCCTGCCCAATCTGCATCTGAGTAAACTTTAATATCAATATCTGATGTATATGGAAAGTACAAACCATGACTTTGAGTTCCTTTGAGGTACTTCAAGATTTTCTTTGCTGCCTCTAGGTGAGGTACCCTTGGTTTGTGCATGAATTGACTAAGCACACTAACTCCATATGCTATGTCAATTCTTGTCAAGGTAGCATAATTCAAACTACCTACCATACTTTGATATCCTGTGATGTCTTGTATTTCTTCCCCTTCATGAGCACTTAGCTTTAGGTTGACCTCCATTGGAGTAGTAGATACTTTAGCATCCTGCAAACCAAACTTCTTGACCATATCCTGTACATACTTCTTTTGAGTGATGTAGATACCTGAATTTGTGTAGACCAATTCAAGACCTAAGAAATACTTTAATAATCCAAGATCATTGATCTTGAATTCCTTCATCATCTGTCCTTTGATGTGTCTAATTCCTTGAACATCATTTCCTGTAATAATGATGTCATCAACATAGACACATAAATAGATTACCTCTGTACTACTTCTCTTTATAAACAGAGAAGTGTCTGCTTTACTCATCACAAATCCTTGGTCTTGGAGATAGGTTGTCAACCTGTAATTCCATGCCCTAGGTGCCTGCTTCAAACCATATAGAGCCTTCTTCAATTTACAAACATGATTTACCTTATTGGGGTCTTCATAGCCAGGTGGTTGTGACATGTAGACTTCTTCAGATATCCATCCATTCAAGAATGCATTCTTCACATCCAATTGGTACATGTTCCAATTTTTGGATGCAGCTACACTCACCAAAATTCTGATAGTTGGCATCTTGGCCACAGGAGAAAATGTCTCCTCATAATCAATGCCTTGGGTTTGTGCAAAACCCTTGGCTACCAACCTAGCTTTGTACCTGTTTATTGTTCCATCTGAATTCTTCTTTAGTTTGTAGATCCATCTGGATCCTATTACTTTCATAGAGTCTTTCTTGGGTACCAAGTCCCAAGTGTCACTCTCTTTGAGTGCCTGCATTTCTTCATCCATTGCTTCCTTCCATTCTGGTTTAGTGATTGCTTCTTCAAATGAACCTGGTTCTTCATTCAATAGATCCTTTGCAAGATATACAGAATGCTTGGTTACAAGGGAAGTATCATACCCATACCTAATAGGCTTCTTACTTTCTCTCTGAGATCTCCTCATAGCTTGAGTTGAGGATTCTGGTTTATCTTCTAGTTGCTTCATCTTCATCTTCCCTTTGGATTTCCAAGCCTTGAACTCCTCAAGATTTATTGTATCATCATCATCTGAGCTTGAATCTTCTTTCTGAATTGATTCCTCCTTGGTGAGCTTTGGAAAATCTTCTTCCATGTCATAGGGTAGACTCACTTTCCTGCATTCATTCTCATACCATGAGTCATTCTCATCAAAGATGACATCTCTGCTTACCTTGAAGCCTTTGTTTGTTGGGTTGTAGAATATGTATCCCTTTTGGTTCAAATCATAACCAATGAAGATACATTTTTCAGCCTTAGGGTCTAGCTTTCCCCTTACCTGTGAGGGAATATGCACATATGCTACACAACCAAAGATTTTGCAATGATCCAGAGAGGGTCTCTTACCATGCCAAGCTTCATATGGTGTCATGCCATTAAGTGATTTGGATGGCAACCTATTGATAAGGTAGGTGGCAGTGGATACACTCTCTGCCCAAAGATAACTTGGTAACTTTTTCTCATTAAGCATAGACCTAGCTGTTTCTACTATGAGTCTATTCCTTCTTTCAGCTACCCCATTTTGTTCAGGTGAGTACCTTGTAGTAATCTCCCTCTTGATGCCTCTTTCCTGCAAGAAATCTTCAAATTCATTTGAGAAGTATTCTCCACCACCATCTGACCTTAGCTTCTTCAAATGTCTACCTGTTTGATTTTCAACTAGTGCAAGATACTTTTTGAAACAATTAAATACTTCATCTTTATGTTTCATGTAGTATAAGACAGTCCACCTGCTATAGTCATCAATGAAGGACACATAGTACCTTGATCCAGATATGGATGGTTCCTTGCTAGGTCCCCAAACATCTGTATGCACTAACTCCAGATAATCTTCATGCATGAAACCTTTCTTGGTATAAGGCAATCTGTGTGACTTACCAAATTGACAAGCCCCACACTTGTATATCATGTGTTGCTTGGATACATTGGGTATCCCAAGCACACATTGATCCCTACTCATTTGCTTTAAGGTCCTCTCACCAATGTGACCTAACCTCTTGTGCCAAATTTCCAATTCTGATAGTGTTTGATCCTTGTAATTATACAAAGCAATATTCTTGGTGTCTTCTAGCTCAAAGGTAAACAATCTACCTGATTTTTCTCCCTTAGCTATCCTTCTGAATCCATGTCTTGGATCCTCCACATATGCTCCATGTTGTGTGAATCTGACCTGCAAACCTTTTTCCACAATCTGACCTACACTCATTAGGTTCTTGGTGATTGTTGGAACATACAATACTCTGCTCAATAAATTCTGATTACCATCACTAGTTTTGACATTGCCTATCTTAACAACTGAATGTTTAGTGTCATCACCTGTCTGCACTTGATGCTTGCCTTTGGGTTCTTCCAAATCAGAAAGTAGTGCCACATTGCCAGCTACATGATTAGAGCAACCTGAATCAATATAGAATAAGTGATCATCATTGATACCTGACTTAGCAGTCATATTCATGATCATAAGGAATCATCTTGCTCCTCTGCATAGTTGTTGTAATCTCTTCTATTCCTGAATCCACCTTGGTAGTTACCATTGTGGTTGTTGTTGTAATTGTTGTTGTATTGATTGTTGTATCCATTGTAGCTTTGATGTTGGTTGAATCTGCCTCTTCCTTGAGAGTATCCACCTCTTGAGTAGCCTCTTCCTCTCTGATTCTTGTAATTCTTGTAGCATTCATCTGTGGTATGATTAGACAATCCACAAATGTTGCATGGTGATGAATTGTAGGGCCTCCCCCTACCTGGCTTACCTCCTCTGCCTCTTCCTCTAGATGATCTACCTCTCCCTGCATAATTAGCTTGAGAGGTAGAGCCTTCTTCATCAACCTTCTTACTTTTACCCTTATCTTTTACCTTCTTATCAGTATAAAGGGCAGAGGGGTTGTTACCTTTTGATTGCTCTCCATTCTTTGTGATCTTTGCTTCATGTGTAAAGAGTTGTCCAATCAGAGTTGTTAGATCAGGTGCTTGGATGTCCATGTATAAGTCCATTGTTGTGGTAAAGCTCTCCCATTTGTCATCTGCCTTTAGTCCATTGATTACTTGTCTGACTATTTGCTCTTCCTCAATCTCCTCTCCAACACTTGCAAGTTGGTCTGCAATGTCTTTGACTTTAGTGACAAAATCTGAAACTGATTGCTTTGATTGCTTCCTAAGGGTGGTGAATTCAATCCATAGTTGATTCTTTCTGGCCCTTGTACTTGATGAAAAATATGTAGACAAGGTTTCCCAAGTCTCTTGGGAAGTTTTGCAATTCCTTACATGAGGTAAAAGGAAATCAAAAATAGAGTTAAGAAGGTATGACCTTGCCAAAGCATCTTTTGCACACCATTGGTTGAGCCTCTCATGTTCATCCTTTGTAGGTAGTCCTCTAGTTTTAAATGAGGGCAATTCCTCATCTCCTGATATGTATCCAAATAAACTCCTTCCTTGTAGATAGGTCTTCATCCGCAGAGACCAAGCTTGGTAGTTGTTTCTGTCCAATTTATCAATGAAGGAAGGGAAACCATCACCCATGATTACCTTATTTGCTCTGATACCACTGTTGGGAGTGATGGTTGGATGCACTCAAGAAATGAGTTGGTGCTGCTAAACCTGCTTCACACCAGCCCTCCTTTGATTCCAGAAATGCTTAGTAGACTCCTTGAGCTTCCAAATGACACAAAAATATGCTATATGTACTTTGGAAATGAGTTGAGTAATGATTAGATCAAAACAGATGAGTTTGCACTTCACTAGTCTTGAAAACTTTCTAATTCTGTAATGATACCTGCTCAGTGTTATGCTCAGTGTGACCAGCACACTTGAAATTGAAACAATTCCTTTTGGGGGTATTAATGTACCTTAGTAAGCTACCAATTTCAAGTGGAATCACTCAAATTGATAAACCATACACTGAGAAATAAGTTTAGCAAAATTATGATTACCCCCGACTTTTTAGGAGAGTTGCAGAGATAGACCAGTGATGACTTCGAAGCTGATTTCTCACAAATGGCTGAATGGAATCTTCTGAAATTTTGTATGCTTGTAGAAGACCTTGAGCTGGTTCCAACGAGCTATTGAACTCTTGATTTGGTTCAGTGAGCACTGAGAAATGCCCCTCTGAAGTTAACAGACTTGGAGATGGTGACTCAGACAAAACCAGAAATAATGAATGTAACTCTTTCTATTAATTCACATGAATGTACAATCTCATTGGCTTGATAGATGTAGCCTAATGAGTTGGAGATGTGTAGGCTATGGTGTAGCACTCACACTCTCTATAATCACAGATGTAAGCCTCGGGAATGATGATGGACACCCCGCGACTTTTCAATGTAGCTTTTATAGAAGTTTGATGGTGATTTGAATTTGAAATTCAAACTAAGGCTCCCTAGAATCTCTCCTCTAAAAGTAGGGAGATATTCTCTCCATTACAACATTCAAGTTTCCACGACTTTCTCAAGTAGGTGTGATTACAAAATATTCCAAGTCACAATGACTTTTACAATAAGTAAAAAAGTGAGAACTCATAAGCATGAGTTTCTATGGCTCAATCTTCAAGAATTAATCCAAGCTTTATGTGATGTCTTCAAGCTACAAATCAAAGCCAAGTGTGAAGGCTTGATTTACACCAACAGAGTGGACACATATGATATTTGAATCTCTTTGCTTAGAACCTTCTCTCTTACATAGTGGTAATGAACTTCAATGTGTTTAGTCCTTCCATGAAAAATAGGGCTAGCAGCTAAATGAATAGAACTCATGTTGTCACCAAAATAGTTGGAGTTCCAAACTCCAATCCAAGATCTTTGAATAATGTCTTCATCCACATAGCTTCTTGTGTAGCTATGGCAAGACCTCTGTATTAAGCTTTAATAGAAGAAAGAGCAACTGTGGGTTGCTTCTTGGATGAGCATGAAATAAGCTTTGAACCTACAAAGGTAAGATAACCTAACGTGCTCCTTCTATCTTCCTTGGAGCCAACCCAATCTGCATCAGACCCTTTGAGATATTTGAGTATCCTCTTAGCAGCATCTGTGTGTGGTTTCCTTGGTGTGTGCATGAATAGACTTAGCACACTCACACTATAGCATATATCTACCCTTGTCAATGTGGCATAGTTGAGTCTACCCACAAGACTTTGATATGATGTGATGTCCTCTATGAGTTCACCTTCATGTGAGCTCAATTTATGGTTGACCTCCATTGGAGTACCTGCAATTTTACAATCCTCCATCTTGAATTTTGGTAACATATCCCTTGATATACTTCCTTTGAGTGAGAAATAACCCATGATCTTTGTAGACAACTTCCAAACCTAGGAACTAGGAAAGTGATCCTAAATTACTTATCTTGGATTCTTCTCTCATCCCTTTTGATTGTTGTCATATCCAATGAATACACACCTTTCAACCTTTGGATCCATCTTGCCTCTAACCTATGAGGGAACATGAGCATAAGCAATACATCCAAAAATTTTACAATGATCTAAGCTAGGTCTTCTTCCATTCCAAGCCTCATATGGAGTCATCCCATCAAGGGATTTTGAAGGCAACCTTGCAGCTTCAACAATTGTCCTATTCCTCCTTTCTGCCACTCCATTTTGCTCAGGAGTGTATCTTGTAGTTACCTCTCTTTTGATTCATCTTTCTTGAAGAAAAGAATCAAATTCATGGGAGAAGTATTCTCCCCCTCCATCTGACCTTAGCCTTTTTAGTGATTTACCTGTTTGATTCTCCACAACAGCAAAATATCTTTTGAAGCATGAAAATACTTCATCTTTGTGTTTCATAAAGAATAGGATAGTCCATCTACTACAATCATCAATAAAGGAGACATAATACCTTGATCCAAATATTGAAGCAGCCTTGCTAGGTCCTCATACATCTGTATGAACAAACTCAAGGAGATCTCCATGCATATAACCTTTCTTCATGAATGGTAACCTGTGAGACTTTCCAAATTGAGATGCACTACACTTATAAATCATTTGTTGTTTTGACAAGTTAGGGAATCCAAGTACAATTTGATCCCTGCAAATTTGCTTTAATGATCTTTCACCAATATGTGCCAATCTCTTGTGCCATACCTCTAGTTCTGTAAGTGTTTGATTACCATAGTTGAAAAGAGCTATGTTCCCTGTGTCTTGCAACTCAAAAGTGAATAATCTACCTGCTTTTTCTCCCTTTGCTATTCTTCTGAACCCTTGGCTAGGGTCTTCCACATATGCTCCTCCTCTTGTGAATCTAACTTGCAATCCTTTTTCTACTATCTGCCCAACACTTATCAAATTCTTTGTAATGGTAGGGACATAGAGTACCTTACTGAGTAGGTTGATGTTTCCATCAGGTGCTTTGTCATTTCCTATTTTCCCCACAAGATGTCTTGTGTGATCTCCTATTTGTACCTCATGCTTATTCCTTGGATCTTCCAAGTCCGATAGGAGAGCTACATTTCTTGCCACATGATTGGAACAACCTGAATCTATGTAGAAAACATGCTCATAGATTTACCTTGTGGCATAGCCATGTTCATGATTAATAATGAATCCTCTTTGTTTGAGTCTTTTGTGTACTTATTGAAGTCTCTCCTTCCTTTTTAGCCTCCTTGATAGTTTGAATGATTGTAGTTGTTGTAGTTGACATGATAATTGTTGAACCTTCCTCTTGAGTAGCCATAACTTCCTCTATTGTAATCCTCTGCATCTTTGATTCTTGGAGTTCCTAAAGTAATTTGCAGTTGTATGATTAGTTAATCCACAAATAGATCATGGGTTGGAGTCTTGGGATCTCCCCCTACCTTGTCTACCTCCTCTTCCTCTACCTCTACCATGTCTTCCTCTACCTGCATAGTTAGCTTGATATGTTCCTGCTTCATCATCCACTTTCTTTGACTTTCCTTTGTTTTCTTTGGACTTGCTTTTATCAATATATAAAGCTGTAGATTGATTACCTTTAGAGCTTTCTCCATTCTTGATAAGTTTTTCCTCTTGAGTGAGTAATTGTCCAATGAGTGTATTGAAATCAGGTACATGCATGTCCATGTACAAATCCATAGCTATGGTGAATGCTTCCCACTTGTCATCTGCCTTCAAGCCATTGATGACCTGCCTTACAATTTGTTCTTCATCTATTACCTCTCCAATGCTTCCCAACTGATTAGCTTTGTCCTTGACCTTTGTGACAAAATCAGTCACATTTTGTTTGGGAGCCTTCTTGAGGGTTGTGAAATCCAGCCATAGTTAATGCTTCCTAGCTTTGGTACTTGAAGAGAAGAAGGCTTCAAGTGCATCCCACACTTCCTGAGATGTCTTACAACTTCTAATGTGAGGCAACAAAAAATCTGAGATAGAGTTAAGGAGGTATGACCTTGCTAATGCATCTTTGGAACACCATGTGTTCAATCTCTCTTGCTCTTCTTGTGTTGGTTGACTCTTGTTTCTGAATATAGGCATAACTTCATCTCCTGTCACATAACCATATAAACTTCTTCCTTGGAGATAAGCTTCCATAGTTAATGACCAAGCTGAGTAATTACCTCTATCCAATTTGTGAACTGATGAAGGAAATCCATCTGCCATCTTTGCTCTGATACCACTATGAAGAGATGGATAGATATGTGCTTGAAGATGAAGTGGTGCTGCAAAATCCTTGCACTACACTAGCCAAATGAACTCCAAGAGTATGTGGTGGGCCCTTGTAGATTGCCAATGGATGTGTTAGACACCCTATGTACCTTGGAAGATCAATCTCAAAAAGATAGATCAAAACAGATGAGCTAGAATAAATTCAGAGGTAAAAACCTTGCTATTTTGATTCATACACCTCTCGAGTGTTTTGAATAATTCTTTGAGCACAGCAATAATTAGCTTAATTCCTTTTGGGGAACTCTAATTAACTTAAGGAGCTAACTTTAAAGAGTAATCTCATAAAAAATAGTTAATCACACAATGAGAATGAAGTTTCACAAGTTATGACATCATCTCGATTTTCACGGGCTGCAACAGTACTTAGAATAGTGAGTAGAAAAATGATCATAACTCAAGATTCAAATATCCAATGATTATAAAATTTTGTATGCTCATAATAGACAGTATATTGAATCCAATAAGCTTTGAATCATGCAATGTGATAAAATACACGTGGAGGACAAGCTCTAACAAGTTGATTGATAGAATAAAAAATATGTAGAGAAGTGAATATGAACAGATAGGGTCGACTTCAACTGAACATAACTCCAGATTGAGAGCTGGAATACCAATGAAACTTTGTGAGCATATAGTAGACTCTTTAAAAAAAAATTTAACAAGTTAAATCATTGAAAAAGATGCACCACACTGAGAGTAGTGATCTCTGCAAGTTAACTGAAAAATTTGAGAAGCATATTAATAAAGAATAAACTCACACAACCATGAAGATATGAACTTGTATGATCATAGATATGAATGTATATTGATTGTAGAATACAATGAACTTATAGATACATGTGTGTGCCTTGTATCCACACTTGATATAGCATATAGCTCAGCTTATGGACACCTCTAAAGTGCGACTAAACTGTCATGTATATATAGAGAGTTTTGGAGGCAAGATTTCAATTTGAATCTTGCTCACCTAAAAGTAGTTTCCTAATTTTTAGAGATTGATTGATTCTCCAACCTCCAAATCAAGAATTCGTGGCTTCTCTCTCTATTCTTATCAAATGAACTCAACCACTTTGATTCCTCTTACTTTTTACATCAAGTAAATAAGCAAACAATTACAAAGGTAAGTTCACAAGTGAACTCTTAGATTCCATACATTGTCTTCTCTTACTACTTCTTCTAGAGACTCAAGCCAATACTTAGACTTGTAATAGATTTTTTTGAACATATGTGTGTGTATGTGTAAGTGTATGTGCACATGTATGTGTATGTATATATGTGTGTGTACATGCATGTGCATATGTGTGAATGTGCATCTTCATCATGTATGTGAAAATGTGCATATCAATAAGTGTGAGTATGCTAACTAATGAAAATAACACAATTCAAATGATATACAAAGAATGGAAATTGTACTTATAATAGTTAGCCATACTTTTTGCTTGGTTAGCTTCTTGAATAACCAGCAATAAAGAGAGAGAGAGAGAGAGAATTCAAAGAGAGAAAGATGTAAAAAGAGAGAAATAGAGACAGAGAGAGATAATAAGATAGAGATTAGGCAAAACAACAATTCGACATATACTTGTTTCAGCTCATAAGCGCAGCGCGATTGCGAATGTTGGAGAGCTCTTCGATCAGATGTGTGAACATGCCGATCGAATAGCCTCCAATGTCTTAATTTTTTTTCGTCAACAAACCGTCGTGTAATCGATGGTAAGAAATCGTAAAAAGCATTGGAATTGGCTTTGCATAAGCGATATTGTTAGCGTCGCTTATGCGATGCAAAAAAGTGTCGCTTATGCGACGCTTTTTTAAACCATCGCTTTCACAACGCTCTATGTGAGTGTCACACATCGCTCGCACCACATGTCGGAAAAAATGTCATTTAGCTCATCATTTAATCGATGGTTCGTGCTCGACGCTTCTTGCAATGCTTTTTGCAATTTTATAGTGACGAAATTATATCGCCTTAACCGTCGCTATGCACCCGTATTCATTGTAGTGTTGCTTACCTATATTGAACAGAATACGCATCCTGTCCAGGTTTTCGAAAGGACAATGTCCATTATAAAGCGATATCTACAAGCTTACCATAACAATGGAAAAGTATTTGTGTGGAGTTCAAAACTTTGATTTGGTTCATACTACAAAGCAGAACGAGAAAAAAAGTTCTTTTCAATCTGATGATGACTCAGCACATCAATTTTTTTGCTTCCTTTTTGTTCCTACTGAAGCAATTAAAAATGAAACCTACAAGTCTATATAAAATTAGATCGATTTAAAAAAAAAAAAAATAGATCGATTTTTCTTCCACACTCACCTAAAAAGAAGATTTTTTTTTTCTTTTAATTGTTCCACCAACCCTCAAGTAAGGAATTTATCTTCAACCCTCTTTATCGACTGGATGTTTTGGGTGGTCTTATTCTTACAAAAAACAAGGAAATCGGGTGCTAAGGACCATAATAGTCAACTGCTTGCATCCAAAGGAATGCCATTTTCCATCGTAAACTTTATCTTTATGAATGCATTAAACTTTATCTTTATGAATGCATTACAAAGGAATTCAAAGAAGGAAACAAAGGAAAAATATATTATATGCTTTCCGCCAATTTTAGAGTACTTGACTTGACTGAAATGACCTTTCATTCTAGAAGAGACATCTTGGAAAAGCTTCTCATTACAAAGGCCGGCAAACAAAAAGAAAATCATATTATATGCTTTTCGTCAATTTTAGGCCAACTACTGACATTGTGGCCACACTAGAACTGTGGGTCAATAATACGAGCAACACTGTCAAAGTGGCCAATGAGTTCAATAATATTCACAATGAAATAAAAGCAAAACAATATTAAAAAAAAAACAAAGAGAAAAGGTCTTGTCATGTGCTTTCGGTGAATTCTAGGCCAACTCTAGAGTGTGCGGGCTAGTCATATGAGGGATGCAGAATGAGTGTTATAAACGAAAGACACGGGCCACCTAAAAAACTGTAAGAAATCCCCCCCTCCCTTTCAAGCACCATAAAGTGTTCCTTCTTATCAGCAACAAACTTAAACCCAAGTGGGTCTTGCATGAGGTTGATTAACCTCCTTTGTAATGTCATCTAAGCTTTGTGAGATCTACCTTTGCTTTGTGGGACTTGGGAGGTCATGTGGGCACGAGTCCCCTTCACTTGTACTTTTCTTTTCAGCATATTTAATGCAAGTCCAAGAGAGTAGGCTAAAGCCGAACTTCCTTTTATTTAAAAAAACGTACTACACATTGCACAAGCAAACTCATAGCATGTCGATGTCATAGAAATAGGACCACATTGCCAACAACACCATTTCCAGCCGTTTGAAATAACATGGGTTTTAGATTGCACTATCCACGCATATCCATCCACATACGTAGTAGAAGCATCTTTGAAATTTAATAATGTATATACTCATCGCTCACCTAGTTTCTTTGGACAAACAAAGACAAATAATTAAATAATTGATAGATTACAACATGAAAAGACAGGACGCCTTGTAATACGTGAAGATGGACTAGCTATTCTTTCGTATTAAAATATCTAACAACATGGCTGCTAAATGGACTCTTAGGTTTTTGTCCCCCAATAATTTATTAGTATGGTCTTATCGAAACGAAAAATCACCTTTTTTGGTGTAAGGATTATTACACGTCTTGGAAAGATCATGATTTGTGGGGTTGTTGCTTTTTGCCATTTATATTTTCCCGTTGGTAGTGTACTTACATGTACGATGTGGATGGCTTGGATGGAGGTGAAGAAAGTTTGCTTAAGAGGTACTACCTTCATCATCAGATTTTTTACTCTTGCCTGTTTTATCGTTTTTCCTCTACTTATCTTTATAGAGAGCAGAGGGTTTATGTCTATTCTATAGATCCTCCATATCTAAGAGTAGAACTACATTCCCTGTTGGATGATTTGAGCAATCTGAGTCTATATAAAATACATGTTCATCTGCTTTACCTTCCTTCATGGTCATATTCATCACAAGGAGTGAGTTCTCTTGAGTTTTTTCATGTGCATAGTTGTTGTAGTCTCTCCTTACTCTGTATCCTCCTTGGTAGTTATTCTTCTTGTATGAACTCTTATTGTATCCGTTAAAGTTGTTGAATCGTTCTCTTGAGCTTGCATAGCCTCCTCTATTGTAAACTCTTCCTCTCTGGTTCCTAGTATTACTCAAACAATTATTAGCAATGTGATTTGTTAGACCACATATGGCACATGGGGATGAGCCTTGAGCTCTCCGTCTGCCTTGTCTTCCTCCTCCACTTCTTTCTCTTGAGCCTCTACCTCTACTTACAAAGTTTGTTTGAGAGGTACTACCTTCATCAGATTTCTTACCCTTTCCTTTTTTATCTTTTTTTCTTCTTCTTATCTCTTTTGAGAGTAGAGGATTGATTACCTTTTTGTTCTCTCCATTCTTCATAAGTTTTGCTTCATGTGTAAACAATTGTCCAATGAGGGTATTGAAATCAGGGACTTGCATGTCAATCTGGACATCCATGGTTGTGGTAAAGGCTTCCCATTTGTCATCTACCTTTATTCCATTGATGACTTGCGTTACTATTTTTTCTTCAACAATGAATTCTCCAATGCTTCTAAGTTAGTCTACTATGCCTTTTATCTTGGTGAAAAAATCAGTCACACTATGCTTCGGCATCTTCTTGAATGTGGTGAATTTCATCCACAATTGGTTCTTCCTTGCCTTGGTATTTGATGAGAAGAATGATTTAAGAGCATTTCGTGTCTCTTGTGAAGTCTTGCAACTCATAATGTGTGGAAAAGAAAAAATTAGAGATAGAGGTAAAAATTCATGACCTTGCTAATGCATCCTTTGAGCACCATGTATTCACCCTCTCTTTTTCTTCTTGTGTTGGTTGACACTTGCTTCTTAGGATTGGCATCATCTCATCTCCACTTATGTAACCATAGAGGTTCCTCCCTTGAAGATAAGCTTCCACTTTGAGTGACCAATCTGAGTAATTACCTCGATCCAAGTTGTCTACAGATGAGGGGAATCCATCACCCATGATGTCTAGTTGCTCTGATACCACTACAAAGAGGTGATGGGTTGAGTCTATAGATGGGTTCATGTTGTGATAAACTTGCTCCAAAATAGCCAATAAAACTCCTAGGATTCTTAGTAGACTTCCTTAGCTTCCCAAATGTGCATTAAGAAGCCTAAAAGCCTTTGGAAAATCACTCTCAATTGTTTCCATCAAAGCAAATAACTCCTATGTGCAAGGAATGTGAAAGATCTTCTAGTTTGGGATGAAAAGGTCTTAGTGTATGTACAGAGCTCACTACCTAGTATGAACTCACAAGAGAGCTTTTGCACAAACCTAATTGAAGTGTATAGCTAACTAAATTAACTTATTTAATTATTTTAGCATCACCATACAAGAAGAAATAAATCTAGCAAGTCAAGTAGTCATGCCGACTTTTAGGATCTAGAAGACGTGCAGATCCAGTCAACTTCCTAGATTCATATCTTGATATTTACTGAACCAAAGTAGATGTGATTGGATATGCAGATACTAGACACTTCACTCTAAGTGTCCCAAGTTAAAATATGGCACACAAATGCTCACACACAGAGAAATTGACTAAAAAACTCACTATATTATGAAAGTACTGAAGCAAAATGATAAAAAAAACTTACTCATTGAAATGTATCAGAATATGGATGCTATTGCACATATGATATAGAAGGAGTGTAGGAGACTACATGCCTTGGATTTGTTCAATTTCTTCCAAACTTTACATGTGAACTCCCTTTGACATCCTTGGCGCATCTTGGACTTCTCACAGAATTTTGGCTACCTTCATCGAATTTGTTTCTTGTAGGCCTTCACAAGTGAGAGAGGAGAAAAACTCTCGATGAAAACATGCTCTTTGCTTCAACCACATAATTCTTTCTTAAGCATGCACATTTTTTTTCATGGCTTTTCTACAAAAAAACAAGAGGCTAAAATGCATACACTTTTCATGTAAATTATGAAATAAAAATGGAGTTTCATTGTCCAGCAGATGTACATTCCAACCATGATGAGCTGCAAGTCCAAAAATGCTATGAATAATGGTCATTCAGCATGTGGAAGCAAAGGTCTCATCAAAATCAATGCCTTTGAGCACAAGTTTTGGAAGCAATTTTAGCTTTATACTTATCAACTATTCCATCGACCTACATTTTAGCTTGTATACCGATTTTGTGCCAATAGATGTTTCTTGGAGGAAAATCACATATAAGAGGCCAAATACCATTCTTCATAGTACCACCATATTCTAATTTCATAACAACCATCCAATATTCTCATTTTCATAAAAAAAAGAGGCTCATTCTCATCACAAAGACTAGAGAGTCTCATAGTCCTTCCTTTGATGCAAAAGAAGGACAATTAGACTCTCAAAAAGTATGATATAGTAAAGGTGCATATAATTTTCTATCTCTTAAAGACTATACTAGCCATTTAGGCATAGTTTTTGCCTCTCTTATGTTAGACCTCTCATTAAGAAGTGCATCATGTAAATCTTCATATCAAATGGAATGATCTCCATCATCATTTCAAACATGTAAAGGCTGTAAAATTGCCTCATTTGGTTCAACACTTGATTGGCCACCTATAAAAAGAGGTAGCAAAGTGTCTTACATATCTAGTGTGCTAATTAATGTATCCTTGGTACATGAAATTAAGGGCTAAATAACATCTTCCACAAAACAAGATTAAAAAAAATGAATTGGTTTTTGGATGAGAGAAACATTTGAGTTTTCTTTAAGAACTATACCCAAAAAAAACACATTTGACTGCTCTATCATCCAATCTCCTACATTGTTGCTCAAGCACTTATGTATATGCCAAACAACAAAAAACGTGTATATGAGCATCAAATGGCTTGCAAACATGCCAAGCCTCATATGAATTAATAGACTATAATGGTTTGGTCGCACACTTGTTAAATACATATGTTGCAAACGTAACAACCTCAAGCCAGAAGCTATATGCTAAAGCTTGAATTTTGACCATACACCTCACCATTTCCATGAGAGACCTAATCTTTCTTTTATAAAATCCAATTTTTTGAGGTGTATAAATGTATACTAATGATTTCTCCCACATTCAACCAAAAATGCATTAAACTCAGAAGACATATATTCTTGCCCTTAATTAGAATGGAGAGTGTCCTCTTTATGTGGTGATATATTTTCAGCCAAAATAAGGAACATTGTAAAGCACATAAAAACCTCAAACTTTGCTTTCAAGGGATTAACCGATGCATTCCTAGAAACCTCATCAATTAAATTTGAGAAGTACAAGCAATTTACAAATGAAGGTATCTACATAGGACCACAAATATTACTATGAAAAAGCTTCAATCTATAGGTTAACCATTTTATTTGGGAATGAGTAATGCTACATTTTGTCCAAATATAGCCTTTTGCATACGTATCATATTAACAAAATTTACATGACCAAAGTGTGCATCTGTGATAGCCTAAGAATCATGAATTGCACATTTTGAATCATTCACAAGTTTCGCAGAGGAGGGTGATTAATCTTCTTTGTAATGCCATCTAAACTCTGTAAAATATATCCCTACTTTGTGGGACTCGGGGGTCCCGTGGGCACTAGTCCCCTTCACTTGTATTTTTATTTTATTAATACAAGTCGGAGAGAGTAGGCTAAGGCCGAACTTCCTTTATATATAAAAAAAAAGACTCATTCAAATAAATGAAGAGATACTCTTCTATCTTTGCATTCCAGCAAGAGATTCCCCGTCTCCTTGTAATCTTCAGCTTTTATGCTCTTGTTATGTTCCCTTTTGACAATGGCCATCAACATGCACTTGTCATGCTTTATACTGATGACCTGTATGTTGCGTATGTACTGAAAACCTTAGGCTATGCTTTCCATTTGTGCCTTACCTGGTGGGGCCTTGCCTAATGCACAAATTGTAACTTTTCTCCATTAATTTAATTCCCTTTCCTATTGTTCTGAAAAAAAGAAAAAGGAACCACTAATGGTCAAACTGCTAGAAGGAAATTGTAATTGTTGATTGGGCTTCATTTGTGGCGCTTGTGTGATTCTAAGTTTCTCGTGCTTTTCTTGACTTTGTAGTAGTGTCATCCCTCCCTTTGCTTCCTTGGAATCAACACAGAGGAAGAGGATCAAATGGTGATTCTCATCAAGACCAAGGGAGAGAATACTCTTCATCTAGAGGAAGAGTCAAGTTTAAAGGAAGAGGAGGAAGGTCAAGTCATAATAGAGACGATCAAAGTTCAGAAGGATGCTTCATTTGTTGCAAGTATGGCCACTATGCAAGAGACTTCTATCAAAGGAAGAAGACAAATTCAACCTATAAAGGTCAAGGTAATTATGCATCTTTTTCAAATAAAAATGAAAGTATGCTAGCCATGATGCAGATGAGTGACTGCAAGACACAAGGATTAAATACTTGGTACATTGATAGTGGGTGTGGCAGCCACATGAGTTGCAACAAGGAGTTCTTCTCAAACATGTAGCTGCCATCAACCAAATGGCATGTAGAAATAGGTGATGATACTCCTCAAGCTATTACACACATAGGTGATGTCATGTGATCATAAAGCTAGGGGTTTGAAATATGTTCTTCATGTTCCTACAATCACAAAGAACTTAGTTCCTTTGGTGCAAATTTTGAGAGGTTTGTAGGTCAAGTTCAATCAGAAAGGTTGCTTTGTTGTGATTCTAATATATAGATTAGGTAACCCTTGAATGTGAAGCCTAGTTTCAATCACACAACTTACTCCACATTTGGAAACAAGAAGGTGGAAGGATTGGATCTATGGCACAAAAGGTATGGACACATAAACACTCGAAGCTTGAAGGACATGGAAAAGAAGAGGTTAGTTTTTAGGTTACCTAATCGCTATAATCAAAATCTCAAGAACTTTTGTGAACCTTGTCAGTCAGGAAAGCAAACAAGGTTACAATTCAAGAAGAATAATCATTTGAGCTACCATCCACTCAACCTCATTCTAGAGATGTTTGGGGACCAGCACAAGAAAACTCAATTGGAGGTAAAAGATATTTTGTGACTTTCATAGATGACTGTACAAGGATGACTTGGGTGTATTGTATGAGACATAAATCACATGTATTTTATTATTTCAAGAAGTTAAAGGTAGTGCTGGAAAGAGAGTATGATAGGTACATCAAGTGTATTATGTCAAATGGAGGGGGAGAATACTTCTCTCATGAGTTTTTAGATTTCTTAGAAACTAGTGGTATCAAAAGGAAAATCACATGCAAGTATACAACAAAATGGTGTAGCAGAAAGGAAAATAGGTATGTTGCAGATTGTGTCAGGGCAATGATGAAGGATATGAGTATGCATTATTATTATTGGATTGATGCATAAACCACAACTATTTACATCATGAACAGATCCCCCACATCAGTTATACATGCTACTACACCTTATGAAGCTTGCTACAATAGAAAGCTAGATTTTTGAGTCTTTAGATGTACTCGCTATGTGTTGATTCTGAATGAATTACGACCCAAGCTTGATGATATATTAGAAAGGTGTGTTTTTATAGGATATGAAGGTGAGCAGAAGGGTTGTATGTGTTATAACCCTAGAACAAAGGAATTAGAAGTATCAAGAGATGTCAAATTTGATGAATTGTTACCTTGGTATGCCTCGAATGTATCTATGCAGGATAATGAAGTTGAAGAGAAGAAGACAACAAGGGATAAACCAAAGAGCATGGTTCTTAGTGGACCCAAAGAGTTGAGTTCTTAGCTATCATGTGATAGAAGCAGCCCTAGATCAATTCAATTAAGTGATGCAAGAAGCAAAATCAAAGCCAAAATCATAGAAATAAAAGAAGATGAAGATCTATGGGTTAAGCTTAATTGAGAGCATCATGAGAGGAATGGGGAGAGCTCAAATATGGACAACAAATATCCAAATCAATGGAATAGTGAGATAAGGAAATCTAATAGGGTAAGGTATCCAATTGAAAGACTTGCCTATGATTCATTTATGGCTAGACATTATGATTATATGAGCAAGCTTATTGAAGAACCCACATGTTTTGAAGAAGTTAACACATGCAAAGAGTGTAAAGAAGCTATGTAGGAGGAAATCAAGGCTTTGGAAGAAAATAACACTTGGACTCTTATAGAAAGGAAGAAAGATATGAAGGTAATTGGAAACAAGTGGGTTTATAAGGTAAAGAAACATTTAGAGGGAAGTATTGCTAGATATAAAGCTAGGCTTGCACTCAAAGGATTTTCTTAGACTTTGGACTATAAGGAGACCTTTAGCCTTGTGGTTAAGATGACTACTATCAGAGTCATCATTACAACTGCATCAAGCAAGAATTGGAAGATGTATCAACTTGATGTCAAGTATGCATTCCTCAATGGAGAACTAGAGGAATTTGTATACATGGACCAATCATTAGTGTTTAAAAATAAAGTCAAGGATGGCTATGTTTGTAGGTTGAAGAAATCATTATATGGTCTCAAGCAAGCCCTAAGAGCTTGGAATCAAATACTTGTGGAGTATCTAATCAGTTGTGGGACATCGTTTTACAAGAAAGAAGGTGAACTATCTATCTACTTGTGTGTATATGTAGATGACCTAATCATTACAAGAAATCATGAAGAAGGTATCAAGGACATCAAAAGGAAGCTTGAGAAGGAGTTTAAGATCTCAGATCTTGGAGATATAAGGTACTTTTTAAGTATTGAAGTAATATATAAAGAGAATGGCATTTAGCTTATGCAGAGGAATTACATTTTGGATGTTTGTGAAGCCAACGAAGGGTCGCAATTACATATGGGAATCCCAAGAAGAAAAGGGTTAATTGATAGTGTTATAAAAGGCAAAGCGATTGAATCCATTGAAAAGAGGACTGTTTAATACGCGTTAGAAAAGGCCCAAATATAGGTGAACTTATATATCCATTGAAAATGGGACCATTGAATTTTCCAACTGAAGTTGAGCTTGGGTAAAATCATAGATACATACCCTCTTTTCTTCTTGTACTTGGGAAACATATCAGCAACAATCTTTGGCAGCTCCACCCTCTTAACATTGCAATGCTTCCCCTTGTCAACTAGGAGGGCTTTGCGATGGAGATAGGCATGTTTGCAAACACATGAAAGATTGGTTAGTTCCAAAATAACAAAACTAGTAACACACTCTCCATCCTGATAGAGGGAAATCCAAGCACGGAGCCCCTCTTTACATATTTTGTGTTCCCTAATGTAGAGGGTTTAGTTGTTCCAGAGGGAGAGCCAGTCCATTTAGCAGCCATGTTGTTAGGCATTTTAATAGGAAAAGAATACCTAGTCCATGGTCACGTATTACAAGGCCTCCCATCTTGTCATGTTGTAACCTCTAAATTATTTAATTATTTGTCTTTTTTTGTCCAAAGAAACTAGAAGAGCGATGAGTATATACATTATTGAATTTCAAAGATGCTTCTACGTGTGTGGATGGATAGTGCAATTGAAAAACCCATGTTATCTCAAAGGGATGGAAATGGTGTTGTTGGCAACGTGGTCCTACTTCCATGGCATTGACATGCTATGAGTTTGCTTGTGCAATGTGTAGTACGTTTTTAGGTGGCACGTGTCTTTCATTTGTACACTCATTCAGCATCCCTCGTATGATTGGCCCGCACACTCTCGAGTTGGCCTAGAGTTAACCGAAAGCACATGACAAGAACTTTTCTCTTTGTTTGTTTTTTATATTGTTTTGCTTTTATTTCATTGTGAATATTTATTGAAGTCATTGGCCACATTGACAATGTTGCTCGTATTATTATTATTTTTTTTTTTATAAAAGGAAGTTCGACCATGGCCTACTCTCCCAGACTTTAATTAAAGAACAGAAAGAAGTTACAAGTGAATGGGACTAGTGCCCTTGGGACCTCCCGAATCCCACAAAGTAGGGGCAGAACTTTCAGGTCTATAGTGTGTTACAAAGGATGTTAACAATCCTCCCATCCCCTTCATGTGGGACCCACTTGGATTTAAGCTTGTTGTTCTCAGTGAGAAACACTTTATGATGCCTAAAGGGTGGATACCTCTTACAATTGGAGATTCTTTTCCCAAGGAGGCCCACTTGGATTTAAGCTTGTTGTTCTCGATGAGAAACACTTTGTGATGCCTAAAAATTGGAGATTCTTTTGCCAAGGAGGAATAAAGACTTCTTGATCGATCACTCTTTAGGAGGATGTCCAAAATTCATGGCACACTGCTCCCTCCAGATATTGCATAGGGTTTCCCCTCTTATCACATTCTAAAGTCCCGTTGAGAAGCCGACGCTTCACCTAGCAATGCTTGCTTCCAGGTGATTTGTGCTTGTAGTCTCAAGATATTTTCGAGGGTTCACCAGAGTAGGACCAACCTAGGGCAAGCAAAGAAGATGTGACCAAGGTCCTTGATGCCACGGTGGCATCGCTTACACCATCGCAGAGCCCCATAGATTTTGTTGGCCTTTAGGTTGGTCCAGATGCCAGGATGAAGAATTTGCCACATGAGAACCGATTTTTTGATCTCGATGAGTGGATGCCATAAGGACATGAACTTCAAATCCCAACGCAGTCTTGTCCAAGTCAAACACCACTTCTGGTTAAGTGTGATGTGAAAGTTCGTGAAGTTCACCTTGATTCTAGGAATTTTGGGAAGACAATTGTCGTTGTGCCAGATAAGATTGTGATGGTTAGGCGGGTCCTACCAATGAGGAGTCGAATTTTTGAACGTTCCCAAGCGATGCATCTGCTATGTAGGAGAGTCCATTCTTCATAGTTCACTCTTAATTCAAGGTCTATGTCCTCAAATCTGATCCATTGGCGAGTTTCTTGTTTCCAGAGGTGTTTCCACTGTTTGAAACCCTTGTTCCAGAGCCTCTTAGTAGTTTGGAGGTTCAAGGAGGCCACACCTCTGATGCCCGTGATGGGGAACCATACTGAGTCATTTTGTCTAATATCGGCTGCCCATTTCCAATCTTCGCTGACTTTGACAAAATGTTTGAACTTATTCCAACTCTTCCATAGGAAGCGAGCAAGCTTCAAGCCTTTAGGTGAAACTGGAATTGGGGAAAATAACAAGGTAAGGAGGTCCAAGTCCTTCCAACCAGGGAGGCCCATCAACGTAGGTAAGTTCTTGCTCCTGAAGATGAGCTTGGCCCAAGAGGCCTCGCA